>OX940806.1:3174220-3774220 GCA_954870605.1 Acer campestre | reverse complement strand
AAAAAATATAAAACTTTTTGAAAAACATCAACCACCAAACATATATTCTACTTTCAAATAAAAGCACATTCACTCTTAACAAATTTCACCAATAAAATAAAACAAAAAACTTTTAAAATGAATAAAAATTATAAAAAAAAAAAAAACATACAAACATTAACGATTTATAACAAAAATATAGATGAACTTCATTTTTTTTTTTTACCTATATTTTCAAAGCAACTAAATAATACCGAAACAAATCAAATAAATTTCATTTATGTTAAATAAAATAATAAAAGAAAAAAACAACTACTTAACCATGCCAATATGTCGTAATCGAAGTCGTGTATAAGCATGACTCCATGTAATTTTGATAAATATCAAACTACCGACTTTTAGGCATGAGTCTTATTCAACAACTAGACGTATGTTTTATCTTAGTAACTTGAATTAATTTTTTATAGAATTTTTATACTTATTATCATACTTTCATAGAAACATGTAAATGTTAATATTATTATCGATTTGCTACATTTATTCTAAAAGAAAATTTATAATAGTTTGACTAATTATAAAAAACAAATAAAATTTTGACTAATTATTGCAAAAATTAGGAGCATAATGTCTTTATGATATAAAATATAATTAAAATAAAAATAAAAATTTTGAAATCACATATATAAACATAAATACTTTTGTCAAGTTCAATTAACGATGATTTTTTTTATTCATTTGTAAAAAATATTTTTATTGACATGATAAATATATATAATTTTGCTAAAACAAAATATACATTATATTTAAAAGTTAATGAAAGTCTATAAAAGTCTTTTAAAATGAAAGTCTACGAAACTCTTTTGAAATAAAAGTCTATGAAAGTCTTTTAATGAAAGTTTATGAATGTTTTTTATAATTTCTGTAAATTCTATAAAGTCTATGAAATCTATAAAACTCATCCACTTTAAAAAGGTATTTTGAAATCCTAATTGAATACACTTAAATTGAAATAAAAAATGTCAAAAAGTTGGGGTTTTTTTATTTTTATTTTTATTTTTTATTTTTTATTTTTTACAACTAGATCATTTTTTTTTTTGTTGAAGTTTTTGCTATTAGTAAGGTTTGAGCCGATTTGGGAGTCATTTGTCCAAACCCTAAGCTCGTCCATCTATCAGCTGAGCTACGCCCATAGGAACACAAATATAGTTGCACATTTTCCCCAGGATCCCCATTTCCCTGTGTTCCCATCTTCATTTTTTGTTTTGTTGGGAAAAATGGCGATTGAAATGGTGCGGAGGGGGTGGGGGGTTGTTAAATATAATTATAATATATATATATATATTAATCTTTTATGTGAAGTTTTTTTTTTTAAAAAAAAAAAAAAAAAAACATTTGTGTTACTTCACATATGAAGTTGGCTTAGTTTGAAACTTTGAATTATTTGAAACACTTTATTTTGTATTTGTAATGGAATGTTTATTTTTTTAGTTTAATTTGTAATTTTTAGTCAAATGGAAAAACGGGGAAATGAGAAAATGGGGTTGGGAACGGATATACCTCCCCCCAAAATTCCGAGGGAGGAGGGGAAACCTATATTCATCATCATTCCCCAAATATGTATCTCTAGGCACTAACATAGGTTTCAAGTTGCTATTCATATTTTAAAAATTTTAGGACGATTAAATGTCGGTAAAAAAAAAAACAAAAAAACAAATGACCCCAACTTTTTGACATTTTTAATGTCAATTTAAATAGACTCAACCCATGACCCAGTATAAATATGAGGGGCCAACTTCATCTTGTCAAATAAACAATAAAGACAAATCAAAATAAATATAAGGGTTAATATTAAAAACCCCCCCTCACCTTTGAATTATTATTGGATGTATAGTTACAAATGTTTTTATTTTAGAAACCTTCCCTATTAACTAACACCGTTAGTATTCCATTTGTGTTGACTGGGTTTGACTATTAAAAAGTCTAAAATGACCCTATTTAAACTTTAATTGTATGAATTGACCATTATACCCTCATACTTTTATCAAATAAATTAATAAAATGATATAAAAAGGCACGAATGTTAACTTGTAAAGTAGAAGTTATTTTGTGGATAATTTTATCCCTAAAAATAAAAAATTATAAATGAACCAAAAGCATTGAAAATGAATATTTACTTGGATTTATAAAAAAGGACAAATAAATACATATTCTGGTTTATTTTCAATGCTTTTGGTTAATTTGTAATTTTGTTATTTTTAAGGATAAAATTGTCCACAAAATAAGTTCTCCTTTGCAAGATAATATTCCTGTCTTTTGTATTATTTTATTAATTTATTTGATAAAAGTATGAAAGTATAATGGTCAATTCATACAATTAAAGCGACATTTTAAATGTTTTAACGGTCAAACTTAGTCAACACAAATAGAATGCTAATGGTGTTAGTCCATAGGGGAGGTTTCTAAAATAAAAGCATTTGTTACTATGCATCCAACAGTAGGTCAAAGGTGAGGGGAGGTTTTTAATATTAACCCTAAATATAATTGTATACATTCGAAACCCATCAAATCAATCTGTGTCCATTTTTTAATTATATGTGAAAATTATATTTTCTTATTGTAATACTGATTTTTATTTTTATATATTATTAGGGTTTATGATATAATAAATGTAGAAAGAAAATTTGGATTTTCAATTATAAAATTATGTACTTTAAATAAGTGTAATAAAAAATTTCATTATAATATGGGTGAGTAAATGGGATTAGAACTTTTTTTTGGTAACAGACTAACAATAGAGTCCCTCTTAAAATAAGGAAGGTCTATTCAATTAAGATTCTTGAGGACATTTTAAGACATTTTAAGACAATTTTTTAAGTGACAAATTTTTATGGATTTCTATGAAATTTTATAAATCCACATAGACTTTCATTGATTTGTTTAGATATCTATTTCAGACTATTATGGATTTGTTTTGACATTTATCTCATACTTTTATGGATTTGTTTAGACATCCTTGAACTTTCATGGATTTGTTATCTCTGATATCTGACTTCTATTATATATGAAGAATTATACCACTATATGACCCAATAACACAATCTATATACTCAACAAATATGATCCATTAATACAATTTGCAGTATTAACAACAATCTATGTTTTCTTCCTTTTCCATTCTATTACTTTTCACCTCCTTAATTAGCTATTTCCCTTTCCAATTCTCAATTTGGACTTTGCTTGTGGCTTCCTTATTATTTTTTTATTTTTTATTTTGTCATGTATTATGTTTCAATAAGACAAACATATCATATTATCTATATAATAATTAAATAACATACGTCTATGCATCCATTTATGAATTTAATTAAAAACCATCATTTTTTGTCATGTACAATATTATGTTTCAATAAGACAAACGTATCACGTTAATTATATATATACTTAGAATTAGGCTAATTGGTCAATAAGATAGATGATCATGAGAATATTGTTTTCTCTTTAATTTCAATTGCTTTGATCATGATTCCTTCATTCAACATTTAAACTTCAAAGAATCCATTTAATTTGCAATATGTTACCCGTGATTTTTCATTTCAAGGTGGAGACCAAATTCAATTACTATAGTATCCTATCCCTATTGGCTCTGCATAATTATATATATACAATATTTTTACTATATATATATATGTATCAAACTCATTATTCTCAAAAAACTTATTCATTAAATTGCAGTCAAAAAATCAGCAAAGGAAGAGCATCGATCAAGATTATTTGAGTAGAGAAGAAGTGAGAAGAAGCAACACGTTTCTGTTTTGATATATATATATATATATATATAGAGAGAGAGAGAGAGAGAGAGAGAGAGAGAGAGAGAGAGAGAGAGAGAGAGAGCAAAGTCTACCAAAATCTTTGGGGGAAAGGCTAGACATGTTATGGCATTTGATATTAATATCTCTCACCATTAAATCCACAAAAATCCATGACCTAAGAAAAATCCTTTAAAATCTAGTCTTAATTGAATATACCTTAATCTTTGGGGGAAATGCTAGACATGTTATGGCATTTGATATTAATATCTCTCACCATCAAATCCACCAAAATCCATAACCTAAGAAAAATCCTTTAAAATCTAGTCTTAATTGAATATACCTTGATTTTTGTGAACATTTTTGAAGTCTCAATTCAATATACTCGGATTAGGAAGGATTCTTTAAAAGTCTATGGAAATCTGAATTGAATACCACTAGATTAATATAGACTCTTTTAAAATCTTTAAATGTCCGAATTGAATACACTGGGATTTATAAATATCCTCAAGAATCCTAATTGAATATACCCTCCTAAATTAGATTTGACACGTGATTTTTGTTCAATCATGCAAATTAGGGATGGGCATTTATCCCAGGATATCCAAAGCTCCACTTCCCCATCCCTATTTAGGCGAAAGTTTTTGAGGAAAAATGAGGAAATAGGTGGGAATGGGGATGATTTTCATCCCCAAATTGAAATGGGGATAGGGATGGGGGGAGGTCCTCCATATCCCCATTTCCTCATTTTCCTCAAACCTTATATATTTATATATACTTGGTAAGTTAGGGTTAACAAATAGAAAGGAATAAAAAATACTAAGAAATATATATATATATATATATTATTCTTTCTATTCTTAAAATTTTTGTATTTGTATTTGAATTTGTAATGGATTTTTTTTTTTAAGTATGTAATTTTTAGTACAACAAGGAAAATGGGAAACAAAGAAAGGAAAAAAACGATGAAACAAGGTAAAACGAAAATGAAAAAAAAAAAAAAAAAAAAAACGGGGAAATGAATATGGATGGAGATACCTCCCCTAAAACTCCCCCATCCCCATTTTCCTCAAATGAAGAAATAAGGGATGGGGAAGAGTTTTGAAAATAGGGATGGAGATGGGGTGATCTATATCAATCCTTATTTCCCCAATACCCATCCCTACATACAACTTAGGTCCATACAAAAATTTAAGTGTGAACTTTTGCAGATGAAAATGATCCATATAATTAGTTTACCGCTAACAAAATATAATTAGTAAATGTTCTAGTCAAATCAACTAGAATGAGATTCCATATACCGTAAAAAATAATAATAAATAAATAAATCTAGATTGGCATTCTAGTAAATTTAAATGAACTCGGTTCAATTTATTAAAGAGTGGTGCTATTGGCACACCCCTACCAATCTATTTATGCCCCATTTTTTAAAATTTTATTTAATTAAATAAAATTAAATGATTTTATTATTATTTTTAATTTATTTCCAAAACTACCCATTTTACTTATTTTCAAACTTAATACACCTCATCTCTGATCTCTGTATACATCTCTCTCATCTCCATTGAACGATTTACTTAATTATCTTATTTCTCTTCTTTTTCTTTTTTAGATTTTTTTCTTCTTCTTTTTTTAGAAGAACAAAAGAAATTATTACAAGAATAAAATAACAAAACAGAAAAAAATAAAAATAGGAAAACATATATATATATATATGCATTAATGGAGAATAACCATATGTGCATTGAACGACAAAGTGAACGGCGTTGTTTTTTTTTTTTTTTTTTTTAAAGGAACAGTGCTTGCTCTTGGTCAGCCACATCTGGTAAACATGTTCACATTTGTAAAGAACTCCACACATATCTCCACCTTCAAAATCCTCCACACATATATCACAATTATTGTACTCTCGGCCAATTCTTTCATGGTTATTGTAGACGACAGAGTTTCCTACAATGATTTTTCTTGGACCTTTTTTATTATTAATTAGACCGCATAAGTAAATTTTAGGGTTTAAGAGTTGAGATTTGTTTTTTTTCAAGAAATAGATTACAAAAGCGTGGGTTTTTTTTTTTTTTTTTAGAAAGGAATGTGGGGTTTTATTAGATTTATTTTATAGAAGATTTTTTTTCCTTAAATTCTATGTCCCTTTAAGTAATTTTGATATAGGAAAAAAAATAATACTACATAATTAAAAAGTGGGGCATAAATAGATCGATAGGGGGTGTGCCAATAGCACCACTCTTTATTAAAATTATAGACTAAACATGTCCCTCTATCGACGTTTGTTTGAATTTCCTTGGAGAAAAAAAAAATTACAAAGAGCAACGAAAATGATTTCAATTTATTCTAGTAAATTTAAATGAACTCGTTCAATTTATTAAAATTATAGACTAAAAATGTCCCTCTATCTACGTCTGTTTGAATTTTCTTGGAGAAAAAAAAATTACAAAGAGCAACGAAAATGATTTCAATTTAAATTTATTAGCTTACATGGATTTTGATAATCTCCCAATGTCATACATTAATTATTTTTAAAATTAAAAATATTATTTTCCATTATATTTTTAAAAAGTTCTTGATAATATATATTCACATGTAACGCGTTATATCGTATAATGCTAAAAAAACAAAATTACTTATATAAATATCAGAATTTTGAATAAAATATATAAATTACATTCTCAAATCTGGTTGAGCCATAAATAAACGGTTTAAAACACATGTTAGGTAGTTCTTTTATATAAATGATTTTAAAATTTTATTTCATGACTGTGGTAGCCAAAAATGGTCCATAGGTCCATATGCCCAACGTTTAAGGCCTGGACCTTCAGTATTGGATCCTGTCCAAGCCCACGTATAGCGGGTCGACCAAAAGCTTTGATCAATTGAAAGTTGGCCAATTGACTTAGTCCAACTCTAGCCACCACTTACTGAGGTGGTAACCACCGGATTCAAATGAGAGTGAATCTCTCCATGAAATCCTCCCACAATCAAAACCAATAGTTGGTGAACGTTGGAGATACACTTGGCCTATGAATACCAGGTTCCATCACATTGAAATCTCTCTGAAATTTTGCTAAAGAAAAGCTTACAAAAGCGTATTGAAACTCTGATCAAATTCTCTCTGGCAACCGTAATTTGATCCAAATCACGATCGTTATTCACCATCAGCCATTGCTCAGCCCAAGCACACCTAAGGCTAAGAAATCTAAACCTACTTCCATTGTTTTATTTATGTTTTTCTGTTATACTTTCCTTTGCAGGTTCAATGAAGAAGGTATCCATCCCAGGTCGATAGACACTGTTTTGTAGGTTTAGCGAGGAGACGACATCGCTCATTCGACAAGACCATCAAGTTGCCTTGGGCCTAACACAACCTGACCCGATTCACATAACACGTAGTTCAACCCCCTACAATGACCATCCATTCTATAACGTACATAATCAACTTTGTAACGTATATAAATTTGTTTTGTAATGTTATAAAACTAAAAATCTTAATTTTATTTTTAATATTTTAGTAGAGCATTAGAGAATTATTTTAGATGTATAATGATAATTTTATATGTCAATTGTGGTAGCCAAAAATAGTAAAACAGATGTGGTAGCCAAAAATAGAACTTAAGGCCCAATGAAAGTCAGGCCTAGTATGGGTTCAAAAGGTTCTAAGGTTTGACCAAGTCATTGTGTACTGCTCACATGACTGATGAGACCAAATCTTTGTGTACAGTTCACATAACTGATAAGTTCATGTAGTTAAAATATCTGGGATTCTTAAAGATAAAATGAAGAGATTTCGCTCCATGATATCAGGCCGAAATTGGAGGAAAGATCAGTTGGCACTTCAGTTAGATCATTCCTCTACTACTATAAATATCGTCTCTATTTTCATCCAAAAAAAAGAGCTCTCCCCGGACTCACTTAGAAAAAGCAGTAATTAATGGCTTAATGCAATTCTCTTTTTCAGCTTGCCTAGGTTGACCTATTGTCATCACACCCTTGTGACGCCACTTTGATTCCTCACCTCCAATATTTCAACAAACCACTCGACCAACACCCTTGTTTTTGAAAACCATTCGACTAACATCCATATTTTCTACATCATATAAAACTCGTTCGACAACGGTTTTACCTCGTCTCCTCCTAGCAATTTAATTTGCTAAACGCTTAGCCCAAGCGAACATAAAGCCCTCAGAACGACACCACTCAAGATTCGATAGCTTTGTTTACGGTTTGATTTAGATTTTATTCATTTTAATTGTTGATTTAAAATTATTTTATTTATTGATAAATTGTCTAACTCGAACATCGAAGAGTCCCCAACAGGACACTCCCCCTCTTGCTCCGTTCTACCTTCTTATTTTTTTATAGGATCCCGTAGCGCACGATCTATTAATTTCTGCTCTATCATTATCGGTGCCCACCGGCTTACGAAAATTCAACTGGAGATTTTCGGGATTTTCATCAATTATATATAAAAATATAAAATTACTTTTAAAAAAAAAAATAATTATCCTGTGACCAGTTTGACAATCACATCAGAAAATCGGATGATAACTAACAACCAATCACAGGACAGGTTCTGTGATCACTGCCGTACTGGATACGGCCACGAGAACACGGAAGACAACACCAACTGGGCTAGCTGTCAAAACTCAAAACACACTTTCATTTCTATTCATTTTTTTCTCTTCCCATTTTTAGTTAAAATTTAATTCTAATTCACACTTACCATTAATTAATTCTTTTAATAATAAATACACTAATTAATATTAGACTAATTATGTTTATTCTTCTATATCAATATATATATATTTTTAAAATAAACGAGAAGTTGATGTACTCGGATTCAATTGATTTACTTATGTTAGGAAATGAAAAAAAAAAAAAAAAATTCAAAATCAAAATGTGTACAAATATGTTTTAATTAAGTAATATTTATCCAAGGGTTTAACTATTATACAAAATTATACCACTAATATGTGATTATGAAAAAATATATATTCATTTTCTATTTCTTTTAAAGATTTGATTTTTGTGGGTGCTTTAATTTTTTATAATCATTTTCGAAATGATTTTTTTTTTTTTTTACACTATCTATTAATTTGAAACCAGGTAATTTTTTAAAAGCTTTCCCCATTGATAAGGTTCGAACCATTGATGTAGAAGTCATTTATCCAAACCTCAAACTCGTCAATCTACTAGCTGAACTACGCCCCTATTGGCTCGAAATGAAATCTTAAGAATCAAATTTTAATGTAAAAAAATAAAATTAAAAATTAAAAGATGGTTCTATTATTTTGTGTGGAATTTTATCAAAATCACGTCTTAAATTATTTAATTTTTTGTACAAATAATGAATAAGGATCATTTTGAAAAGTGTTTTACTTATAGTTTAATTTAAATAAATAGAGTATATAATATTTTTAGCTATACTAATCCAATATTTATTTTTTAGTTCAAAAATAAGATAATCATATATCTAGGGGGTGTATTTGATTGAGATTTTAATAGACAATTTTGAGGTGCAAGGATTTTATAGATTTGCAAGACTATTAGGATTATTAGGATTGTTAGGATTATACTTTTAGGATTGTTAGGATTATATGGACTATACTTTTAGGATTCTGAAAGAATCTTTAGACTTTATTTATAGACTATTATGATTATCTAAACTTTATTTCAAGACTTTTTGGACTTTTAAATATATGGACTTTATTTCAATTTTCTCCCCAAGTTCCATTGCTCTATAATCTTGTTGAGGGTAGTCACTGAAACAACAAAAATTGAATGAGAAGCATGTATAAGCTATGAAGAGAAGTAATAAAATTTTAAAATACCACTAACCAACACATAACCTTCGGTTGGTTCATACAGTGCAGAAAATGTTACCATATGAAATAAATATAATAAACAACAATCCATCCCCCACTACCTCACTAGAAATGTCATGAAATAGGGAAATAAAAAATAGCTTGAACATTGAAATATTTCCGTTTGGCTTATTGGACTTCATTAATTCATATGTTATCAAACTCTAAAATTCACTTCTCTTTAATTTTGTTTTTCTCTAATGGTGTGTACAGTGTACGACCCCCCCTTTCAAATTAGTGATAGATGATTCAAGTCCGATGAGATGAGTTGATATACAGATTATGCATGCATTGGTTAAATTTGGAGGGTCGGGGTATGACTAGATTTTTTTTAATATAAATGTAAATAATAAAAAAATTGATATATAAGAAAATAAATAGTGTTTGCTCTTGACAGGTTTCGGCATACCCTTCCGTTGTGGAAATTTTTTTTTTTTTTAAGAAAAAAACATGTATATAAATTTTATAGAAGCATGGTTTTATGCGAGACCCATATCTTTTTAACTCGCTCAGACAATAAATCAATAGAAATAGTGACCATCTTCTTTTGTCTTTGAACTCAATCTACATAAATGACGATATTATCAGTAATGGACCAACTCTTTTTATCAGGTATATATATATATATAAATCAACTTCCTTAACTTTACTTTTTGCCAAATCCATCTTTTATAGATGTATATAAAGCCTTTGATCGATTTTTACTTATGGCCCTAAAGATTTTAGATACCAATGGTGGTGGTGGGATCATGGAAATCTAGCATAAAACTATTTTTAACTTATAGAGGTATTTTATCATCTTTTGCATGTTTGGCCGCCACATTTATTATATACCAATACACCCATAAAATATCTGAAATCAAATAAAAAGTCTAGAAAGCATTGATGGAGAGGGCAAGACAATTTTGAGTTCAAGCTATTTATACATATCACTACAAAGTCTAGAAAATCAATTTTGTTATGAACTCCTAAATATCTTAATTTCAATCCAATACCGGTAGATAATTTGTTGTCTCTTGAAAGTTTATATCCAATATCACAAGAGAATATGAACTTTTTTAAAAAAATTTAAAAGTTTAGATCCAATACCACAAGATAATATGAATTTTTTAAAAAATCTTAAAAATCTTGATCAAATACCATAAGATTTATCTAACTTGTTAAAAAGTTTCAATCCAATACCTCTGAACTTTTACTTCCCCAAATTATCTAATAAAAGCTTGAACTAATACACCCTCCTGATGGTCCAATGCAAGATGAAAAATAAGGTGCGAACCTAGTACAAAACACTATAATCTATGATTTTTAAGATTAAAAAGAAAATGACAAGTCAAAACAGTAAAAAAAAAAAAAAAAAAAAAAAAAAAATACAGCTGGATTACTAAACCAGGTGTAGAGTAACTATAAGAGCATCAACTTCCACTAACACAAGGCCCTTTCTTTCTCTCTCTCTCTCTCTCTCTCTCGAGCATCAAAACCCCCCTTTTCAGGCGATGGAGCCACCGCCTCTCTCCGCCTCCACCGCCACCGCAACCGCCACAACCACCGCCACCAACACTCCCCAACCTTACCCTGACTCCCTCGACTCCTCCCCGCGATCCCGCCACACCGACTCCTGGGATGATCCTCCCCTCTCCAACTCCGCCGCCGCCGCCGCCGCCGTCTCATCCCCCAAGCTCCGCCTCATGTGCAGCTACGGTGGACACATCGTCCCTCGGCCGCACGACAAGTCGCTCTGCTACATCGGCGGCGATACCCGGATCATCGTCGTCGACCGGCTCGTCACGCTCGCGTCCCTGACGGCGCGTCTGTCTCACTCGCTGATGAACGGGAAGCCTTTCGTGCTCAAGTACCAGCTTCCATCCGAGGACCTCGACTCGCTGATCTCCGTCACCACCGACGAGGACCTCGACAACATGATCGAGGAGTACGAGCGCACCTCCTCCAACTTTCAAAAGCCCTGCCGTCTGCGTCTCTTCTTGTTCCAGCCGAAGCTGGAGGCCTCTCAGTCGATCATCGAGAGCTCCACCATCAAATCCGACGAGTGGTTTTTGAACGCCCTCAACGGAGCCGGTGTGTTGAACAGAGGGTTTTCGGATTCGGCTTCGGTTAACTGTTTGTTGGGTCTTGATGATGAGCTTGTTGGTGGTGTTGCTTCCGGCGCTGGAGGAGGTGGTAGTGGTGGCGGCGGCGGCGGCGGTGGTGGGATTAATGAGGGTGCTGGTGGGTTGCAGAAAAAAGTGCAGGATGTTCACTCGGTTCCCGATTCTCCGATGATGGAGACATCGTCGTCTTTTGGGTCGAGCTCGTCGTCTCCGTCGTTGGCGAATTTGCCGCCCATAAGGGTCCACGTGGAGGAAGGTGGCGGTGGTGGTATCAAGGTTCAGGATCAGAAGGTGGTGGTGGGTATTGAAGAGCAATTCGCGCAGATGAATGTTGGCGGAGGCGGTGGTGGGCCGCCGAAGCAGCAGCAAGAAGAGGGGTTTGTGGTCTTGTCGTCACCGGCGGCGGCTACGACGGTTGGCGTGCCGGGGATGGTGGTTCCGGGTGAGTACATGAACAGGGTGTTCTCCGACGACGAGAGATCGGATCACGGCGTGCCTGTTGGTTATCGAAAAGCACCACCACCACCTCAACCACAGTCGCAGTCACAGCAACCACCGCCGCAGCCACAGACGATAAATATTCAATCCTCCCAACAGAAGTCAAGCGGCGGAGGCGGCGGTTTTGAATTGCAGTCCCCGGATTCAGTTTCAAGGTAAGTTTACAATTTCGACATCAAATTGATTTGTTTTTATTTGTTCATTTTTATTTATAAATGAGTGGAATCTGAATTTGTTGTCTATGTGTTTGTTTAAATTTCTCAGTGATAGTAGTCTCACAAATGCTATTAATCGTCAAAAGCCTGTTATGTATCAAGACCAAGTTGTGCAAATCCAGTCTGGACCCAACAGGGTTGCTGGTGTCAATGTCAACCCTGTTGATCCAAAGATCAATGTATCTGATCCTAACGCCACGGCTAGGGTTCATATGCAACAGCAGGTTCAGGATTCCAATCCCGGGTACATTTTGCAACCCCAATTTGAACAGCAGCAGCAACAACCACAACAGCAGCAGCAGCCGCAACAACAACAATTTATCCATGCTGGTACACATTATATCCAGCATCACCCGGCTGGAGGAGTGCCGATTTCAGCTTATTATCAGGTGTATCCGTCCCAACAGCAACATCAGCAACAACATCAGTTACATCAACAACATCAGCTTGATCAGCAGTATCCGATGTACTACATGCAACAGGCTAGACAGCCCCAAGCCTATAATATGTCGGTGCAGCAACCCAATACTATCAGTGAAGCACCCACTGCAATCCCCTCTAGCCGTCCCCAAACACCTCCTAGTCCTGCCATGGTTCCTCAACCTACAGCTTACAATCCGATGAGAAATACCCATATTACTAAACCCGAAATGGCTGCTGCTGCTGCAGCAGGTGTGTACAGAACGACAACCACTGGTGGTCCGCAATTGGTTCAAGTGCCTTCTAGTCAGCATCAGCAGCAATATGTTGGATACTCTCAGATGCATCATCCATCCCAGTCTGTTGCTCCTACCTCAGCGGCAACTGCTAACTACGGTTATGAATTTGCCGATCCTGCTCATGCCCAGATATACTACACTCAGCCTCTGGCACCCACAATGCCACCTTCTCATTACCAAACCATGACAGGAACCTCTGGTGTAGTGTTGCCGGAAGCTTCTGGTCAGCTCCCCAACGACAGCATGAAGCAGCAACAGATCAGAACTTCACAGCAGCTATAATAGAATCAGTCAAGAAAGATTGAAGAAACAATTTTGAAGGAAGGGTTTGGTCCATATATCCAAGTTTTTTTTTTTCAAGTTTTAGTGTTTTTTAAAAAATATTATTATTGGTATTATTGGTTTGTGATATGTACTTGTGAGTAGATAATAAGGAACTCTGCTTTGTTTTTAACTTTTTTTTTTCCTTCTTTGTATGTCATATGTCATAGGGAAATCAAAGTGGTCTGAGATTATACTGTAAAAGCTCAAAACTCATATACTGGTGTGCTTTGTGCAGTTCATATATCAGTTGCTGAATAATGGTGTTCTTTTGAGTAGCTTTAATCGATAATTGTTTTGTATATCAGTTCACCCGAAATCTGCTTCGACTTGTTTGGTTTTTGTATTTGGGCTGTAGATATCTCGATCGATCAGTGCCATCGACTATCTTACTAGTTACTACTTCTGGTTCAACATTTTCATGAGTTTGACAGATGAAATGCTTCATCTCTTGGTTCTCATTAACCAGTGATTCAGTGTCACAGTCTTCATTTCATATCTGGGATTATGATCATCGACTGCTGTAGTCTTCGGTCTCCAATTTTGGATTGATCCTAAACTGGGAATCATTCTCCAATCTCCATTTCCATCCAAGAAATGAAATTGCATCCATTATTGAATCCTTGAATGAGAAGAAGGTATGGTATCTACCAGCAAAAAAGTTATGGAAAAGAGAAGAGATGAGGCATTACTATATTCAGCAGCAATGACCTGATCAGATCAAATTTGTGATTTATTGCTGGCAATGAGTTCATACACTACACACACACATGATTACATGAATGAAATGAAAGGAAGATTCTATGGTTCCATTTTTTGTGGGACCCTTTTCATGGAAACTACGTTTGTATGGAGTATGGGCAGGTTCAAGTTCTACCAAGCTGTCCTATCAAATAATAAAATATTATGGAAAGGAATATCATTTGATAAAATTCTGATTCGGATAAAATTGATAAAATCTATCAACTATATGGTGAATACAAAAAGGGATTTGATGAATTTTAAATAATTCCATAGAGAGAGATTTTTTATTTTATTTTTTATTTTTTTTCAATTTTGAAACTATATGTATTAATCTGTATTTATATATATATATATATATATTAGACTACTACAATAAATTCGAGATTCGTAGAGGAGATACAACTCGAATCCATAATCTCATAATGTTGATGTGAGATGTGTATTTAAACTATAAAATATGAGTATTTTTAATGATATTAATCATAAATATTATTGGTAAATATTTACTCTCGGCATATATTACATTCTTCATAATTTACTTACTATTTATTTATTTATTTATAAATATTACAATAATTCAGAGTTTTATCAAGGGAACTCAAACTCACAATCTCATGGTGTGAGTGTGAGAGGTTTTACCATCGAGCTAATCTCGTGGTCTCTTATTTTCTTTTTAATATATATATATATGTATATGTATATATATCACGCTTTCTCTTTTTTGGTTTGGGGAAAAGAATGAGTTGAACCCACAATCCGGTGGTGTAAGTGAGAAAGGTATACCACTAGTCCAACTTCATCTTGTCATATCATTTCCCACAAAGGTTAGAATTAGGGGTGTGCGGTGTTTCGGATCCAATGGATTTGTCATGATCCAAGATCCGATCCGATCCGATTGGATTGAAGAAATTGAAATCCAATCCGATCCAATTTTATAGAGGGATCCGATCCGATATGATCCAATGGATCGAATTAATATAAAGTCATTCGTAATATATAAAAGTTATAATCTGAAATAAATAAAATCAAATAAATTATTTAAACATTACTAATTAACTCAAATAAAATTAACATTAAAAAAATACATAACATAACTTGTAAACTTTATATAATTCAAAAAGTTTATAACATTATTCATCAGCTCAAAATGTAAACTTAATAAGTTGTGATATTGATGAAGAAGGATAGAAGAAAAGAATATGGTGGATTGTTGGCTGTAGAGAAATTGAGAAAGAAAACCCAAAATAGTAATTTTAAAAATTGTGTTTTGGTTGGGCCTTTACATTAGAAAGTAATGTATAAAATAAATTGCCCAATATAAAAATAAGGCCTAATATTTTCGGCAGATTTCCAAACAGAAATCCAAGATCCAATCCGATCTAATGGATTTTAGAATTTAGGATCCAATCTGATCCAATCACCTCTCTAGATCCGATCCAATGGATCGTATTGGATTGGATTGGATCGTATTAGATTGGATTGGATCTTGCACACCCCTAGTTAGAATGATTCGTCCTTATTTTTTCTATTATCAGGTCGAGCTGATAATAGAATAACTATATATATAAATAAGTCATGACAGTAATGCAACTTTGGTACTCAAATTGTTATATCTAATAGAGTTATATATTTAATGGTTTCTCTTAATTTCTAATGTGAAAGCAGAAAGCTACCCGCCGAATTGACATGATGAAGTTTGGTATAATGGTTGGTCTAATGGTTTGCCAAATTAATGTAATATTAAAATAATAATAATAATAATAAATAACAAAATAATAATAAAAAAAAAGCCTACCCACAGAATTAACAAGGTCACTGAGAGCGAAGCATCTCCAACGTATTAAATCAATTTTTACATTAATTTAGTGCTAAAAAAGCATCTTGAGAGAATATATTTACACTAATTTTTTTTTTCCACTCCAATTTGCCATACCAAATTTTACATAAATTGAGCATCTTTAAGGAAGATTCTTCCAATAAATCTTTAAATTATTATAAAATTTAAAATTAGTTAAATGTATAATTAATAAGTATATTAATTAAATTAAATATGTATATTAATATTAATGTCATTTTATAGATCTTAACGAGATTTTTCCAATCGTATATTTTTTGAGAATACATATTGTTATAATTAAGTATGAAAGAATTAAATTAATAATATTAAAAAATCAAAACCGACTGATGTGACATTTAACAAAAAAAAAAAGAAGATTTGATGTAGTAACGGATTTGGTGTGCACCGTAGCTACAACAAATATTTTTAATGTTTTTAATGTGTTGTTTGGAGATGATTTTTACATCAAGTTGGTGTTTTTGGTATATTGGTTGGACTTTGGAGTTGATCTGACACATTAACTTGGTTATTCCTGTTTTGTTAATTCATTAATTAATTAAGTATACGTACTAATTAATTGTTTAAATCAAGTAATTAATGTACGAGGTTTTCTGCTTAGTTTTCGAGATGTGAGAGATTTATGGCTTTTTCTATGTTTTCTCTCTTTAATTTTTCGTTTGGACATTTAATCGAACTCGTGATCCTCAACTTTTGCTGGGGCATTTGCAGCCTAAAAGGCAACTTGCCGTCATGATTTTTGACGCTGACTCCTTTCCACGCAATGGATTGTTTTGTCTTTACTTCAAGACACACAAGTTTTTTTACTTATGTTATAAGTTACAAAACATAAGATATTATTATTAATTTTTTTTCTAAGCTTGATACCGACGGGTTAAGACTTCCGAGTCCCATAAGCTACTCTTTTTATTTTTATTTTCAAAGGTCGACACAAATCGGTTTGAGTTTTATCGAGACTTGCTTAGATCAACCGTAAAATACTTTTTCTTTATCGATCATAAGATACCATTTCTTTGATTGCTTTTTAGAGTTGATATCGACCAATTATAGTTATATCAAGACTTATTTGAATCAATCATTTACAAGCGTGACCCAAATAGTTACAGAGGTCTTTGTGTACAATCAACCAACCAAGAATTGATCGTAAAATATAAGTTATATGACTAAAGAAAATAAAGATAATGGTATGTGTTCACACACGTTACAAGTTACATTATATACTTTCAATATGTTATGTTTAATGTTCTAAAATTTATTTGTCGGGCTGACGAGGGTTATGTGAGTTATAATAAAAAGGTTGAGCTAAAGATTCCTTGACAATATTTTTCTTTAAAAATAAAATAAAAATACTATAGATTTAAGAATTACCGAAATAAGACATGACTGAAACTCACAATTTTATTGATATAGATATGAGAGACTTACTATCGGACCATTTCAACTTTCATTAATAGATAATCTTATCAAACTACATATATACTCTTTAATATGCATAAGGGAATTATAGTATTTTGCTTTGAAAAACATAAAATTTTATTTTAATTGTAAATTATAGTATTTTTTGTATTTTTGCCATGATCCATGCTAGTCGACACTGCATTAAGGAGAAGATGGCTTTTCAATGCAGAGAATGGTCAGTCAAATGGACTATGCGTGTCATATCTGACTGTGTATATATATATATATAAAGAATAATATCCAGAAATCGTATAATATAGAGAAATGGTTGAGAGCATTCAATGCAGAACAAGTCATATATAGGACTGAAGCATGCTTCACCGGCCACCATGAGAAAAAGCACAACCAAAATGTAACACATCAGCCTACCAATTCTCAAGTCAAGTCAAATTCAATGCTTTAATGGAAGAATCTTTTAAGTGCAGGTTTGATGTGGTTTCATAAAGCATAAGAGCTTCAATACCCCTTTAGCTTATAAGAATTTCAAAATTGCTAAGCACAACATCAAGTAGTTAGCAAACTTTTGTGAATCCTTGAAACAATCTATCAAAGTCTTAACAATTGAGGCTTGTGAAAGCTTTACATTGCTATCGAAAATGGGGTCCAAGAAAGAGATTGCTAACTAACATTTCCAGGTTGAACAGAAGACAACTAGCTATTATGTATTGGTATCAAAATTTTGTCTATGGATACATAAGAATTATAAAATTAATCAAACACTAACCTCGAACACTCTTACGCAATTGTCAGCTCCACAGGAAGCAAGCTGCCGCATCGTTTGGCCATTTTCAGTCTTTTCGTGATTTTTCCATGCTAAGCGATTCACTGCAGAAACGTGGCACATGAATGGATCAAGCTTTATGACGAGTGAGGCAGCTGCGCTGGGTACTGTAATGCTACTACCATCATCAGTTCTTGTGAGAGAGAGACTCCACAGTTCAATGAGTCCGCTTTCCATTCCAACAGCGAGAACCCCATTATTTTTCTGACAATCAAGACCGACCCATGATAGGGCAGTGACACTGCTGCTGAATGTTGGTAAAGTCAAAATATGCTTAACGGAAGATTCCTTTTCTATGGCCCAAATCTTCACTGTTTTGTCCCTTGAACCTGTTGCGAATTCATGACCAAATGGGTTCCACGAGCATGACCATATTATTCTTTTGTGTGCCTCTTGCCTCGCAACAAGCTTATATTTGATTTCACCGGTACCTAAATAGAGACGAAGAAAACTAAATGATTATAACCTTTTTTATATTCATTGGATAATACTTATTAAGGGCAGTGTTCATTCATGTGGAGGGACCAATACAGAGTGACAGCATAAAATCGCCATCAGGTTTAGTATCGATATCCATTTGATTGTTGATAAACTAAGGGGCATAAAATGGAAGACAAAGCATGCTATTCCTTCCATTATTGATAAATAATTTCGAAGGGACTCACAAGCATCCGCTTGTTCCAGGATCACTGAGAAGGTAGCACTATTGGTAATTTATAAAAAAAATAAAAATAAAAAAATAAAAAAATAAAAATAAACACTAAAGATATTTATCAATGCCAAGACAAACAGAGGTCACAATATAATACCACGAGGTAGTCCTGGTACCTGAAATCATAACATTATTGTGTTCTATGTGCTTAACTATAAAGAAAATAACCAAACCATGGAAATGCTTTAATCAATTTTTTTTTTCTTACTACATTAAAACTAACCAGAAGGCCACAAGAAATCTCAGTACACTATATGTAAACAACTGACCACAGAGAAGCAAATGCCTGATAAAACTACTAATATCAATATGGGTTTACAGTACCTGTCCTTTGAATTGAAAAGATGGAGAATTGACGATCCCTTGAGACAGATAAAAGCAGATTATCATCATGAGAGAATTCAATCCGTGTCACTGTTAAGCTGTGAGACTGCAGGCGCCCAACAGCCTTCCACGAACCCACTTCCCAAAGCCATATTTCTGCCACTGCCGTTGATTGGGCCTGCAAAATATTTAACGTAATATCCTTACATACACATCTCATATAACCAACTTTACTATAGCACAGAAGAAGTATTAGATTGAGAATATAACTATTAAATGCCATCCAATCACCATCGAATACACATCATATTTTATAGGAGACTGCAAAACCATAGACATCCAACAGGTTTCTTGTAGTGTATGAAATGAGTTTACAGTGTTTATGGTTACCGCATATTTAGTATAATCTGTCAAAAATCAATTTGGGGATGTACCAAATCCAAACAAGTTAAAGAAAGAGAAAAAATATTCAAAGACACAGCAGGCGTAAGAGTTAAATCAAGAATAAACAACTCCCTACAAACTTATTACTTTTACTGTTTTACACAGTGAAGTCCATCTTATAGCACAAGTTTTATAAATGAATATAGCAACTAGCAACTAGCAGAAGGCACCATATACCTTGCATGATGAAGCAACAAGCTTTCCCTGATGGTCACAACATAGTGAAAACAGCTCATTCCCATGACCATAAAGTTTGTGTGACTCTGGCCATAATGTATTCCATGCCAGCTGATCTTCAATGGGAGGTTCAGTAAACACAACTGGAACGGCATCTGGAATACTTTCAAGGGTGTCAAGACCATCATTCCCATTTCGATCTGGGGTCTCACGTGTAGCTGCATAAGAAAATGGTTCATTAAATAATCTACATTGCATACAAACTATTAAGACCAGCTACTATTTAATGAAAAACTAAAAGCTTAACGTATGAAAAGTGATCAAAAGTAATAACAACATAAATGAATTCTTTTATCTTCGATTTTTTCCTCCCTCCTGATAGCAGTAAACTCTGAAGAGGGTAAATTGGGATAAATGCAAAATCCTAGAAAGTTGAATTAGAGTTTTCACATGTAGGTAAATGAAACCCCCTAAGCTCACAAAAAGCATGTCAAACAAAAAAATTCATGAGAAAAAAAAAAGTGAAAGTTAACATCCTAGCAGAAAAAGAAAATATGTAAGCACTTAAATTGTAAAATTGATGAAAACAGTTCCACCTACAACACTGTTTTTTTCTTGATGAGAGAGAGACCTACCATTCACATAGATAGGCTTCTGTGACAGCCCGAGAGCGGACATATTAGCACCCAAAACCTGAATATCCCCTTGGAGATCCTCAGGAAAATCAGATGTTTGAGACGTAGCATGACTCAATGTCTTCAGAAACGATAAAGGAGCTTCAAATACTCTTGCAACTTTCTCATCAGCTCCACTAACAAAACGATGGTTGCCCTTTCCTTGGACGATGGTCACACAATTAATATCGTGACCATGAACTTGAGGGCGAGCAACTTCATGCCAGGAGTCTCCACCCATGAGAGAAGTTACATTTTGCCATGGAGCAAATACACGAGTTGTCTGCAGTCATAGGTTGCAAAATAAGTAATGTCTACACTTAGTTTCATTGAAAACTGAAATGCATTACTCAAAAAAGAAAATAAAAAATTTGAAACGCAGGACATGGCATGTTACCTGGTCATGACTGACTGACAGCATGTAGTCACCAGACCTCGCCCATGCAATATCTGTCACAGCAGCAAAGTGTCCAGAGGGAACCTTTTGTGGTTGCCAATTATCTATGTCAACACCAACATTTTTCCACAGATGAAAAGATCCCCCATATCCATGTGCCAAAATTGAATTTCCATCTGGGTTCCAATGGCCACCATAAAAACCTAAAGCAGAATGACTTAATTCTCCAACAGTGACTACATTCATCCATATACCAGTTGTCCTTTCAGGTTGCCAAATCATCATTTTCTTGTCCATTGATGCAGATAAAATACTTAGGGGTTGTTTGTAGCCAATCCCATCTGAAGACTTAGCGGAAGGAGGTTCCCACTCCACTGAATACACCCAATCCTCATGGCCAATTAGAAGAGATTCCAGTGATATCTGGTAAGAGGATGAACCAGCAACAAGCACAGGACCTTCAATGTAAGAAGCCAGGCTTATTTCCACCTTCTTGTCTGTCCCCTTGGTTTCAGCCAAAGAACCTCGTAGAGCCATCTTCCATATACGTATGCCTTTGTCCTGGGATGAACTCACAAGTAAAATACTAACTGCTTCGCCGCTGGTGCATATAGGTAAGGAGAAGTCCAAACTCCGGATCCAATCTGTATGTGCTTTTAACTCACAAGCACGAACAAACTGGATTCATAAATAAATACAAAGCAGAATGTTAACATGCCACATAACATTTCTATGCAGCAACTTAAAGGGTATATGTGATAGAAGTTAGATACCTTTCCTGTCCTCTGCCCACAGTAAAGATGAACCTTGTTATCCAACCCACCCATTGCTAGGACTAAGTGCCCAGTATTTCCAGGCAATTCTGCTAAGGAAAGTGCCACCATAGGCTTTGAACCAACAAAAAGTGATTCCAGACATGACACAGTACAGTCACCTACAAGAAACAGAGGTGATGTTGTTCAGTGCTTCAGTTAGCAAACAGCTTTCTTGTCATAAATATTTGCAAATCACAGAATCCAAGATCGAACACAGATGCAGATTCAGTTTCTTTGATCAATCTCTGGAGAACAATTCTTCTCAGCCTTCAATGACCATCCAGACACCAATTGTCAGCCGCACCTCATCATTGTCAACCGTCCAATATCCGATGGTGATATGGAGTCAATAAATTGCTCCAAGAATTCCTATCTTCTTTGAAGAAACTAATTCCAATCTCCTTCGGTCGCTTAATGGGAACTATTTCTTCACTTTCTGGAAATTCACTCCATCTCATAATGGGTAAAATGAACAATATGTTGGCACTTCAGAACCAGCTAGCTATGGCTACTGGAATGTCCCCACTCTCCCGAAGATGGCAAGTGCATGGGCTGTACCCTTGCAATTCAGATTCCATGCACTGCTTTACACAATGCGTTTTCCAATGTGTTTGGTCAATTTAACTTTCTGTTGAAGGGATACATATTTCAAATTTGGGTTGGTGGAGTTATAGCAAGTAGAAAAAAAGATTTTATCACTATTTTGGTACTGCTAACCTCTATTTCTGAGTGCAGTTATTTTGTATGATTTAGTATTATTTTGTATGGTGGATTGGCATTAAGGGTTTTCTTGGATTTTCGCATAAAAATACAGTTTATGTAGTTCAAGATTCAAGTGTTATAGGGTTAGTGTTTGTCTGATTTTGTAGGATGGGATTATCATTTATGTTTTGTTTGATTTTTGGATGAAATTACATTTTATGAGAAAGTGAAGAAACAGTTCTCGTTAAGCAACCGAAGGAGATTGGAATTAGTTTCTTCAAAGACATGAATTCTTGGGGCAATTTATTGACTCCATCAATATCCATAACGGCATATCACCATCCGATATCGGAGGGTTGACAATGACGACGTGCGGCCGGCAATTGGTTAAACAATTCTGGATGGTCATTGAAGGCCAAGAAGATTTTGTTCTCTGGAGATTGATCAATCAAAAACCTAGTCCATAAGGGAGAAAATAGAATCGAAGACTAGCATATTTAAATTGATATCATTTTCCTGATCACAACCCATGTCAATCAAATAAAAAGCCTAGAATTGAAAAAACAAATTCCAATAGTTACGAATAAAGTGGATTAGGAAAATCTATTTGGCTAACTGCATCCTAAAACGACTCTGAAAAGACAAACAATTTCTCATCTGTAACAGTAAGAACAAGATGAATGCTACTAAATTGTAGTTTCAATGGTTTGTATTTCTCACTGTCTACGGAAAACTTCACAATTAATCAACAGAATAAAACATGTAGAGCATAAATTATTTATATTCTATTAGCGTGGTGTCTTCCACCTCAAACCCGTTAAGCTGAAGCATAAAAAACTCTGAAGGGAGGAAAAAAAGAACAGAAAAGAAAAAGCAGCCTTCTAATGTAAAACCACGTTATAAACATTTTCCAGTAACCACAGCATCAATCGATATCGTACAAGTGGGCAAAAAGTAACAACCTTCAATTCAAGTCTATCACATCCATGAAAAGGATTCAATTATTTTCATTTGTAGTCAAAAAAATTGATGTACCTCCCGGAGTAGATGGAAAGATCATTTCCCATACATTAACTACACCATCAGAAGAAGTAGATGCAAATATTGCATCAGTTTGCGAAACCATGATTCCTGTAATGCAAGTAACACCCTTCTTGTGTGATTGTGGTAATTGTAACACATACCTCCACTGAAAAGACAATGACAGAAAAACAATTGTTATAGCGAATTCAAAGAATGGAAAAATCACAAAATCAACAATAGAGAAAATATCCAACAAGCAATAAAATCTGAGATAAAGCAGAAGCTGAAACAAGAAAAAGAATTAAAATGTGATTACTACAATAAATTATAAACACAATAGTGTAATGGTTAGCATACCTTTTTGTCAGCTATAGAAAATTCCCACAGAATAATAACACCATCAGCATCTCCGGAGAGCAGATAATGGTGCTCCAAATGTTTAGCTGTCAACACAAACAACCCAATAAGGAAATGAATGCAAACATCTTCTTCTTCAATTCTTAACAGAATAATAGACTAAATTTTTTTACTTTTTCAAGCTTAAAACACAATAAAAGCAATGACTTGAATTTTGATTGAACTACACAAAAAGATTGTACCTTTAAATGCAAACTTGTTACAAGGAAGCCAGTGAGTGCAATTGACAGAGGCCTTGTGACCCGGAAGTGTAGTCAAAATCTGAGCAGTCTGTCAAATATTACACAAACAAAAACAAAAGAAATCAAGTGAGTCCCAGTTTGATATTTGAGAGAGAGAGAGAGAGAGAGAGAGATGGGTGTGTGAAGAGGGAAGTGAGACCTTGGGACAGAACAAAGCGACGGCGTTTTGGGCACCGAAGGAGACCAGACCAGAGGCCCCCCATGAAATGTTGTTGACTATTCTGTTGCAACCTGCTCCTATGAAGACCCTCTTCACTTCTACTTCACCACCGTTCGTGGACATGTTGTGTCAGAGTCCCTGATAGAGAGGGAGAGAGAGTTTCAGTGATGAGTATGGTTAATGGTTAGTCTCAGAGAGCGGCTCGCTTGACTGTTGAAAAAAAAAAAAGAAACTCAGGTTTTTGCTGGTTATGGCAAATAACAGATTCGAAGAAGAAGGTTTTTGGTAAACAAGAAAAAAAAATGTTGGAAATGAAAAGTGATTTGGGCCTGGGTCAGGCCCAGAACCCAATTAAATGTTTGCTTATTAGTATTGCCAAATTCTGCGTTATCTTGTTTGGACCATTGTTATTATTTTTTTCCCTTGTGAATTGACGATTTCTTATGTTATTATGCATTTTGGTAAAATTTCTTGTACATAGGAATATAGGATGGATAGATAATGAGTTAAGAAACCAAAAACACAAATTAACTGGAAAATGGAGCTTATGTGTCAAAATTTTGTTTAGAATTTCTCACCATTTCCCATCAATCATATTAACCATAAAATACTACTAAAATATATGAGGAGAAAGACATAAATGTTTTATGGTGATCGTAGATGGTCGATCTATAATTAATGTGGACTGGACTAGGTGTAAACTAAGCCCAAGCAATTTGTTGTCTGATTCTTGTCGAACCAAGGTTGTCGACTACGCTGTTAACCTACAAAAGGAAATGAAACGTGAAAATAATCTGTTGATCCTCAAATTTAGCCTTATTTTGCTTGGGTTGAGCATGGTATTATTTAATGTAAGGATTCGAGGGAATCAACTAGTAGATTGGCTGTGTAAAAAGCTATGTGGTTCTGGTAGTCTGAGCTTTGATTTGGGCAGAGTTTCAACCCGCCAAAAAGCTTATAGTTGTTAGAGAAATCAGAATCCCTCTCCTATGAGAGAGGGGTTGTATTTATAGACCTTTACTCAGATAGCTTCATGGTTCCCTTGATCCCAAATCTCTAAGATCAAGGCTAGATTTTTTGGGATGAGATAACAGCCAGACCAAGTCAAATGCGCCAATTGACAGTTATCACTATCAGATAACTGGTTTGACTTGGTCAGGTGTCTGTTAAAGGTGGAGAGCTAGGCTTTGGGTCGACCCGTAGCACATGGGCTCTACCCGTATCTCTTGTCAGGTTTTTTATGGGCCTAACGGTTGGGTCTGGAGCCCCTTTTTAGCTACCACAGTTTGTCCCCCACTTTGCAAGCATGAAGCATTCATGTTAGGGAGTGCTTTGTCTAGTCGAAAGTTGATTCATCAATGTGTTGAGCGCAAGCCAACGCTTGGTCGAATAGAACAAGTCGTACACAAAAACTCTGTTCAATGAGTCATGGTATTTGTGATGATAAGATGCCAAGTGCTCACATATCTCGGGGAGCGAAAACGTCAACTGATGGGATTGAATTGATTCAGTTCCCTAGAGCTGACATGGCGCTTCGTTTTTGGCACACTTCTCTTCGAAGGTTGAATTTTGAATTAACCCAGCAGTTACCTTGGTTAACTAATAACTATAGCGGTTACGACACGTGGCAACCGTGGTTAAGTTTATTAACCAAACTCTCCCACTTCTCTATCATTACATATTTTCTTAGCCTCAAAGCGAAAATATTTCTCTATAAATCTCCATCAAAACTATTTACTTATCTCAATGATCGATCAGGCGAACTCAACCCAAAACTTTTTCAAGGTAAGAATTTTTCTTTCACTTTCATTTTTATTTTTGCAAGACTTACTTTCACTTGTTTATAGGGAACTAGCAAAGTAGTTTTTAGGGATTTACTTAGAAAATTGCTTGAGTTCTTCGTCGTTCTTCTCGTTCAACCTTGTAAATTGATTTGATTTCCTTATCTAGATCCATTTAGGCAATAATTTGAGAGATTTAGTCCGTTAGAGACCCTGTTAGGTCGTTGTAGAACCCTAGATTGAAGGTCGCTCTATTTAGATTTTCTAAGGTTTTGTCGAATCAACTCAAACTTGTAGAAATCTTTAGGATTTAATTTGAGGTTCTTAGTTCCTTGCTTGATTTTTGCGTTTATTTGAATTTGTCGGCTTTTGGAAACGCTATGTCAAGTGAGCGAACGAATTCAGACCCAGCTTTCACCTGAACCTCCAGCAGTTTGGGAGATAGGGTTACAGAGGACGTTGGGTCTAACTCAAGAGTTCTCGAGCAACGAGTGACCATAGCTGCACCACTAAGACAAATAGGTATCGGCCCAAATAGGTTAGGTTTAGTTGAGGTTGGAGTGACGCAAATTGTCGTGCGCTCTAGTGATTTTCTAAAGTATGTAAAGGTTGAGGGTCCATCCTATTCAGGTAGAACACTAGGTATCTTTGGTGGGGAGAATCTGGAGAGCGTGCTCACCGATGCAAACATGGATTACTTGAGAATAGTGTACATTATTTCTGAATTCGTTAAGCTACGTGCTCCAAAGAAACACGAACAAGCGGATTAGGACGTACCTGGTTAGACGTGTTTCTACGAGTACAACTTTCGGCAATGGTTTCGGTTCCCCGTCCCCTTGTTAGCTCATAGATTTCTAGTCTACTTCGACATTACTCTGGGTCAACTTATGCTCGATAGTTTAAGGATCATTTTGAGTTTGACTGTACTCCATGAGAAAAAGGAGTTGAATTTTGGGCTAGCTTCGCTTCTACATACTTACTATTTGAAGTATCAAATTCATGAAAGGGGTCGATTCGCGCTTTGTTTGAGGCATACCATGAATCAATTGATCTCTGACCTCACCACCAATAATAGGAAGTAGAAAGATATTTTCTTCTTTGCAAAAAGACCCTTAGTAGATGGCCATTGGGGGAACGAAAGATATTGTTATCCCATCTGTGGATTCGACCTGGTGAGTGTCAATATTTAATGTCGATATCTGCATTAATTCGTTCCAAGTATTGATAAACTTGTTTGTTTTGTAGATAAAATAAATGGAGAGAGTAAGATAGAGTCGAAAGACGTTGTTGGGTGTACTCAAAAGGTCTTAGTTATTCATAAAAAGGAAAAGAGTTGGAAAGTGATGTTGTCAGAAGGTAATCTAAGACCCAGCACTTTGTGGCTTTATTTGACATGGAATATGCCGCGGACACTATATCCTCTTGTGAAGGACCTTGTGTCATACGTTTGGGTTAGGAGATCGTTAGAAATTCTATATGGTACAAAATTCTTAACCCTTATATCTGATGTTGCTTCATAGACAAGTCGATGTCGAGCGTGAAGTTCAGTTTGCCTGATGCTAATTAAGTGCTAAAAATACAATATGAGGCAGAGGCAGTGGCTAAGAGAAAGGCGGTGATCGACGCGTCAAATGAGAGGTTGATTGTGGAAATTGACTAGAAGCTTTCCAAATCTCCTCCTAAGTCGAGCCCTCTAAAGAGATTGTAGAAGAGGAAAACTGATGAGGTCGACCCCAATAGGGAAGGCTATTAAAGGCGGCTCAACGGTGCCTGATCCCAATTTGGTGCTTTTTCCTCCTAGGGTGTCAACTGTCAACTTTCAAGGAGCCGACAAGCTGCTTAGAAAAGGCAGACGACCTACTATTCTAAATTGATGAAGAGCACCTCAAGGAGATAAAGGCGAATGATGCAATCCACACTGGTCTGCTTACTACCTTTCAAGTAAGTCTCTTTAATTATAATATTCTTTATTCGTGTACTAAGTCTCTTTAATTATAATATTCTTTATTCGTGTACTCCAAGCGTTTGATGTATAACCTCTTTTTTTTTTTTTTTTTTGCGGGCTTTGTAGGTGCAACTGCAAGTGAAGAAGAGACTCATGGCCAGTCAAGAGAGAAGCGTAAAGTTGTAAAAGACCAACGAGTCTCTCAAGAAAGATCTCAACAAGCTTGAGAAGGCCAAAAAAGACATCAAGGAGAAGGTCTGGAAGGAGTCAGATAGAACTACCCTCTTGTGTTGGGATTTATGCCCAAAAACTTGTAATTTGTAAATGTTATAAATTCATTAATAAAAGAAGTAGTTATTTCATTCAATCAACATGCCTCATAAGTTTATATTGTATGTTCTAAACATCCAAGATTGCTAGATGTAATCTCAAATTGAGTATATTAATGTCATATATATAAAGGAATTCATTTTAAGACATGCAATCTAAGAGTCTGTAGAAAGCAAATAAAGATAGGTATGTTATTTGTGGTTAATATATAGTTGTACTTTATTTGTGGTTAATCTATAGTTGCGGTCCATTCCATAATGTACGACGGTCTTATCCTAGACTACTCATATGGTGATATGAGAATGGAGACACATTATATGATGTGATCATTAGGACTGGGCCACAATCTATATGAATCTATCACTAAGATCTATTAGTTGAAAAGATTCATATATATCGACAAATGATGGCTGTATATGGGTGATCTAAATCCTGAGTGTCTTACTGATTCCTTTGAGTTAGATTGTGTTTCTTGAAATACCATGGGTGAGATCGAAGTAACATTCCCGATCAATAATTCCGTATCTTAGAATCACTGTTTGGCTTGAGACTAGGAAGGTATGCACACAATAGTGGAATCCAAGATTTCTAGATGTAATCTCAAATTGAGTATATGAATGTCATATACAAAGGAATTCATTTTGAGACATGCAATCTAAAGAGTCCATAGAAAGCAAATAAAGCTAAGTGCTTTATTTGTGGTTAATCTACAGCTGCGGTCCATTCCATAATGTACGGTAGTCTTATTCTAGACTACTCATATGGTGATATGAGAACGAAGGCATCTTATATAATGTGATCATATAGGAATGAACCACGATATATATGAATCTTTCACTAAGATCTGTTAGTTGAAAAGAATCATATATATCGACAAATGATGGTTGTATATAGGTGATCTAAATCCTGAGTGTCTTATTGACTCATTTGAGTTAGATCGTATTTCTTGAAATACCATGGGTGAGATTGGAGTAGCATTCCCGATCAATAACTCCGTATCTTGGAATTACGGTTTGGCTTGTGACTGGGAAGGTATGCACACAATAGAGGAATCCACTCCTTGTGAGAAGTAGATGAGTAGTTCCCTTAAGGAATGAGTAGTTCCCTTAAGGTTTGATTCGGGACTTGAACGATTAAAAGCGCTCTCCTTCTTTCGTAAAGAAATGAATGATATAATCATTCATTAGAGAATCAATGGTACTTAAAGGAAAAGATATAATTAGAGAGGTATAACGGGCTTTATGACCTAGCTCTAATAATGAACTACTTGTGGAGGATCATACCATATGTAATAGCTATATCGATAGACACCGATAATTTGGTTGTGTAAAACATCTACAGTTACAAGAGTACAACCTTGGGTTTTTAGTGGAATAACTCCAAGGTTAATAATTGTGAAATATTAATTAAAGAGTTTAATTAATTTTTTTTTTAAGTATTATTGGAGCTTAAAACTGTGGGTCCATTAGGTCCCTTGCTAGCCCTTTATGATTAATAGTAACAAGGCTCATGGAGAATTGGATCTAATTAATTGTGTTACAAAAGTAACTTAAATATATTCTGGGAATTGATTAAATAATGTGATTATTTAATTGATGAATTAAATATTATTAAATAATATGATTATTTAATTGACATATTAATAATTAAGAATTATTAATTGTTATTTGGAGGTAGGGGTGATGCGGTTCCGGTTCGGTTCGGTTCCGGTTCCGGTTCCGGTGGAACCGGCGGTTCTGAACCGGAATTTTTTTTTCTCCTTTGTTAATAAAAAATAATAATTTAGACTTGTATACTTGTATAAATGTATAGTTGTATTGTAAGTTGTAGTTGTAAATAAAATATTAAAATAAAAATAAACAAAATGACAAATTACAATATTAAATAAAAATAAAAATAAAAATAAACAAAATGACAAATTATAAATTACATTTCATTGGGTATTTGGGAATTAGGTCACCCGAAATTCGATAATAAATAAATGACAAATTACAAAATTAAATTAAAATAAAACTAAAAATAAATGTAAAGTTATTAGCCTTGCACTTAATTTTTACCACAATTAAGTTGCCTACGTATCCTCTTGGGGGATTTAGAGGAATCAAAGGCCACGTAGTTCTCTTATCTTTTATTGCATGTTTGGCGCCATCTGTATTCTGTAGTCTGTAGACTCTGTACTCTGTAGTCTGTACTGTAAATCTGCTATTCCGGCCCCACTGCTCCTGTATCAGGTTCGTCGTCTTTAAAGAAGTCGTATATTGGGTCTTGTTGAAGTTCTTGTTGTCTGTATTGTGCTTTTGTCCAATCATCTACACAAACTTGCATTTGTAGTGATTTTGGAGTTAAGTAAGAATGATGTTCATCTAGAATATTTCCTCCAGCGCTGAACTCTTATTCCACTGCCACTGTAGAAACTGGTGTTGAAAAAATATTTTTGGCTATCATAGACATGATTGGATAGTACACTGCGTGCTCTTTCCAATATTGTAAGATTTCAAATTTTTTCCCTGGCGTATCTTCTATAAACTCAGAAGGAGTATTTAGATAAAATTCTAGCTCGGAATACTTATCGGTGTTTGATGAAGAAGCACATCTAGGTTTTTTGGATTTTTTGGATAACATACTATACCCTAACTCTATAAATCCGAAGGAGGAGGATTTTGGGGCCTGAGATGTAGTTTGTGTATGTGTAACATCTAAGTTCAGTGACGATCCATAAATTGTAAAATATTCATCATATAAATCATACAATAATTTTTTAACTCTAGCACAACATGCTTCAATATCATATTTCATTTTTAAACCTTCGACTCCATAATAACCATTTAGATAATAAGACATACTCTCTAATTTACAACGTGGATCAAAAATCATGGCAATCAAATAAATATTTGGAATCTCCTCATAATAATTCAACCATTTTAGCTTCATAGCATGAACGGCTTCCCCTATTGATATGTCGGATTCACAATGACAAAATGCACCAGCAATATTAATACTTTCAAAAATAAATAAATGAGTTGTAGGATAATAAACACCAGATAAATTTTGTGTAGCATTATTAAAGATGGATAACAAATTGAAAACGTTGTAACAAACATCCCAATGTGATTGATAAAGTTGAAGGTGGGTAACATGAAATTGAATAAAAGAAACTAATAAATCCCTATATTCATAACTTTGAGCAAACAATTTATAAGTAGAATTCCAACGTGTTGGAACATCACGAGAAAATCTAACGACATGTCTACCATTTTGTTTACAATATTTTACCCATGCATTCATTGTAGAAGAATGTTTTCACAAAAACATTAGAGCTTTTTTAATAGGTAGAATAAAATGTTCAAAAGTTTCTAATCCTTTTTGAACACATAAATTTAAAACATGGCATGCACATCTTTGATGAAAAAATGTACCACCAAGATAAGGTTTGCATAAATCAAGTAAAGATGGAATAGCAGCGGTATTGGCAGAAGCATTATCAAAACCAATTGCAAAAATTTTGCTTTCAATTTTATACTCTGAAAAAATAATTCTAAGCTGTCTAAAAATATTATGAGCAGTGTGTGCATCATCAAAAACTCTAAATGCAAGAATTCTTTTTTGAATAGTCCATGTATCATCCATAAAATGGCAAGTGACACTCAAGTATGAATGCGATTTCCAATGGTCAGTCCATATGTCGGCACATACGGAAACACGACCGATATATTTATCAAAAAATCTTTCTAACTTTTTTTTTTCTTTTAAATAAATCTTTTCAAGTGTTGATGTGAGCATGGTTCTAGGAACACGACATGCAGCAGGGTTTAATGCTTTTCGATAATAATTAACAAAACCAACCCTTTCACCAAAACTGAATGATAGGTGTTCTACTGCTACCATTCTTGCTAATTCTTCTCTATTTTGTTCATCAGTATAACGAAATAATTGTTGGTTAGGAGTAGCGTACCTGGGAATTTGTGTTTGTGACCTCGATCTGGTCTCTGCTTCTGGATGTTTAGCTAAAATATGCTTTCGATAAGTGCCATGTCCTCCAGATTTATGCCACTTATATACTTTGCTGCAGTAATTGCAAGCCACTGCAAAGCTCTCATCTTCTTGCCTAATTTTCTTCATATGTTTTGTGAAGAGATCATATTTGCTCTGCCTCTGTATCAGATCTTTTTGCTCTTCTGGTTCCTGTGGATCAAATCTAAAATCTGTAGGTGTATCAATGTAAGGCATATTATCTGACTGGCTTGTCAAATTGGGGCCGGAGGGGGTGTCATCGGGATCAGGTTCTGAAATTATTAAAGGGGGGGTAGGAGAGTTTAGACCTAGGTCTTCAGCATAGGTCCGGCGTTGCAAATACTCGTGATAGGCGGTGTCGTCACGACCGAGATTATCGATCATAGGACCCTTACCTCTCATCGAAATTGAACGCCTAGGACCATCACTGTCGTGATCCCTTCCACTTCCACTTCCACTTGCCATTTAAAAATTGAATTGTAAAATAAATTGGAAATAAAATTAATTGAAAATAAAATTAATTGCAAATAAAATTAAATGCAAAATTGCAAATAAAATAAATTGGAAATAAAATATATTGCAAATGAAATAAATATTAAAAACTTAGTAATTGACAATGAATTGGAAACTTGGAGAGTTGGAGAATAGAGAGAGAAATTAGAAATTTACAATTGGAAATAAAATATATTGCAAATAAAATAAATATTAAAAACTTAGTAATTGACAATGAATTGGAAACTTGGAGAGTTGGAGAATAGAGAGAGAAATTAGAAATTTACAACTGGAAATAAAATAAATTGGAAATAAAATTAATTGCAAATAAAATAAATATTAAAAACTTAGTAATTGACAATGAATTGGAAACTTGGAGAGTTGGAGAATAGAGAAAGAAATTAGAAATTTACAATTGGAAATAAAATTAATTGCAAATAAAATATATTGCAAATAAAATAAATATTAAAAACTTAGTAATTGACAATATTTGGAAACTTGGAGGAGAGTTGGAGAATTGGGAGGAAATAATTGTGAGAAAAAATGGAAGGGGGGGCGGCGGGGTGGGATAAAAAAAGAAAAAAAATAATTTAAAAGCAGCCGTTGGAGCCCCCAACGGCCTGCTGACGTCAGCAGACCGTTGGGGGGCAACGGTCGGCTGACGTCAGCCGATCGTTCCACTCCAACGGTTAAAAAAAAAAAAAAAAAAAAAAAAACTGTCCGGTTTAGAACCAGAACCGGAACCGGAACCGAAATCCGGTTTGAACCGGCCGGTTCCGAAAAAATTGGAACTGGAACCGGTTCTCCAGTTCCAATTCCAGTTTTCTTGGTTCCAGTTCCATTTCCAGTTCCGACCGGTTCCTTCTGTTCGAACCGGAACCGAGTCACCCCTAGACTCCAACAGTTATAAAAAAAAAAAAAACGACCGGTTTAGAACCAGAACCGAAATCCGGTTCGAGCTGGCTGGTTTCGAAAAAATTGGAACCGAAACCGGTCTACACCGGAACCAGGTTAGACCGGTTCCGGTTTTGGTTCTTGAACCGAAACCGAAATCCGATTTCGATTCCAGTTTTCCCGGTTCCGGTTCTGGTTCTGGTTCCGGTTCCGATCGGTTCCTCCGATTCGAACCAGAACCGAGTCACCCCTATTTGGAGGTTTAAGTTTCACATCTTGACAAGAGCAAAAGAATAAAATAATAAGAGATTATTTTTATTTGCTTTGAAGAGGTTAAAGGTTCAAACCCTAGTGGTGATCGAAATAAAAAGGATTTAGAATCTTATTTTAACTTGGTTTACTAAACCATAGGATCCTAGTATATAAGATATACTTATCAAGAAAAAGAAACTAACCGAAACCCTAAGAGAGATAGAGAAGTGCAGCAATAGTAAGAAGGAAAAGAAAAAGAATTTATTTATTTTTTTGAATTTTTTTTTTCTTTGCACATACCTTGGCCGAACTCAAGTAAGGAGACAAGGTGTTATCTTCCGGATCTATCAAGCCTCCATTCAACTCCTTTCGGGATCCGTAACATGCTCACACACACAGTTGCTAGATCACGGGACATAGCTCAGAAGGCTTAGTGGTGAAGGATCGAAAAGAAAATGAATGAGTGATCTTCAAATGTATGAAAACAAATCTCTTCATCATATTCATGTATACAAAAAATGTCCCAAAGATGATAAAATTTTAAAACCTATCAGTCTTAACTCGTTGTTTTTCCACTGTGTGACTCACAATTGGTATCATAGCCAATTTTTGATATACATGAATGTGTTAAATTTGTTTTCAAATTCTTTTCGATATGTATGATATGTGTAGGCACAATCTAGGGTTGTATGATGTTTATAATATTTTTATAAACATGGTTGATCGGTAATTGTATGGTATAATGAGTTTAGTTAAATTTGTTTAGGGTTGTAATAATTAATTTTTATTCTTTTTCAGATGCAATCATTCTATGTAAATTTTCTTTTTGATGTAATATATTAATGTAATCTTGTATGAAGGAGAAGATTCGAGAAGATGGAAAAGCCGAGCATGTGTAGGACACACATACGGCAGCAGTGCACACAAAGGAATAGCAACTGCGCATGCAAAGCATGAGCATCGCTGCTGCATTGCTTGTGCAAAGCATAGCAGCTGCCGCATGCCTAGGCTGGGTAGCGCACACTATGCGCGTGTTTTTAGTGTAACGCAAGCTTCCGTGCGCATGGTGCAGCGCAAAGCTGGGTTGCCGCGCTCACTTGTCTAGGCAGTGCATGTTGTGCACGGGTCTTGTGCTGCGGAGGGCAGCCATGCGCAAAGGCTGCAGTGGCGTGCACGTTTTCCTTCAAGCTGCTGCAGACAGCCTCTTCATGCAAACGATGGCTACGCGTGAATGCAAAAGGTCGAGTGTTCGTGACGCTAGGGTTGCATATTCGGAAGCATGTAAGCATGTATGGGCCGATATATATATATATTTAAACACTTTGGGCCTCCAATAAATGTTAGTGTAATATTTGGGCCTTAGTTTTTTTATTCGTGAGATGGATCACCATAAAAAAAAAAAAAAAAAAAGGAGGATTAATCAAGTTGGACTTGATTAAAAGCCCATAAGATATAAGAAGATGAACTTGAAGAAAAGAGAGATTATAAGAAAACCAAGGAATGTCTTGGATTAATTTTTGTAATTAGATTTTTTTTTTTTTAAAGTTAGATAGCTCATCGTACTCGGTCAACTCATGTATGTCTTATTTATGATATGATTAAAGCATTATCATGCATACTTATGCCATATAAATTAGAAGTGCCTACACTTGCATTATAATATATCATACATGATTAATAGCACATTTATTTTATATGTTGTTTATTTATTTTTAATATGATTAAAATTGAATTAATCACATAAATGGCTATTAATAATGAGATTAGTTTTTAGGAGTAAAAACTTGGTAATTCTCATTGATTACTAATCTTTCATTAAAAAGTTTAATTAGTTAGATTAGTAAAGCCAAACTCATTATGAAGATTAATTTGATTAAAGGCCTTAATAATAATTGGGCTGAATAATGTGGTTTTAGTTTTAATAGTTAAAACTTGGTAATTCTCACATTTAATTCTAGTTTATTTAAAATAGTTTACGTAGATTAGAATTCGAATAATAAATTAGATTTTAATAGTTAAAAATTCGGTTTATCATGAAACGTTAATAGGATAAGATTCTAGTATCATAACCTAAAAGAACTAGATTCTTCTTAGCCGTTTAATCCAGGTTCATCTAGGTGCATTAGAAAACCCTAACCAAAAATAGTGAATGGGAGAGGGATATATAACATTATATCCTGCGGTCCCCATCATTAGTTTAACATCGTGAGATTCAAGTGGGGCCTACAGATGGCTTTGTTTTAGTCCTCACTAAGGAAGGTCTCCATAAGAGTTAATACCAAGGTTAACTTCTTAACGGATAGGATTTCTGAATATATTTTGGGATTGACTGACCCTAAGGCAGCAACTCTCAAGTTAAGTTCATGAGATTTGAAATGATGGGTTACACTCATAAGGATTTAATTAAATAGTTAATTAAAATCCTGACTAAAATAAACGATGGTTAAATAATATAAGAATAAAGAGTTATTTTGGTGTATCATTTAATTGAGAATGTCTCGATCCGACATGCAAATACTTGACCGACCCTAAGGTGGTACTTGCTTGTGGTATGTTGGATTATCGTGGCATAGTAACTTTATTAGGGATTTTTATTGTTCATTAAACATGTTTCATGCATCATGTTTAATTATATGTCGAATACTTTACATATGATTTAATGTATGAGTGAATGAATTTATTTTTATTTATGTTTTTTCAGCAATGTCTTCTACTTTACTTCAAATACTTGGCAATGACAAATTAACCAGGGATAATTATACAAAATGGAAAAACAACGTTAATGCAATCTTGGTCATCAAAAACCTAAAATTTGTGCTTACAGAGGAATGTCCCCCACGGCTTGCACCCAACGCAGCATGAACTATTCATGAGGCCCATGAAAAATGACTATAGCATATGAGATGATGGAGTCATTGCAGGCTATATTTGGGCAACCTTCTGAGCAAAAGTGATACAAAGCTATTCGTTCCACATTGATTGCTTGCATGAAGGAAGGATCATCAGTTCGGGAACATGTCCTAGGCATGACGTCTTATTTCAATATAGTTGAAGTCAATGGTAGGGCCATAAATGAGGCTTGTCAAGTGAGCACATACTGACAACTCTTCCAAAGAGCTTTGATCAATTCAAAAGCAACGATGAGATGAACAAGTTGAAGTTTAGTCTGACTCAGTTGCTTAATGAGCTCAGAACTTTTGAGTCCATGACTAAGGAAAACAAAAGTAAGACTAGTGAGGCAAATGTTGTTGAACAATCTTCCTCTGGATTTGAGAAAAGGAAGAGGTATGTTGGCAAGGCAAAGGCTTAGACCAAGAAGAAAAAAGTTCAAAGTAAGAAGAAGAGCACCACGACCGATAAAGAAAAAGGGAAGTGTTTCCATTGCGACAAGGTTGGTCATTGGAAGCGAAACTGTCCACAGTACCTCGAGGAGCTCTCTAAGAAGAAGAAAGTGAAAGGTAAATCAGATTTACTTGTCATTGAATCATATTTAGTGGAAGATGAGTTTTCACCTTGGATAGTAGATTTAGGGGCAACTAACCATGTTTGTTCTTCCTTACAATGGACTGATTCTGAGACAAAACTAAAGGAGGGGGCTTTCTCAATATGCATTGGAACAGGGGATATCGTTTTAGCAAAAGCAGTGGGAGCAATTAGACTAGCTTATAATAATTGTTTTCTTTTATTATACAATGTTTATTACTTCCTAGATTTACCAGAAATTTGATTTCGGTATCCAAATTATTAGAACAATTGTATTCAGTTTCTTTTAGTAATAAATCAGTTAATATTTCTAGAAACGGATTGAATATTTGTTCTGGTTTAATTGAAAACAATTTGTATGTTTTGAGACTATCATTTCATACATCACTGCTTAACACTAAATTGTTTAAAGTTGAAAAGCCTAAAACAAAGCGTCAAAAGATTTCTCTAAATAATATAACGTATCTGTGGCATCTAATACTTTGGGCACATCAACCTTGACATGATAGATAGACTAGTAAAAGGCGAAATCTTTAAGTCAGTTAGAGATCGGTACTTTACCTGTCTATGAGTCTTATTTATAAGGCAAAATGACCAAGAGACCTTTTACTGGAAAAAGGCTTAGAGCTACACAATCACTAAAGCTTATACATTCAGACATTTGCGGACCTATGGATGTTAAAACTAGGGTTGGCTATGAGTATTATGTCACCCTCAGTGATGATTATTCAAGATACGAATATGTTTACCAAATGCAACGTAAGTCAGAAACATTTGAAAAGTTCAAAGAATTCCAAGTAGAAGTTGAGAACCAATTAGACAAAACTATCAAGACTCTACGATCAAATCGTGGAGGTGAGTATCTTGATCAAGAGTTTAAGGACTTTGGTTGAGCATGGGGTTGTATCTCAACTCACAGCTCCAAGAGCACCACAACAGAATGGTGTTGTGGGGAGGAGAAATATAACCTTGATGGAAATGGTGAGATCTATAGTTAGTTTCTCACCATCACCAAATTATTTTTAGGGATATGAACTACAAACCGCGGCCTACATATTGAATGTAGTTCCATCCAAATCTATTCCTAAGACTTTTCTAGAGTTGTGGAATGATCGTAAAGCTGGTTTGCGACATTTTCGCATATGGGGGTGTCCAATACATATACTAAAGACCAAAAGTGGAAAGTTGTAATCTCGTTCACAAGTATGCATGTTTGTAAGATATTCAAAAGAGACTAGAGGAGAATAATTCTATAGTCCCCAAGAACACAAAGTGTTTGTATCGACAAATACAACTTTTCTTGAGGAAGACTATATGAGTGATTATAAACCTCAAAGTAAGATTGTATTAAATAAATTAAAACTTGGTTTGACCAGTGACCAGTCAACAAAAGTTGTTGACAAAGTTGTTGTTCCATTAATGTCTGATAGTTACACGATTCCTAGTCAGATCACACTACCACGTAAACGTAGTGGGAGGGTTGTACGACAACCTGATCGTTATTTAGGTATTGAAGAGGCACATTGTGTCATCTCTGATGATAGTGTTGATGATCCATTGTCATTTAAACATTTAATGAAAGATTCTGACAAAGAGGAATGACTTAAAGTCAAGAATCTCGAGATGAAGTCCATGTACTCCAACTGAGTTTGGAAACTTGTAGACTTACCTGGGATAAAACCCATTAGGTGTAAATGGATCTACAAGAGAAAGAGAAGAGTAGATGGATAAGTAGAGACCTTCAAGGCAAGGCTGGTGGCAAAGGGTTATACCCAAAAAAAGGGGGTCGATTTTAAAGAGACATTCTCGTCAGTGGCTATATTTAAGTCTATTAGGATACTCTTATCCATTACAGTCTATTTCGATTATGAAATTTGGTAAATGGATGTCAAGACTGCATTCTTGAATGGAAATCTTGAAGAGAGCATCTACATGATGCAACAAGAGGGATTCGTGTCCTAAGATCAAGAGCAAAAGGTTTGCAAGTTGCAAAGGTCCATTTATGGACTGAAGCAAGCATTTAGATCTTGGAACATCAGGTTTGATACTGCTATCAAAACCTATGGCTTCGAGCAAAACGTTAATGAACCTTATGTTTACAAAATGATCATTGATAAGAGAGTAGTTTTCCTGGTCCTTTACGTAAATGATATCCTACTCATTGGAATGATGTGGGAATTTTATCGGAAGTCAAATGGTGGCTTGCAAACCAATTTCAAATGAAATATTTGAGAGAGGTGAGTTATGTTCTAGGGATCCAATTAATAATGGATCACAAAAACAAACTATTAGCACTATCTCAAGCATCGTATATCAACAAGATTCTTGTGTGATTCTCATGCGATTCTCGATGGAGAACTCCAAGAAAGGTAATTTACTTTCTAAGTATGGAGTTCACTTGTATAAGGAACAATGTCCTAAGACACCTAAGAAATTGAGGATATAAGACAAGTTCCACACACGTTAGCAATAGGTAGTCTCATGTATGCTATGTGTAAGATCCTAGATCTTTGTTTTCTTAATTCTATTGCAAATCTCTCTTTATTTGTAATGGTTAGTTGCTTAGGTGGTTCTTGGTGAAAAGAAGCTTCAAAGAAGAAAATCAACTTCTCATGCAAATATCGTCTTCAAGAGGAAAAACGCGTTCTTGGATACTAAGGTATAAAGATACTTCTTCCTCTTGCAAGGCATAAGCGCAAACACACATAATTCATACATGTGTGTCCCTGCATTTTAGTTCAAACATTTGTTATAACACATTCACACTCATTTAAGTATGCACATGCATTATTCTCATAAAGACAAACATTGTAGAATTGTATGTTTTATGACTATCGCTTAGATATGACGTACTTGTGTGAAATTGTGTTTATTTGTTTGTGTTTCTTGTATTTTAGACTTGAACATGATCTTATTTGATTCCTTATTGAGTCCCGGTCATTTCGGTTACTCATTTAATAGGTTTCGAGTCCAAACGATGTAGTTATGCTATTTTGCGTTCTCATTCGTTGAGTTGTCTTCATCGTCATTTTCCGAGATGAATTCTCAACCTTTTATCAAATTTTTATAGTCTTCATTGAGCATGAGAGAGTCATGGTTTGTAATCCGAAAAAAAATTCGAATTCAGAGTTCGGATGCCTGAATACAGTTGAAGAACATGAGAGGAGCGCAAGGGAGCTTGCTCAGCCAAAAACCAAGCGAGGAGGACCACGTGTAGGCCACATGTGCCACACAGCCAGAGTCCCTGTCTACCCACGTGTGCCACACACACCCCACATGGGGCTGGTGATGTGGCTCTTTTTGATTGGTCACTGAATCCCTCTCTTCTCTATCTCTTTTTCCTCCATTTATATTTGAAAATTCTGCAGAATTCTTCACAACTTTTGATTTCTTATTTTGATCATATCTCTCTCATTTCAACTCTAAATCAAGTGATTCAAAAGCCAAAAATGTTGGTCTTGAAGAGAGGAATAAAACCCAAGTATTTTCAAAGTCATTTTATTTCGTGATTTTTTGCAACATGCAGATTTCAGTCCAAGTCTTAACTTTTGTATGTGAAACTTCTTCTTCTCACTTTCTCTTTGATCATCTCTTTTAATCTTTCTAATTGATAGATGAAATGTGTTAAGAATGATGTTAGTTCATACTCTAGGTTTGTTTGATCAATTGTTAATTGAGTTTTAGCTTTGTGATTTCTCTTGAACATATTTTAGCTAAACTTGATTGAACTTGAAATTGATTCTAGAAATGATATATATGATGTGCCTCATGATATTTTCTACCTTTAATTTCATGATCTAAGAACTAAGATTTTTGTGTGATATATTGAATATTCATATCTTGTTCTTATTGATATACATGTCTTGATTTCTAGGTACATTTGTGATTGTTTGTGGAAAGTATATCCTAGAATATATCTAAGCATGTACATAGAGCTTGATTAATCATCTTGCTTTATTTGTTTGTGATTTGCATCATTTGCATCACTTAGATCATTGTCTTGTGAAAAGGTTGAAGTCTCTTGTTAAAGTGAGTGAAGCTTTAACTTGAGCAAGAAGACTTGGCTAGGAATGAGTTCCGGATAGCCAAGCAAAAGTCTTAGCAAGGAGTTTGGTACTCCGAATAGTTGAGCTAGGGGAGCTTGACTAGAATCCTTGTGATCTAGATTGCTAAGCAAGGGAATCTTCCTAAAGGCTTGAAAGCCTTAGATAAGAAGTTGCTTCATAGAGGTGTAGGACACACCTTGAATAGGGAGTAGGCTAAGTAGTTCACTAGCTCGAGGGTAGATTAAGAGGTGATAGCTTAGGGTGGATATCATTGTGTTGATTGTCTTGAGTGTATAAGTCCTTTTTCATCATAGTGGATTTGCTTTACTGGTGGTTGTGGTATCAACCCGTGGATGTTTTCTTTTTGAGGTTTTACCACATAAAAACTATTGTGTTAAGTTTCATTTTATATTTCTTTATCTTCCATATTTTTTATATTAATTGCATCTCTTGTATATTAATTTTCACATGTGTTGGTTAAATCAATTTAATTGCTATATCTTGTCAAGTGTGCTTTTAATTCTTGTATTCCACAAAATGTGAATTTGGAAGATTTTGGGCCTATACCTATTCACCCCCCTCTAGGTATATTTTACACTATTGCTTAAGGGAATTTCACTATATTATACACGAGACCTGACATCTGCTTCGCAGTAGGAGTAAACAACATATTCCAGTCTAACTCATGATTGGATCATTGGGTGTCTGTGAAGCTTATTCTCAAGTATCTTTGGAGAACGAAAAACTATATTTTAGTATATTCAGAATAGGATCTGATCTCGTTAGGATATGAGAATTCTAACTTTCAGGCATACAGGGATTTTAGAAAATCCACGTCTGGGTTAGTATTCACCTTTTGTGGTGGAGCCATAGTATGGAGGGGGTATCAAGCCATATTGTATTGCTGATTTCACCATGGAAGCTGAACATGTAGCAGCTTGTGAAGTAGCTAAAGAGACTATTTGGCTCCGTAAGTTCTTGATTGATCTGGAAGTTGTTCCAGATTTGGATAAGCCCGTGACACTTTATTGTGATAATAATGGTGAAGTGGCTATTTCCAAAGAACCAAGAAGCCATAAAAAAGGGAAGCATATAGAAAGGAAGTATCATTCATCAGGGAGATAATGCAGAGAAGAGATGTGACCATGACCAAGATCGCATCGTAAGATAATCATGCTGATCCATTTACAAAGACCTTAATGGCTAAAGTTTTTGAAGGTCACATAGAGGGTCTAGGATTACGAGATATGTCTCACCTACTTTAGTGCAAGTGGAAGATTGTTGGGATTTATGCCCAAAAGCTTGTAATTTGTAAATGTTATAAATTCATTAATAAAAGAAATAGATATTTCATTCAATTAACATGCCTCATACGTTTATATTAAATGTGCTAAACATCCAATATTGCTAGATGTAATATCAAACTGAGTATATAAAAATGTTATATACAGAGGAATTCATTTTGAGATATGCAATCTAAAAAGTCTGTAGAAAGCAAATAAATGTGAGTACTTTATTTGTGATTAATCTACAGCTGTGATTCATTCCGTAATGTACGGTGGTCTTATCCAGACTACTCATATGGTAATATGAGAATCGAGGCACCTTATAATATATGATCATATAGAATTGGGTCATGATCTATATGAATCTATCACTGAGATCTGTTGGTTGAAAAAATTCATGTATATCAACAAATGATGGTTGTATATGGGTGATCTAAATCCTAAGTGTCTTACTGACTCTTTTGAGTTAGATCATGTTTCTTGAAATACCATGGGTGAGATCAGAGTAGCATTCCCGATCAATAACTCTGTATCTTGGAATCATGGTTTGGCTTGAGGCTGGGAAGGTATGCACACAATAATAGAATCCACTCTTTCTTACAAGAAGTAGATGAGTAGTTCCCTTAAGGGTTGATTTGGGGCTTGAACGATTAAGAGCGTTTTCCTTCTTCCATAAAGGAATGAATGATATAATCATTCATTAGAGAATCAACGGTACTTAAAGGAAAAAATATAATTAGAGAGGTATAACGGACTTTATGACCTAGCTCTAATTATGAACTACTTGTGGAGAATCATACCATATGTAATAGCTATATCGATGGACACTGATAATTTGGTTGTGTAAAACATCTACAATTACGAGAATACAACCTTGGGTTTTTAGTGGAATAACTCCGAGGTTAATTATTGTGAAATATTAATTAAGGAGTTTAATTAATTTTTCTAAGTATTATTGGAGCTCAAAACTGTGGACCCATTAGGTCCCCTTGCTTGCCATTAACGATTGATAGTAGCAAGGTTCATGGAGAATTGAATGGTCCAATTAATTTTGTTACAAAAGTAACTTAAATATATTCTGGGAATTGATTAAATAATGTGATTATTTATTTGATGAATTAAATATTATTAAATAATATGATTATTTAATTGACATATTAATAATTAAGAATTATTAATTGTTATTTGGAGGTTTTAGTTTCAAACCTTGACAAGAGCAAAAGAATAAAATAATAAGAGATTATTTTTATTTGTTTTAAATAGGTCAAATGTTCAAACTCTAGTGGTGGCCAAATTAAAAAGGAGTTAGAATCCTATTTTAACTTAGTTTACTAAACCGTAGGATCCTAGTATATAATATATACTTATCAGGAAAAAAAAAAAAAACCAAAACCCTAAGAGAGATAGAGAAGTGTGGCAATAGTAAGAAGAAAAAGAAAAAACGAATTTTTTTTCTTTGCTCATACCTTGGCCTAACTCAAGCAAGGAGACAAGGCGTTGTCTTCCAGATCTCTCAAGCCTCCATTCAACTGCTCCCGAAATCTGTGACGTACCCATACACACAGTTCCTAGATCGTGGGACATAACTCGGAAGGCTTAGTGGTGAAGGATCGAAAAGAAAACGAATGAGTGATCTTTAAAGGTATGAAAACAAATCTCTTCCTTATATTCATATATACTAAAAAGGTCCCAAAGATGATAAAATTTTAAAACCTATGGATCTTAACTCTTTGTTTTTCCGCTGCGCGACTTATATCTTGGAGGAGGATTTACAGAAGACAAACGATGCCCTCGCTGAAAGAGATGAACAGTGCACACATTTGAAACTGCAACTCACGACCATTACCGTCGAAGCTATGTGTACTACGAGGGTTAATCTTTTCAAGCAATATCTGGCTAGCGAGCATATGATGTGGGATGCTCGGGAGGATATCAATGAGTGGGAATAGGCTAAACGTTTAAAGGTTGAGGGTTCTCCAACCGCAAAAGGTTGCTGCAAATGTCGAAGGCAGTGGAGAGAACGACAAAGAGCCTCTAGAGGATCTTCGTGTTGGGATTTATGCCCTAAAGCTTGTAATTTATAAATGTTATAAATTCAATAATAAAAGAAGTAGTTATTTTATTCAAATATATTAATTCATACGCTTATATTATATATGCAAACACCCAAGATTGCTAGATGTAATCTCAAACTCAGTATATGAATGTTATATACAGATAAATTCAGTTTGAGACATGCAATTTAAATAGTCCGTAGAAAGCAAATAAAACTGGGTACTTTATTTGTGGTTAATTTACATTTGCAGTCCATTCCGTATTATATGATGGTCTTATCCTAGACTACTCATATGGTGTTATAAGAATTGAGGCACCTTATATGATATGATCATATAGGATTGAGCCACGATCTATATGAATCCGTCACTAAGATCCGTTAGTTGAAAAGATTTATATATATATATATATCGACTAATGGTGACTATATATGGGTGATCTAAATCCTGAGTGTCTTACTAACTCCTTCAGGTTAGATCATGGTTTTTGATTTACCATGTGTGAGATCTAAATAGCATTCTCGGTCAATATCTCCGTGTCTTGGAATCAGGGTTTGGCTTGTGGCTGGGAAGGTATGCACACAATAGTGGAATCCAGTTCTTCTTGCGAGAAGTAGATAAGTAGTTCCCTTAAAGGTTGATTCGGGGCTTAAACGATTAAAAGCACTCTCCTTCTTCCGTAAAGGAATGGAGGATATAATCATTCAAGAGAATCAATGATACTTAAAAGAAAAGATATAATTAGAGAGGTATAACGGACTTTATGACCTAGCTCTAATTATGAACTACTTGTAGAGGATCATACCATATGTAATAACTATATCAATGAACACTGATAAATTGGTTGTGTAAAACATCTACAGTTACGAGAGTACAACCTTGGGTTTTTAGTGGAATAACTTCAAGGTTAATAATTGTGAAATATTAATTAAGAAGTTTAATTAATTTTTTCTAAGTATTATTGGAGCTCAAAATTGTGGTCCATTAAATCCCCTTGCTAGCCCTATACAATTGATAGTAACAAGACTCACGGATAATTGGATGATTCAATTAATTTTGTTACGAAAGTAACTTAAATATATTTTGGGAATTAATTAAATGATTTGATTATTTAATTAATATATTATTTAATTGTTGAGTTAAATATTATTAAATAATATGATTATTTAATTGACATATTAATAATTAAGAATTATTAAATTGTCATACGGAGGTTTCAGTTTCTAATCTTGACAAAATCAATAAAATAATAAGTGATTATTTTTATTTACTCTAAATAGGTTAAAGGTTCAAACCCTAGTAAAGTAATAATTAAAAAGGGATTTGAAATCCTATTTTAACTTGAATTACTAAACCCAGGTTCCTAGTATATAAGATATGCTTGTTAGGAAAAAGAAGCTATTCAGAACCCTAAGGAGAACTAAGGAGGGCGGCAACAAGAGAGGAAAAAGAAAAAATAATTTTATTTTTCTCTCATAAGGTTGGCCGAATTCTTCAAGAGGAGCAAGACGTTGTCTTCTGGTTCTCTCAAGTCTCCATTCAACCGCTCTCGAAATCCGTGATGTGCCCACACACACAGTTGCTAGATCATGGGATATAGCTAGGAAGGCTTAGTGGTATTGGATCGTAAAGAAGGATCAAAAAGAAAACGAAGGAGTGTTCTTCAAAGGTATGAAAACAAATCTCTTCCACATATTCGTGTATATACAAAAGGTCCCAAAAAGACGATAGAAATTTTTTGAAACCTATCGTTCTTAATTTATATCGATTAATTTCAATCTTTTCCGTTACGCGACTTACACTTCGAGACCCTGAAAATGTAGCTGAGGCAAGTGTTAATGTTGATGGCTCGACTAAGGCCTAGCTCTTCTGATCCAGCTTCCACCTAACAACCTTATCATTTATTTATTTTTTGTATGTTCGTATATATTTTTTCACGTTGAACGAGAGTATAGGTGTCAATACAGGTTGGCGGGTCGTGTTTGGGTCAACCCGGACACGACACGATTATTTTTGGATCAACCCAAACACGAGACGATTATTAAACGGGCCAGACCCCCTCGACCCAAACACGACACGATTAAAAATGGGTCAACACGAACACGACACAGATAACTCATTTAATAAACGGGTTAAATGGGTCATGTCAAATGACACGTTTAAATGACCCATGTATGACCCATTTAACTTGTTAATGCTTATTTTACTAAATTACACATTAAAAATAAAAACAAGAGGCAATTACTCCCAAGGAACTTAATATCAGTATCGGTATCAATATCGGGCTTCTAAATTTACGGATATTTCAGGGATATTATCGATATCGATGAATATTCTGTCAAAAATTAAAAAAATGATGAATATTTACATCTAAAGTTAGATTTTTTTTTTGTAAAATTTTAGGACAAGTTTAAACAAGTAATTATACATCAAATGAATCATATTTCAATGATAAATTAGCATAGTTATGAGTTTATTATAAATTATAACATAGATAGAGTCTGTATATAATTTTTAAAATTGAGTATTTAACAGAATAATATTTTGTTTCACTTTTACAATATTATATACAATATAAAGAGATTAAATATTTAATAAGCAAAATTATAATTAAAAAATATATATATATAGTTCCACATTTCCAAGATTCTATCATAAATCATAATTCATATATAATAATATATTGCGTGTCTGAAATTTAAAACCAAAATGAATTCCTTGCTGGTACAAATACATAAGGTACATTTCTATCTTGATTCAAACAATAATTTCCCTAGAAAACGTGCTTATATAGTTTTCAATGTAGTTATTAATATGCCATACGTATGTTGCTTGATCTCTTCCAGCTGATTTATGAATTAGGTAGTTTGAATTTACCCAACCTGGTGGATATTGTTGATCTGTATACATAGGTATTGCATATGACATTAGTGAAAAAGGATAATCAAATATATTGCAGCCACCAGAACTATCATAATATGGTACATGAGAACCTGACATTGTCTGCGAATCACCCAAAGAACTATTTTCTGTGTCTATACTCATTGAGGAGAGAGTCATATTCAAAGAATCTTCATCAATTTGATTTGTTCCTCCATGTTGTCTACCACGATTTTGATCAAAATTATCTGCATAAGCATCCCAACCCACCGCGTTAGCGTTCCAACCTGTTGCACCAGCATCCCAACTTATGGCTCTAGCATTCCAAGCTCCTGCACAAGAATCCCAACATCTTGCCTCATCCCCACCATCCTCATCATCTCCATCATATTTTCCTCCACTATTTACATCGGAGGTATGTTGGTCATCGGAAGAGCTGGTAACAATAACTCCACGATCTACACCAACTTCTTCTCTAATCACTTGTTCAACATTCATTCTCATGTCTCGAGCTGGAGAAGCAATATGTGAATCAGTATTTCCCTTGTCATCATCCAAGGAGGCAGGTCTAACCCAGTTAAAAATAGGATTCTCATTATCATCTCCTGCTTCAGCAGTTACTTGAAGTAGATCAATAAAATCAATTTCATTTACTTTATCTTTTTCAGCTATCATATCCCTAAGTTTCAACTTCATTTTTTAATAACAATAAACAAGTTGTTCAAGCTTAAAATAGGCAAGACGGTTCTTTTGTTTTGTGTGGATTAAAGCAAATGTGGTTACAATTTTACATTTGGATTCAAGCTTACACGTTTGAGCACAAACAATTATTATTATTATTATTATTATTATTATTATTTCAGATTGCTTTCACAAAATTTTACATATTTTACACGTCCACTCTTTGGTTCTTTATCCAATTTTACTTCAAGTCCTCAATAATTTTACTATTGACTATTATGTTGGAAATTTTTATAAATTTGTTAATGTTTATTCTAAAATAATTTTCAATCTAAATTATTTTAACAATATTTAATTGTTTAGGATTAATTTTTTTTTTTTAATAATTTACAAAATATCTATGGACTTTCAGGGTGAAATTCATGAAATTTCGGGAATTTCGGGAATATCGGGAGATTTTTACGGATATTTCGAAATCGGCCGGATATTCTGCAGGATATTGGATATTTGCCTGTTTTGATATCGGTCCCTCCAAAATATGGATATATCGGTGGATATTTTGGTATATCTATCGATTTTAGATTCCTTGATTACACCAAACTCCCCTAAGGTTTGCTCTTTTACACTCAAAAACAACTTTATTATTAATTAACACTCACCTCTCCTATCGTCAGTCAACAAGCGTTAGATCTGACTGTTGACTTTCTAAGGAAAGGTAATTTTGTCATTTAACATTGTATATCTCATTTAATGCATGTTAGAATATTTTGTAATTTTTAAATATTAATAAAAAAATCTCAAAAATAATAATACAAAAAAGTAAATTAAAAAATCATTAAAAATTTAGATCTCTAGATTTTTTTTTTATAAAAAAAGACAAATGATTTATCACAAAAAATAAATAAATAATAGAAATTGATGGATTGGATCTCATTGATGGATCCTCATCTCTCCACCCCATCATCATCATAAAAGATCCATCGATGATCTCTATCTCTCAATAACATCATCATCATCATCTCCCTACCGCCATCATCAACCTCATCTCTCCACCATCGTCACCATACTTCAATAACAAATATTTCCATTTTTTTTTTCTTTCAAAAACAAATTGATTGAATCTCAAGATAATCAAAATGGCACAATCCAAGCCAAACTAAGGATGATTAAAACTTGTTTGATTCTCGAAATACATGAACCCGTTTTCAGAAATTTTCTCTTCGATTTGCCTCAAATTTTCCTGTAAACCAAACAAACAAACACTGAGATTTCACAAATACCCACTTTTCTTTTCCCTCGATTGCTACACTTTCTCATCAAACAGACAAAAAAAATAATCTAACAATCAACGAAAGAACCCAAAGTGGCCGCCGCGAAACGCCTATCTCCTCACCTCTGCCAAAGGAAAGAAGAGGAAAAAGAGAAAGAGAAGGCGGCAGCCACCCTCTACCAAAGGAAAGAAGAGGAAAAAGAGAAAGAGAAGTGGATCACGGGAGGAGATCGATAGCAGCAGCGAGAAGTTGGGGTGGTGGTTGGGCTGATTTCGTGGGTTTAGAGTGGTGGTGGTGGGTAGTGTTTTATGTTTTTGAGTTTAGGTTAGGGTTTGGGTGTTGGATAAGATGATGGGAAGATGAAGATGGATTTGGATGTTTGAGTTTAGATTAGTTTTATTATTATTATTATTAAATCTGAATTATTATTTTTTTTTTATGGAAAATCTTAATGGGAAGTTGAACGATGATGAAGATGGATTTGGATGTCTGAGTTTCCAATTGAAGATGGAAGATGAACAATGATGAAGTTTTATTATTATTATTATTATTATTATTAAATCTGAATTTTTTTAATGGAAAATTAGAAAGAAAAAAAAACAATTACTTTTTTAAAAATTATTTGTTGATCAATCTGGAGACTTAAAAAAATAAAAAAACTAATCTCCATGTTTTTCAATCTTTATTTTTTAATTCAATTTATTGAAAAAATAATAATTCTATTTCTTTGTAATATATATATATATGTATGTATGTATGTATGTATTGTTTTTTTATAAATATATTAAGAGCTTTTTTTTTTATTTTTTTTTTATTTTGGTGGGTATTTCCATCTTTTGACATTTTTTAACAGTCAACATTTACACTTAACGGTCAAACCCTAACGATAGGGGACGTGGAAGTGGTGACAAGATTTTGGTTCAGGTTCCGGTTCCTATGGAACCGACGGCTCTGAACTTTTTTTTAAAATTTTTTTTAAAAAAATAGACTTGTAAGTTGTAATTGTAAATAAAATAAAATATATAAATGACAAATTAAAAAATAAAATAAAATAAAATTCATTGGGTTAGGTGACTTGGGTCACCCGAAAATAAAATAAAATAAACAAATGATAAATTACAAAATTAAATTAAAATAAAACTAAACAAAATGGCAAATTATAAATTACATTTCATTGGGTATTTGGGAATTGGGTCACCCGAAATTTGAAAATAACATAAAATAAACAAATGACAAATTACAAAATTAAATTAAAATAAAGCTAAAAAAATTATCAAGTTATTAGCTTTGCACTTAATTTTTACCACAATTAAGTTGTTTACGTATCCTCTTGGGGGGGGAGGGGGTTTAAAGGAATCAAAGGTCGCGTAGTTCTCTTACCTTTTTATTGCATGTTTGGTGATGACGTGGACTAATTATTGTCGTGATGGCGTGATCTGCATGACCGCATCTACTATTTTGAGTCCAGCTCCGCTGCTCTTGTTTCAGGTTCGTCATCTTTGAAGAAATCGTACGTTGGCTCCTACTTGATTTCTTGTTGTCTATATTGTGCCTTTGTCCAGTCATCTACACAAACATGTATCTGTAGTACTTTCAGAGTCAAGCACAAACGCTTTTCATCCAGGATATTCCCCCCCCGGCGCTGAACTCTTGTTCCACCGCTACTGTAGAAACTGGTGTTGAAAAAATATTTTGGCTATCATAGCCATGATTGGATAGTACCTTCCGTACTCTTTCCAATATTGTAAGATATCAAATTTTTTCCCCGGCGTATCTTCTATAAACTCAAAAGAAGCATTTAGATAAGATTCAAGCTTGAAATGCTTGTTAGATCTTAATGAAGAAGAACATCTAGGTTTTATTTTTATTTATTTATTTATTTATTTATTTATTTTTATAACAGACTATACCCTAAATTTATAAATCCGAAGGAAGATGATGGGGGTTGAGATACAGTTTGTGTTCGTGTAACATCTAAGTTCAGTGATGATCTATAAATTGTAACATATTCATCATATAAATCATACAATAATTTCTTAACTCTATCATAACACGCATTAACATCATATTCAATTTTTAAACCTTGGATTCCATAATAACCATTTAAATAATAACACAAATGTTTTAATTTACAATGTGGATCAAAAACCATGGCAATCAAATAAATATTTGGAAACTTCTTATAATAATCTAACCATTTTACCTTCATAGCATTAACGGCTTCCGCTATTGCTATGTCAGATTCACAATGAGCAAATGCACTAGAAATATTAAGACTCTCAATAATAAATAAATGAGTTGTAAGACAATAAACACCATATAAATTTTTGGTAGCATTATAAAAGGCTTTTAACAAATTGAAAACGTTGTAACAAGCATCCTAATGAGCTTGATAAAGTTCAATGTGAGTAACATGAAATTGAATAAAAGAAACTAATAAATCCCTATACTTATAACGTTGAGCAAGCAACTTATAAGTAGAATTCCAACGTGTTGGAATATCACAAGTAAATCTAATGACACATCTACCATTTTGTTTGCAATATCTCGACCATGCTTTCATTATAGAAGAATGTTTCCATAAAAACATTAGAGCTTTTTTAATAGGTAGAATAAAATGTTCAAGAGTTTTTAATCCTTTTTGAACACATAGATTTAAAACATGGCATGCATATCTTTGATGAAAAAATGTACCACCAAGATAAGGTTTGCATAAATCAATTAAATATTAAATAGCAGCACTATTGTTAGAAGCATTATCAAAACCAATTGCAAAAATTTTGTTTTCAATTTTATACTTTGAAAAAATAATTCGAAGCTGTATAAAAGTATTTTGAGCAGTGTGTGCATCATCAAAAACTCTAAATGCAAGAATTCTTTTCTGGATATTCCATGCATCATCCATAAAATGGCAACTGACACCCAAGTATGAATGCGATCGCCAATGGTCACTCCATATGTCGGCACATATGAAAACACGACCATTATATTTTTCAAATTTTTTTTCTAACTTTCATTTTTCTTTTTCATAAATCTTTTCAAGTGTAAATGTGAGCGTGGCTCTAGGAATACGGTATGCAGCAGGGTTTAATGCTCGTCGACAATAATTAATAAAACCAACCCTTTCACGAAAACTGAATGATAAGTGTTCTACTGCTACCATTCTAGCTAATTCTTCTCTGTTTTGTTAATCAGTATAACGAAATAATTGTTGGTTAAGAGTAGCGTACCTGGGAATTTGTGATTGTGACCTCGATCTGGTCTCTGCTTCTGGATGTTTGGTTGAAATATGCTTATGATAAGTGTCATATCCTCCGGATTTGATCCATTTATATACTTTGGTGCAGTAATTGCAAGCTGCTACATAGCTTCCATCTTCTTTCCTAAATTTCTTCATATGTTTGATAAAGAGATCAGATTTGCTCTGCTTCTGTATCAGATCTTCCTCATGTTCTAGTTTTGGTAGATCAAAATCAAAATCCGGAGCCGGAGGTATATCAATATCAGGCATATTTTCTGACTGGCTTGTCAAATTGCGGGGGTGGGGTGTCATTGGGATTGTGTTCTAAAATTGTTAGATGTGGAGTAGGACAGTGTAGGCATAGGTCTTTAGCAAGACCATAGGTCCGGCGTTGCAGATACTCGTGATAGGTGGTGTTGTTATGACCGAGATTATCAATCATAGGATCCTTATCTTTCATCAAAATCGAATGCTTAGGATCGTCACGGCCATGACCCCTTCCATTTCCACCACTTGCCATTTAAAAATAAATTTGGGAGAGAATTGGAAACTTAGAAGAATAATAGTAGGTAGTAGTGTAGTACTGTAGTAAACTAGTAATTGCAAATAAATGAAGTTGGAAACTTAGTAATTGACTAATTGGAAATTAAATAAACTGAAAATAAGATAAATTGCAAATAAAATAAATTGGAAATAAAATGAATTGCAAATAAAATATATTAGAAATAAAATTAATTGCAAATAAAATAAATTACAAATAAAATTAATTGCAAAATGAAATAAATATTAAAACCTTGGAAACTTGGAGAGTTGGAGAATTGAGGGAGAAATTAGAATTAGAGAATAGAGAGAATTGAGAGGAAATTGGTGTGAGGAAAAATGAAAGGGGTGGGGTGGGTGGGGGTGGGGTGTATTTGTAAACGGGGGAAAAAAAAGGGTAAATGTCAACAGACCGTTGGGGGGGCGGGGAAAGAAAAAAAAAAGGGTAGCCATTGGAGGCAAAACGGTCTGCTGACCAATGGTCAGCCAAAAAAAAAAAAAAAAAAAAAAAAAAAAAACTTGAAACTGTTGGTTAGAACTAGAGCCGAGACCGTCAGTTCCATTCCGGTTTGAACCGCCCAGTTCCTCAAAACATAGAACCGAAATCGAAACCGACCTCCCTCGGTTCAGGTTTCGATTCAACAACCAGAACCGTTTTTTCGGTTCCTGTTCTAGTTTTTTCGGTTTCGGTTCTAGTTTTTTCGGTTTCATTTCCATGGTTCGAACCGAAACCTTGCCAGGTCTAGGAGGTGGGTGTCATTTTGATAAGTTGTTTCTAGGTGTAAAAGATCAAACCTTAGGGGAGTTTGGTGTAATTACCTCTAAAAACAAAGTAATCAACAAGTTCACACTAAAATAATTCCACAAATCCAAATCCAAAAGTTCACAAATACAAATCCAAGTTTACAAATACAGATCTCCAAAAATACAAATCGATGTATTTTACTTGTGTTTCACCATCATATTTCTCATCCATACCATCAAGTTGCCCTTTCTTTTTGACAACAACTTGATCTGCAACTTTTCTAGACTCCAACACAAATTAATTTTTGCTTCTTTCTTGGAGATTCAATTGATCTCCTTTATTAACATTAAATCTCAAATCAAAAACTGAAATTGGAGGAGAACTCTACGGTGGCCGAAGATGCGGCGGAAGACTGGAAGAGAGAAAGCAAAGCTGAAGATGCAATACGGTGGAAGAGAGAAGGCTCTACTTCTTTCAATGTTTCAAAGACATAAAGTATTCAAGTAGCAGCAGATCTGAAGCTCAGTGGGCCGTGAAAGATGCTCTGATGAGGAAGAGATACCAATAAATTGGAAAAATAGAGATATTTTACAAATTGAAAAAAAAAAGCAAAATAAAAAACGAATAAATAGAAGCTGTCGACTCTTACTAGTGACGCGGCCGACGTCTGCGAGAAAGAGATTTACAGATAGGCGGAGACCGACGAGAGATGTTTTCATTGTGAGTGACTGAGTATGAATGAAGAGAAGCAGCTGAGTGTCTGATATGTGGTAACTGATAGAGTGATAGTGAGTGAAATTTGGTTTTGGGTTTCACAACTTGACTTTATATAGTATATGTAAAATTTACAGAAATGCCCCTAATATTAAATTTACATTTTTGCCTTACTAATCGTGTCAACCCATGACCCATTAAGCTTAACCCAGACACAACACGATTAATAAACGAGTTAAATGGGTTGAAACGTTTAATGACACGACCCGTTTAGCCTAAACCCGAACTCGTAATAATCATGTTCGTGTCGTATCGTGACTCATATTGACACCCCTAAACAAGAGTAATGCTTATAATTTTTCTGTTTCGACATTGTATGTAATTATTCGTATGAACTTTTCGATGTCAACTTAAATTTTGATGAATAAAGGTCAGTACGGCCATTTAATTTGCTATTGACTTTCAATCGTTAATTTTTACTTTGATTCTTGTATTGTTTTTATCATTTTCTGTTGAGCGAAGGTTGACTTGTATGTTAATCTGTATAGGATATTTTGTTGTAAGGTAGAGGTCGTCATGACCAAATACCTATAATTAGTATAATTTAGAGATCGACGGAAATATTCATTATAAGATAAAGGTCGATAAGACCAGCTACCTGTGAAAATATATTATGTGTCTAAACTAATCTAGAGGGGGGTGAATATGTTTTAATCAAGTTAATTACCAACTTTTATTGATTAGTCAATATTTAAAAAATAACCCAAAGCAATCAAATACAATCAACATATTTAAAGTGCGGATAACAATAAATAACGCGTTAATTGATTTATGTGAGAAACCCCCCAATTGGGCAAAACTCACGTGCTATTGTGCTAGCCACACACAGTCCTCAAATCCACTATTTGAATGAAAGTTTACAACCTAGGTTGACCTCAAGTCAAACCATTCTTGGTCACTAACCCTTCCACTCTACCCAGCGGGCCTTTAGTAGTGATCCTAGACCAGCTTGCTTGTGCACTAGTTCACTTAGGTCAACACATTTAATGCTTATCTAGCCATGAATGAACATGTCAAACAATCCTAGATATCATGTTGCTATATGTCATACATATAACTTAGCTGTATAAAATAAAAAGCAAACTTAAATGCAATAGCTATCACAATACAAAACCCACAAACAACACAAAAATCTCAACTTGTAGATAAGAAACTTAATCTAGATGTAAACAAGTCAAAAAAGAGATTTCTTATTAAGCAAGAACACTAAGATAAATGAAGATGGTGTTCTACCTATCATGTGTGTTGATGAAAACCCATGAGTGAAAACAACCTAGATGATGTTAGATGATGTTGGATTCATGAATGTATTATGGGTATTTGGGTTTTTGTAGATAAAGATTGAATCTTGATGACTTTTCTTGCAAGACACTCTTGAGCTCTCAAAGATATGAATTTCTAAGTATTAATTTAGCCAAGAAGGGATCAAAGAGTATATATATCAAGCCCTAGCCGAAATGACGTCATTTTAAACAAAGTTGTCAAAAACCCATCAAAACCGGGTTGCGTGCCGCAATACAAACAACGTGTCTCGAACGCGGTACACATGACGTGGAGGCCTTAGAAAACTTTACGGTTGGGACCGCTACAGAGGTAAGGTCACCAACCGCGGTACCCTACGTATGAAACACAGTGGTTCTAGCCGTAGTCGGAACCACGGTATAGACGGGTGTATGGGAAGCAACTCGCACCGCGATAAGAGATAAAATCTCTTTTCTCGGGCTCTCAAACACACTTAGTCTATATGAATGTTGTGAAAGTGTGAAGTAAGTAAAGAACATGTATGAGAATAGATATAATCATGAAAGAGCACCAAGCATGTAACACACACAAGAATATACAACATATGAAAATGCAAGAGTGTGTGTGCAACTAAATCTCTTCAAAGGAGTTTGAGCACAAGTGATATACCTTTGAAATGCTCTTGATCTTGAGGTCTTTGAGGAAGCCATCAGCTTGATCATGAACAATGAAGACCTAATATACCCTTACACATAAAACCCCAAATGTGGTTTGTCTACAAATTAAGTCAATCAAAATATGAGGAATTTATAACCTATAATAGGTATAATTTATATGATTTAGAGGTCGACAGGGACCTTTGAATATAAAATAGAGGTAGACAATGCTTGCTACTTGTAATTAGTGTAATTAAAGGTCGACGGGGACTTTTGAGAGAAATTTTCAGATCAAAAAGTAGATCGATCTTTATTAATAGAGTAAGGGTCGATCGACTAGTATATAATGGTTACATGGAGAAATGATCTTATTACATGTATGAGGTCGACTTGACCATATATCTATATATTGATGGACTACATTTGACAAATTATCATGTATCCAAGTATTCTTGATATTTAGGGTTTGTCCCTAGTGGTATTCCCTCAATTTCCAGTGTGCTATGTCGAATGTGGACATTGAGAATTGTAGCAGATCCTTGAATGTAGGATGTCGCTTGTCGGTTGGTACCCTTGAAAGCAAGGCTTGAATTTCTAACCGATGTTCTGTGTCGAGCCTTATCATAGGTTGAAACTTGTCGAGTTCCTTAATGACATCTCATTTTTTTAGGATTGTCGAATGTCGACAGCACTGAGATGAATTAATATCTGAAGTAGAATGCCTCATATTTTTGTTTGAAAAAATTGGTTTTAAATGAGCTCAGCTTGCACTTAATTGCACTTAAGTCATCATCATTGCTCTTGTTTGTTGAGTTATTAGTACTAGATGTCTTGAATATGAATTCGACAATGAAATAGCATAAAATGAAAAAAGATAAGTTAAAAATGATATTGTTTTAGATGTAGGGTGTTCCAGCTGTTACGTCCTTTGATGTCTGTTATCTGGTAGGGTCCTTCCCAAGTCGGACCCAGCTTTCCTGCTCCTCATTCTCTAGTATTTTGGAAGACTTTCCTTAGCACCCAATCTTCGATCTTGAAGGTCCTAATCCTAATACTTTTGTTATAATGTCAAGCTACTTGTTGTTGGTAGGCTTGCACTCTCATGGCAGTTCGCTCTCGACGCTCATTGAGGTGATCAAGTTCATACAGTAGTTCTTGGCTGTTGCTCTTCCGATGGATTCTCGCTTCAAGTTGTTGCAAGCCTCACTTTAATTGGGAATTTAGGATCACTATTTCTGAACCATAGACAAGCGAGAATGGTGTCTCTCTAGTTGAATGTTGAGCTGTAGTTCTATACGAACAAATAATTTCAGGTGCTTTGTCGGCCCATGCACTTTTCTCACTTTCTAAGCATTTTTTTTTAGGGTGTTGACGATTGTTTCATTTGTCGACTCTGCCTGTCCTTTAGCTTGTGGGTAGCGAGGAGTCAAGAAGCTCAGTTTTATTCGATACTTGTCGCTAAAGTTTTGGAACGTTTGATCTTTATTGTTGGTGTAGACTTTAGTACTTTCTAGTAATTCTATCAGTTGAGTTTCTAATTCTTGTAATTTCCACTCCAATCCTTGTAATTCGCTTTTATTAAGCCTTTTAAGAACCGCATTTGTACATACTGTGAAAATGTTCAACTATGCTTTTGTTTATGAACTTAAACTTTTTGAGATATTTATTATAACATCTTCCTAAAACAAATATTTTTAACCTAAGGTTTTTATATTCTGCATCCATGTTAAAGCCTTTAGTTTGTATGCTTAAATTTATCTTACTATAGAATTCTTTTATGTCTATGTCTATATCAAGGAGACATCCTACTACTGCTACTTTATTTTTAAGATCTACTTCGTCGATTGCTAATTGGGCTTGTTCATGATTGTTAAATCTTTCATCGTAAAGATACAAATGTGCTTTGGTGTCTATTCTTGCTCTAGTTCGGCTGAGTACTCCTATGATTACTACTCCTAGATGTATTACTGAATAACCATTTTTCTTTATTTCTTTAGCACTTTGTGGGCTTATTAATGTAATTTCTTCTCTATTGTTAACAATTCCAATTGTAAATTCATCTTTGTATACCTACAAACTACTTTTAAAACTGTCTAGAAGTCCTTCACTATATAGGTTTTTCTTTCTAACTTGTTTGAATCCTACTTCTAGCATTTTATTAACATCTTCTTCTTGAATTAGATCTTCAGTCTTTTCTATAATATCTCTATCTATATTATTATAACTTAGGATATTCCTAACTCTACTAATTGTTGATTGTCATACGCTAGAGTGTCTTGCTAGTATGTTTGCTAAAGAGATTTACCTTTGGTCCTAATATGTCTTTAACATCTACCTTTGGCTGGCTAGGAGAAGGTTACGCTTCTTGCTTTTTCTCTACTAGATCTATTCTTTTGACTAACCAAGCTATATAGTCTAGGTCTAGTTGACTATGTATGATTTTGCTAGTATTTTTTTTCTAATTCTTCGATTCTTTCTAAGGCTTTGACTAGTAACTTTATTATGATATTACACTGTCCTTGAGTAACCATGTTACTTTCTAAATTAAATACTTTATCACTTATGCTTACTAGTAAATTATTAAGGGCTTCTATTGCTAGTTCATTGAGTATTGTTTCTAAGTGGTTCATTCAGTAAGTCTTCTTATCTATATCCTTAGGTCTTGCTGAGTGTGCTTTATGTTTTTTTATTTATTTCTAGGCTGAGGCTTTTAACTAAGCTTTTTATTTCTAATTCTACTAGTTTAGGGTTTTTTGTTCTATAAATTTAGTTAACTCTAGTATTTCATTTTTACCGGGAAATCTCTTTAAAGTGTTGCTGAACTCGCCTAATAGCTCTTTTATATAGTCTAAATTTTTTCTTAATGTATTGATTCTACTGTTTTCAAATAAACTGGCTAGATCTGTAATTTTTTTATTAGTCTTATCAATGTTTTCTTCTAAGCTTTGTCCCAAATTGATTATTAAATCTACTATAAAGTTTTGTTGGCTATTGCTTGTGTGTGGTATGTGCTTGTACTGGTTTTCTAGGTGTTCTATGTTACAACTAATCTTAATATTATTCTGTAAGTTCAACTTTATCTTTTTTAACCCTGCTATTTCTAGATCTAGGTATTCTAGTCTCTTAAAGTTCATATGTAAGGCAAGATCCTTCTAGTCTCTGCCTTGAGCTTCTCGGTATTTATATCTATTAGCTTTATGAAATTTCTTCTTGCTAAAACCAATTTTTCAAAGATTATTGTTTCTCCGTGTTGTTGTCTATTTCTTATCAACAGATAATTAAAAATTAACTCTGCTTCGTAGAAGTCTAATCTTTCCAAATTTTTGCTAAACTGTTCTAATGTTCCGACTAAATATATGTTAAGGAAACAGTTATAGAGCCACTGAGACATACAACTTTTCTTTCCAATTTTGTTCTGCTAACTTGATTCCGCTAAATCTAGCTATTAGGTTATAATTCTCTTTTTCTTTTAATCTATCCTTTTAGGTTGCTGCTTCTTCTAACAGTTTTTCTAATTCCACTATATTTTTCTTACACCACTCTAATCTCTCTTCAATATATTCTTGTGAAGAGATTTTGTTTATTTAATCTGGTTTGTTCAAAGTTGATGATGATGATGTTCAATCTTTAGATACCGATTCTTTACTATTTTCTTTTAGTAGTCTCTTTATTTCTTTGACTTTATTTTCGCTATTAATCTTTATATTTTCTAATTCTGGAAGATTTTTCTCGAAATTTGGGAAACTATCTCTATTCCGAAGATAGATTTTTTCAATATCTTTATAGTGAGCCTCAAGATTTTTATCTATTCTTTTTACAAATTCTAAATGATGATTCTTTAATGACTCTAGTCTTTCTGGGTTATTAATAGCTAATTCTATTAGAGCTTGGTCTATGGCACTAAAACCGTTAACAACACTTATACACTACAATAAAATAGCTTATCATAATTATAAACATGATAATCTACAATAATATAAGTAAGAAAACAACTAAATTGAGAAAATCAGAGGTTGTAATCAAAAGTCTGCCTTTCTGTAACTACTCATATAAGCAAAATACTAAATTCAAAAGTAACTAGGCTCTAATACCAAACAGAAAGAGAGAAGACAACTTAAAGCAAATTTCCGTAACAGGCATTTCAAAATATCATAGTCTTTAATCAACAAAGATGAACTTTCAAAATACTTTAAAGTCCACTTCTGCCTGTCCTAGGACTTACCCATGGGACCACCAAAGAGTTTTCATGAAAATTATAAAATCTTGTTTTTGTAAAAACAAGATTTCTACTAAGTACTTTTATAGAAACAAAAATAAGCTTAAAGTATTAACAAAACCTTTCAAAGTAATATAAGGATCAAGTTACTTCAGAAATCTAATATTTGATTTTAGATGATTTTATTGGATTTTGATAATTGTGTTGGGAATATCAATATGTATTTCTATTTTATTTATTTTTTTCTAAAGTAGATCCATATTTAAGAGAAGAGAGAAAACCAAACTAACCATTGAAATTATTAAACTTTTGTTAGTAACCACTTTTGAAACTTTAATTGTTAATAACCACTTTTTTTAAAAAAATAATTAGTGTATGTCCATAAATTACCAGAGTACCCCTGAAAATAGGTTTTTTTTTTAAAAAAAAAAAAAAAAAAAAAAACTTCGAATCAAACTTGAAATCACAATTAAATTGAAATGTCCAAACTTGATATCATGACTAAATTGAAATGTCTAAACTTGAAATCATGCCTAAATTTAAATATCCAAACTTGAAATCTGGACTAAATTGAAATTTTCCCCTTCTTTTTCTTCCTCAAATTAGGTTCAGGTTTTTTGTTTTTGTTTTTTTTTTTTATAGACCACATTGCCGGCGGAGGGGGGATTGATTCCGTCACCCATCGCCATCCTGTCGTCGGCGAAGCAGCAACGCACGAACCAGTGCCATCCCTTCACATGAACCAGCTTCAAATCAATGCCATCCCGTCGCACGACCCATCACCGGATGTGGCCCAGATGAATGTGGGTGCTTGGCTACACCTTTATCGGCTCTCGGCAACACCTTCATCGGCCCTCGACGACCCTCAAACCATGCCTTTGTGAGAGAGAGAGAGAGAGAGAGAGAGAGAGAGAGAGAGAGAGAGAATTGATTTGGGGTTGTTTTTATATGGGAGGTATTCTAGTAATTTTATAAAAATATAGTTATTAACAATTAAAATTAAAATTTCGTTTATGGTTAAAAACAAAATTTTTATATTGTATGTGGTCATTTTTAGCGATTTCACTTTATTGAAAGGATAATGTTACTCTTTTGAAACTCAAAAATGAATATTTGTTAAAGGTAAGAACCGCAATTTATGTACACGTGCCAGAAATCGATGGATTGTCGTACTCATGGTCGGCCGCATTGAAAATGGTTGCTTCTTTCACTGAAAAATAGAATCTTTATTCTTTACACGAAAATGGCAACTTCCCTTCAACTCCAAATTCATTCCGATATTCGCTTCGTCTCCTCCACGCTCCTCCGCTTCTTCGCCCCCAACAACCCACTCCTCCCCCCGCCACGCGCCGCGGCTGCGCGTCGTCTTCCCTCGCGATTGTCTCGGGTGCTTGCATTCTCTACCAACGACGACGCGACCAAGCCGGTCGTCAGGAAGGAGGTCTCCGAGAAACCGCCGATATGCACGGCCGACGAGCTCCACTACGTCTCCGTCTCCGACTCCGATTGGCGTCTCGCTCTCTGGCGCTACAATCCTCCTCCTCAGGTCCCATCACTTTTATTTTCTTGGTTAAATTTTCAATTTTTATATAATTTTTTAATGAAAATTTTGAATTGTCTTGATAGGCTCCGATGAGGAATCACCCGCTTTTGTTGTTATCTGGAGTTGGAACTAATGCTATTGGATACGATCTCTCTCATGGAGTATGTGCTTTTATTTTCTTATATCAATTAATTTAATAGAATTATAAGATAATTTGCCAATATAAATTATAAAGCCAATAAATTTATATGGTGTTTTTAAGAATTGTTTGTTTGGTAGTTGTTTGTTAATGTTGATAAGCTAAAAGAAGCAATTTTGAAATTAGTATTGTTAATATGAGGAAGATTAGGATTTCGAAATTATTGTTACGACTTATGAGTTTGTTTTAGTCAGATGATGAATAATGTGATCCATTTTTGATTATAAAGATTTTGGTTTTTACAGCTGCCTGTATGTTAAATTTTAGTAATTATTGTTCTATGGTTGCAGTCTTCGTTTGCGCGATACATGTCTGACCAGGGGTTTGACACTTGGATACTTGAAGTTCGAGGTGCTGGGTTGAGTGTGCGAGGATCAAATATGAAAGAAGTTGAGCGGTCCGCTCAGGCTGTATCAGAGCAGATGGAAGCTGTTGCTGAGAGTGCAAGTGATAGCGTTTATTCTACAGAACAGCAGCAGGCTGATGATGTCTCTGGTGCATTGTCAGTTTCAGAGGTTTCTCCTGTCATGGAAGAACCGACGGGGTTAGCAACAGTATGGGATGAATCGAAGCTGGTCACAAAGTTGACAGAAACTTTTATACGTTTGTCAGAAAGACTCTCAGGATTTCTCAGCGATGGTCAATCAAAAAAAATGTCGGCTAAATTGGTGGATCAAATGTCAAAACATTTAGAAGATTCTCAGTTATCTGAACGATTTAATGAAATAAAGGGAAAGCTTTTGAGCTTGCTGGAAGCAAGGCAAAATTCAGTTATTGCAAGCCAAATCAGGGATCTAAGTCAAAGGCTTGTAAATACTATTGAAGAAGGTCAACAGTCTGTTTCACCTCAGTTGTTTGACTTGCAAGAGCGTCTTTTTTCAACGATAGAAGATTTTCAGAAACAACTTGACTTGATTGTGAAGTATGATTGGGATTTTGATCATTACTTGCAAGAAGATGTTCCTGCTGCGGTGAGGTGACATTTTATCTTGCTGGAAGGCTGTATCATATGGTTTATTGTTTTAGTTTCTCTGGTCTAATGTTACATTTCAATTAGAACTGAATATATCATTTTTCTTGTTTCATGTTATGGACTCTTCTCAATTTGAACTAATGGTCTTCAATTTTGTTGATGTAGATGGATTATATAACAGCACAAACCAAGCCAAAGGATGGGAAGCTGCTTGCAATCGGACACTCCATGGGAGGTATCTTGCTTTATGCAAGGCTGTCAAGATGTGGTAAGATACCTTGCAATGTGGCATATTTCTTATGATCCTTACTCATTATAGTATATAAAAGACGCACTTGTACTTCTTATGACATATAAAGCATGCATATGCACTCTCAGTATTACCAGGATGCCTTCAAACTAGTGGGTGTTACTGTATCAGATGCAAGGATTTGTGCCAACGGTTAAATGTTTGCATAATATGCCTACTTCATCATGGTGTGTTCTTAGGGACATATAGAAGTAATTGTCTATTATTTGACACATGGACATGATGTAATGACAGCCCAATAGCATGTTGTCAATATTTTTCATATATTTTTGGTCTTTGTAGTACTTAAGGTATATCTTCGTAGGATAGGTTCTGTTCAGCTAATTCTAGATGTTTGATATGAGGAGAAACATATTTTTTGAGTGTATTTTTTGAGTGTTCTGGCAATTGCTTTTGCTTCTCTATGTAGTTTTCAACTTGTTTGTTCTCTCCTAAATGCTTGACTGGAACATCTCAAACCATGACTATGTGCAATGGGCATAATTTGTTGAATGCTTCTTAGATCTTGCCTATTAGTGCTTTACTTTTAAATATACTAATATTACCGCATTATATAAAACGGTTGGTCTTTTTTTTTATAACTTTTCATTCCTACCAAGTCTAAGATGAAATATTTCTTCAATTTTTTCAGTCACCCACTCAACCATCCCCCTAACATAAGATTTTCTTTGTTGACATTAATCTATTGTGTTCCATCTCATAAGGTTTTGAAGGAAAAGAATCTAGACTGGCAGCTGTTGTTACCTTGGCATCATCATTGGACTACACTACTTCAGAATCAACACTCAAATTACTTTTACCCCTGGTAGTGCACCAATTCAACATTGATTTGAGTTTGAGAGCTTTTTACATGTAATATTTTTTGAAGAAATAGCTTTTACTAAGAAAGTAATATCTAGTTATTTTTTTTATACAGGCTGATCCTGCACAGGCTCTCAATGTCCCTGTTGTTCCACTAGGGGCTTTATTGTCAGCTGCTTATCCTCTGTCATCTAGTCCTCCTTATGTCTTCCCTTGGCTTAATAGTCTGATATCAGCAGAGGACATGATGCATCCAGAGTTGTTGAAAAAGCTCGTCTTGAACAACTTCTGTAAGTATGGATGTGTTTTCCATGTTGACATGACACTTAAGATCACAGCTATGTGAAATATAGATACCATTAATATCAGTCGTTAGGGCAACAACCAAATTTAGTATTAGCAATTACTTTATCACAATTAATATCAAACGTAATCTTCTGTATGTTTTCTTTGAGTGCTTTAGTATTAACAATTTATTGATTGACACAACCAAATTTAATTCTCCCCCATCTGATAATGGTACTTACTGATTCTGTACATGCATATGACTTAATAACGATATGGCAGGTACCATACCCGCCAAACTTATTCTGCAGCTTACAACAGCTTTTCGAGAGGGTGGGCTAAGTGATAGGAGTGGTAAATTTTTCTACAAAGATCATCTACATAAAGGCAATGTGCCAATCTTAGCTATTGCAGGAGATCAAGATCTAATTTGCCCACCACAAGCTGTAGAGGGTATGCTTTGAGTTTTGCCTAAGATATAATACTATGTACACAAGCAAATAAAAATTATTTTTTGGCAAACTTTTACATTCTTAACTTTTTGCTTGCCATGATTTGAACCAGAAACTGCTAACCTCCTTCCTGAAAATTTGGTTACCTATAAAGTTTTTGGTGAACCTGGGGGTCCCCATTATGCACACTATGATCTGGTTGGAGGACGATCGGTATGAATTTCTTTCTTCCTCCAAAATAAACTCTGGAAGAGTTCATCTGATTGTTAATTAAACAGATATCATATTTCTTTTGTCCCTTTCTAAATGCAGGCAGTGGAGCAGGTTTATCCTTGCATAATCGAATTTCTTAGTCATCACGACTCCACATCATGATCTATAGACAGTAAACCGTCATTCCATCTTCACCACAGCAAAAACTTGGTGTCCAACGGGCTTGCTTTATCTTGGCTATTTATATCCTCCTATTCAGCCATTTATGCCACTAACAAAGTAAATCTGTGCATTCATCTCCTGGAATGCTGCTCTGATGAAGCATTAGGGTGAAGAAACTGAAAAATTCAAGTGTTGTGCTGTAAAACCAAGACAACGATAGAGGGAAGAGAAAACTGAAGGTAAAAAATCAGTGAACAAGGAAAATACTTTTGTCAATTGTCTATCAATATCGTGAAATTGTTGCTTGATCAAAGTCAAATGTATGTAAAGAATCTTGCTCAGAAATTTTTATTTATTTTTGGTTCGTCTATAGATATAGAAATTGTTGGCTATATAACACTATTTGTTTTAACTGGTGGGGTGGGATCAGCAGCCAAATTCGTTTAGACAATTTGTTACATAAGTTGTATATCTTAGAAGATGCAATTTCGATGCTTGAGATTGCAGTGACGGATGTTGATCGTAGATGTTCTTTTCAATTATACTGCCAACCAGGCAAGATGTGTCGTCTTGGCTGGTTTCAAGCTTGGTTTCATGCTTGTTGGCTTCAAATATTTTTTCTCTTGAATTTTTAGTGTTACTGCTCTGCTTCTTCTACATTTGTGTTTTTTTTTTCTTCGGATGATTAGGTTTATTAAAGTAGATAAGATTCTGAGAAACCGAGAGCTTTATCATCAACAAGCCACAACTCCATTGTTTGAATGGTACAAGGTTATCATTAATTTCATGCTTTGATACGTAGTAAGATTTATCAGGTGCTTCATCCCCGACCAATTTGTAACATTTCAAATTCAGTTGTCTTTTATCGATTTATAAATTGGCTATTTGATCAGAATTTCATACGTAGTAAGATTTGAGTATGCATTTCTTTTTTTTTATCCAAAATAGCACTTGGGGGAGTTCTCATCTGATTATTGTTTAATAGCAAAGATATCATTTTTCAAAATGCAGGCCATTGGAAAATGCTTTTGTCGATACTGGGAAATTATTGTTGGATTAAGGTTACATATAATGTTTACAGAATTTTCCATGGAAATTTGAGTTATTGGTTTTACAGAAAAGATAAAATCTATCTAATTTTTATATGTATCTTTTGAGTTGTCTTTGTATATTTACAAAGAATAATACTAGGTTGTCCAAATATTTCTTTATGTACGAGTGTTTTGTGAGTACAAGCTGTACAACTGATCCATAGTTTTTAAAGGCGTTACACGCATTAAGATGCAAGGGTCCCTTGGAGCTCGAGGTGCAAGGCGAAAAGTGACACTCCATCGACCTAAAAAAATAAAAGGCTTACTTCATTCAGTTGTGCCTGGTTTCACCAAGTGCGCCTTGCGTCCCTTTGACATCTATGAACTGATCTAATTTTAAGTTGATTGTGCTGGATTGTCAACTTTATAATAACGAGATGGGTTATTGGCACTAGTTCCCTGAACTTTATGCGTGTTTGCATTTTACCCCCTGAACTTTTTTTTAGGTGTTAAACCCCCTAACTATCATTTATTGGTAAAACTTGACTATATATGCTCCCTTAAATAGGCATTCAGGGGGCAATAAACCAAAATGTTTATCAATTAATGAGAGTTTAAGGGGTTTACCTCCTAAAAAAAAATATTCAGGGGGTAAAATGCAAACTCATGTAAAGTTCAGGGGGGACTAATGCCAATAACCCTAAAGAGAATAACAATTAAATCTTTTAATCTAATCAATTAAATTGAGTTTGATAATGATTCAATCTAATCTAATCCAAATCATGGATTGATTTTTGTGAAATAACCTTTCACTGTGTTGGGGATAATTCCTACAAACTGATGAACGCGGAATGCCGTACCTAATATACGCTCATAACTCATAGCAATTAATAACGTTAATAAGTAGAAAAATAGATGAGAGCGAATAAACAATCATAAAACAAGATATACGTGGAAAACCCAAAATAAGTAAAAAAACCACGGACCGTCAGGACGACAGATAAAGTTCTACTATATGATAAACGGTTACAATCATATACTCTAGGATTCTCTCTCACACCTAACCCCAAACTCCACTCACAAGATCCTCACTAAGAACCCCACAATATCCCCTAGGTCTCCCCTAAATATCACCCACGGATCTTTAACTAGATCCACTGATATTCCCTTAGATCCCTCTTCGGATATTCCCATTGAGTCTCCTCGGATCTCACTCACACTATCTGATGTTTACATGGTGTTTAACTCACTCTTTCAACCTAATTATAAGGTTTCATTTATACTAGTTACAATGAATTTAAGATAAAAGAAAATCTTACTCATAAACGTACAAGACTTACTTGTTCTACATAAATACTATTTCCTTTTATGACAAGTCTTCTTGTAAAGAGTAAATCCTTTTTCTTCAAGCACAAGAACTTCCAGAAACAAACTACTTCCTTTTTCGCTAAAGATTTCCTATTTCACGTATGCTTATGATTGACTATGATTTGGGTTACGGTTGTATACCCGCTTCCTAAACCGTTACAAATTACCTTAAATTACATCGCTTAGAAAACCGCGATCCAGACGCTGAAACAAATTTGGGCGCTATCACCACGACCGTTGTCGATACCGCTGTGAAAGCCACATCACTTTCCACAGCATTCTTCACTGGACAAGGACCGCTACCATTACCGCTGTCAAAACCCACAGTGTTCTTCACAGCCTTATACCACTGCCATGACTGGTGCCAAAACCAGAGCGGTTGTGACGGTTCTTCGTTCCTTTTGTTCTTCATCCTCCCTCAAACACCGCTTTCAACTCTCAAACATTATCCCACGTCTTCCAGGAAGTACCACATCAGTTGAGTCTTGTTTGATTCACATTTTTTCATATGAGAATACCAGACAAACCTAACAATTCTCCCATTTGGCTAGAATTCTCAAAACTTGTCCATAGCCACAATTCTCATCACCGAGAATTAACATACCTTACCACAAGGTATAACCACTTAGGAACGAACCATCCTAAGATTTTCCTTCAATATATTTTTTTTTTGTTCGTTGTTTCAGCACCATGTCAAAATAACCTGCTGAAATTGTGGTGCAACTCCTCAAGTCAGATTTCCAGGGAGTTCGTCAGCCATCGACATCTTTGTCCACCATACACCTTGCATCACTTTCTGACTAATGCCTTGTGCACAATTATGGACCACTAGTAGCAACATATCCTCTTCCATGGCCAGTGGGGAAAACTGCAAAAAGAATAAACATATCCTTACATCACCCAACCCTGTGAAAGATCTTTTGTCATTACATCACATACCTGATAAAAGACTTGCTACTAGAAACTGGGAGTGCTTGGCGGATAAGCCCCACACCATACAACAGAGATATATATTTTGTTTTTTGGTAGTCAGGAGGTATTTTTTTTTTTTTTTTTTTTGATAGTCAATCAGCTCCTTATGTAACCTAGATTGAATTTCCATGACTTGTACCTGTCACCACAAGTCAAACTTCTCCTCTATCAATATTCTTCTTTTCATCAAAACTTACCGAGGTCGAAACTGCCTTCAAAACATATCTCCTTTGCTAAACCATACTAAGCAAACCATGATCATCATTATCCCAATGCCACCAAGTCCTCCATACGATCTCCCGTAAAGACTTGACATCGATATCGCCAAACCATAAGGCTCTGATACCAATTGTTCGGGATAATTCCTACGAACTGATGAACGCGGAACACCATGCCTAATATACGTCCATAACTCATAGCAATTAATAACGTCAATAAGTAGAAAAATAGATGAGAGAGAATAAACAATTATAACACAAGATATACGTGGAAAACCTAAAATGGGTAAAAAACCACGGGCCGTCAGGACGACAAAGAAAGTTCTACTATATGATAAACGGTTACAACCATATACTCCAGGATTCTCTCTCACACCTAACCCCAAACTCCACTCACAAGATCCTCACCAAGAACCCCACAATATCCTCTAGGTCTCCCCTAAATATCACACACGGATCTCTAACTAAATCCACCTATGTTCTCTTGGATCCCTCATTGGATATTCCCATTGGGTCTCCTCGGATCTCACTTACACTCTCTGATGTTTATATGGTGTTTAACTCACACTTTCAACCTAATTACAAGGTTCTATTTATACTAGTTACAAAGAGTTTAATATAAAAGGAAATCCTACTCCTAAACTACAAGACTTATTTGTTCCACATAAATACTATTTCCTTTTATGACAAGTCTTCTTGTAAAGAGTAAATCATTTTCCTTCAAGCACAAGAACTTCTAGAAACAAACTACTTCCTTTTCCGCTAAAGATTTCCCGTTTCATGTATGCTTATGATTGACTATGATTCGGGTCACGGTTGTACACCCACTTCCTAAACCGTTACAAGTCACCTTAAATTACATCGCTCAGAAAATCGCGTTCCATACGTTGAAACAAATTTGGCCGCTATCATCACGACTGTTGTCGGTACCACTGTGAAAACCACATCGCTTTCCATAGCGTTCTTCATTGGACAAGGACCACTGCCATTACCACTGTCGAAACCCACAGCGTTCTTCACAACCCTATACTACTGCCATGACTACTGCCAAAGCCAGAGCGGCTGTGACAGAAGTCGTGACGGTTCTTCGTTCCTTTTGTTCTTCATCCTCCCTCAAACACCGCTGTCAACTCCTAAACGTTATCCTACGTCTTCCAGGAAGTACCACATCAGTTGAGTCTTATTTGATTCACATTTGTTCATTCGAGAATACGAGCCAAACCTAACACACTGTTTTGCTCTGGCGTGAGTTTCTTAACTATTCAGTTGTAGGGTCTAATGATAATTTTTTTTTTCTTTTGTTTTTTCTTTTTGTAACCATCATCGACACTAGTTACTCGCAGAGTGATTCTCTAGTAAGGATGTCCTAAAATTATAAGTTAAAGACGTCCAACCACATCCACACATTTATATTGGGTGTGGGTATTTGTTAATGTGGAGTTGTGGGCCCACTATGAATGTGTGGCTATGGTTGGACGTCCTGAAATTATAAAGTCATGACAGTCCTGATTAGAGAAGTATTCGTTACTCCCATATTCAAACTTGTTTTTCTTTTTGTTAAGAATGAGGTGAGATTTGAACTCTTGTTATAAATATGGAGATGAAAGTGCACAACCACTCGGCCAAAAGTGAATGCGTTAAAGATATCATTGTCGATTTTTAAAGATAAAATATGAGATGATACAGATAATCATCAAAGCTTGGAGACTAACATTTGATTATCATGTTTGTGTGGAGAAAAAGAAATGCATGCATCTTAGCATTTTGGATGTTTGGTTAAGGCAAAGAGGAGTGGGTTGATGTGTTTCATGCCAACATATGTCTCCTCTGTGAGTAACATTCACTGTTGTTTAAATGAGACCACCCAACTGAATTCTCTGACACTTTCACTTTCCATTCATTTCCCTTCTAAACAGATTTTGAAACTTAAGATATGATTTTCAAATTTTGAGAAGTAGATGGTTGTTGTCAGTATAATAAGCAGTTCAATCTTCATTACACTTTAGTGGATGTCTACCTAAAAAGCAGAAGCAGATTGTACCAATGTTGGGTTGCAGTATCTAAACCAACTTTTTCTCAGAATCACTTTTGGCCATCCCTTGTTCTTCTGTTTTCTAGTAAATTGCTTCTACTTCACCATGTTGATAGTATCAGACTATCTATCACAAGAAGTTAAAAACAATCCATTAAATGATTGATGATGGGAAGAAAATGCTATAACTTATCTTCCATCTCTCAATGTCTCTCTTGGCCCCCCACTTCATTTAACTTCTGATTTTTCCAGATTCACAATATAAATAAGTGCTTCTACTTATAATACATCATACAACACAGACATTTCTGCCTTAGCTGACAACATTAGCTCAATTTGTTCGATTTTCTCGATGGATTCAAATGCTCCAGGATTCCTTCTAAACCCTCTTCACTCGGTTTACTACCAGGCCAAGGAGGATGATGGCATTATCGATCTCGGTCTCAGCCTCAGAACTTTGCAACCTGAAGCCTACCATCCTTCAGGACAAAGTATGCTTTTATATTATTACAGCTTGGTTTTTATCATTTTTTCTTCTTTTTAATTTTATGGTTTTAACTTGATTTTTCAATGTGTGTATCAGTGGTAGGCCTGGGAGGATATGGAGACCTGATAGAATGGCCACAGACTAATTTACAGCCAAAAAATTCGAGCAGAGGATGCGGAGGACACACACCTGAAGATGGAGACGATGAGGCAGAGGGGATCCAGAGCAAAGAGAGGTGGGTTTATGTGAAGGTTAACATGGATGGAGTCATGGTTGGGCGCAAAATTTGCATACTTGATCATCAGGGTTACTCGACCCTGGCACGGACACTGGAAGACATGTTTGGTAGGTAGAAAAAAAAAACCTGAGGAGCTTCAGATTTTTCTTTTATCATTTTTCAGGAATGAGTGGCTGAATTTTATGATTTTTTTTATATTTTTTTTTAGGGAGACAATCAGAATCCGGGTTGAGCTTGTTCCAGGCAGGTTCTGAGTTTTCCCTGTTTTATAAAGACAGAGAGGAGAATTGGAGGCCTGCTGGTGACGTGCCCTGGAAGTAAGCTCTCAAATCCTGTAAAACAACTACTTGTTTCATGGATGGCCTTTTTTTATTTCCTGTATGCATCAGATACCATTGTTGATCTAGTTATTTTTTACAGCGAATTTGTAGAGAGTGTGAAGCGACTAAGGATTGCACGGAACTGACATTGAAGATCTTTAGTCCCAGACCCAGTTGATCAACTTCGATTTCAATTTCAATCTATAGTTACTGTCTAGAATGTTCTGAAGCAGCTCTGAGGACTGACTTGACTTAGAATGCGAAACTAAAATTGCAACTTTTGTGGAATCAAAATGACAAATTGGTATTAGTTGTGTCATGCATTTTCTTACATTGTTCTTGCTATTATCTGATTAGCTCTGCAGAATTTCATAACTCTAGTAAAAGATGAAACATTTGGTTGGATTGGATTTGTATCTAAAACCAGTTTTCACTTCTGAACAAGTTCAACATCTAAAAATAAGAAGAAAAAAAATCACAAAAAATATTATAAGTCTTATATTTACTTAACTAAAACTTCATATCAAAAGAGAATCCTTGATTCATCCAACAGAATCATACTATCTATATATTAAATATACACAGTTTGATTCAATCATATGGATGTATACTTTAATTTTAATCCATAATTGTACCTAATATTACCTATATTATAGGTAGTTTATTATATTCTCTAATTAGGACCTGAAAAAATAAATAAATAAATAAATAAATAAAAAGTTTAGGATCTTTGTTCTTGTAAGTTTATAATGTTACGGTACAAACTCAGTAACCATTGCAAAACTGGGTTTTGATATATATTTTTTTTTTCAAAACCGTTATGACTGAGAAATATCATTTTTTTTATTTATTATAAATTTAAATTAATGTTTTTTAAAAAAACAAAAAATCAAAAACATTTTGAGTAGTAATTCTAAGAGCATTTCTAATGTAAAAGTGGCTTGCATGACAATAATCGTTAGCATGGCAACAATGTTGACGACTTGCTTCCTATATGACATAAAAATAGACTTGATAGGCAATCAACTTAAAATTTGGTGTCCAATGCTTCTATCTAAAACACAATTTTTTTTTAATGACGTGTCCATTTTTTTTTTTCATGTCTTATTTTTTATTTTATTTCTTTACCAAAAATATATGAAAAATTAGTGTCACTTTTAATTGTTTGTTGAGTCAACCTAAAAAATAGTTGTGCAACAGACCGTTTGAAAGTAGACGGTCATGTTAACAATATCTAATATTTTTTTCGTTTCGTCAGTTTGGAGTTGAATATGTACGGCTGCATTGGAGACACGATTATTAATGGAACGTCTATTTATCCTATGTGTCATCTTTTTTTTTTCACAAGCCACGCTTCAATTAGAAATGCTCTAAGTGTTCATTATGTGACCTTGCAGATTTCATTCTCAAGCACTTACAATTTCAAACACTATATTGAGCTGAATTTGTGGGTTTAAACGTACAAAAATGTCCATAAACCTAACTTTAACAATTAATTATATCATGATTGGCTGCCTCCTCCTCCAGGTTGTTTGAAGCTTAATACGGTTGCTGCTCATAGGAAGATTGGTTTGTCAATTGGGATTGGAGCTACAATCAGAGATGATAAAGGTTTGATTGTTGCTGCTAGAGCTAACCAGCTGCCGGGTTTGTTTTCTGTAGAATTAGGCGAGCTGTTGGCACTTAGAGAAGGTCTGCTGCTAGCCTTGTTTTACCAATTGAAGGTTGATTTGGCTGAGGTGTTTTCTCCCTCAGTGGTGTCTATTCTTAACGATTCCAGACCTCTTGTAGGGGAATCTAAATATATCTTGAATGATATTAAAGTGCTTTTGTTGGATGTTGGCAATTGCAAGTGCTTAGCTGTTTCCAAAACTGGAAATTCCTTAGCTCTTAGGTTAGCATTTTCAGCTTTTACTTCTGTTAGAGAGTGGCTTTGGCTGGATTGTTCTGTATAAGTTGCTCTCTTGTGTTTGTGTTTGCTGTTTTGTGTTTATTTCTATCAAAAAAAAAAAAAAAACAGTTAACACTATAAGAATTAAAAATTAATTAATTAATTAATTTTAAAAAAAAGAACTATAAAATTTACTTGACTAAAACTTCATATCAGAAGAGAATCCTTGATTCATCCAACAAAATCATACTGTTTATATATTAAATAAACACATAGTTTGATTCAATCATATGGATGTATAATTTAATTTTACTCCATTATTGTACCTAACCTTACCTATATTATAGGCAGTTATAACAAATTCTCTAATTAGAACCTGGAAAAAAAAAAGTTCAAGATCTTTGTTTTATAAGTTTATAATGGTACCAACTCAGTAACCATTACAAAACTAGGTTTAGTTTTGAATTTATTTTTTTCAAAACCATCATGACTAGAGAAATATTCTTTTATTTATAAATTTAAATTAATGTTTTTTTTTTTTTTTTTTTTAAAAAACTAAAAATCCGAATCATATAAAGTAGTAATTATAAGTGTTCATTATGTGACCCTGCAGATTTCAATCTCTAGCGCTTACGATTTCAAACAATATATTGGGCTGCTTTTGTGGGTTTAAACAGACAAAAATGCCCATAAACCTAACTTTAACACTATGAGAATTTTAGTTTGGAAAAAAAAAAATAATAATAATAATAATTTATCAATCACAATATTTAGCCGTTTAGATGCTATTAAAACTTAACCTATTCACATCAATAAAATCACATGAAGAAAAAAGTGTTATTTATACACATTTTCACTTTCAATCTCATCTAAAGAATCAATTGGAGATAGGAGAAGATACAACAAGAAGAAATCTTGATTGAATATGGTGAAGATAATTTATAAGTGGGTTAAAAAATTATTCTTAATAGCTGCTTGTTACATTTAATAAAAAGACTTATTGGTTAAACATTGTGTTACAGTCTTACAGTCTTACAGGAGAAAAACTTGGGTGCAACCGATGCACCACGCTAGAATCTGATGGTGGTGCATCGGTTCCACTCAATGAATGACACATGGCATTAACCTAAAGCTTTTTTTTTTTTCATTTTATCTCTTCATCTTCTTTTTTCAGCTGAAGCCCGATTCCTGTGTCTCTCTCTAAGTCCTCCAATCTCAACTTTAACTTGCCATTTTCCGGTGACCGTCGTCGTTTCCGGTCCTAGCCATCCTCCTCCGATGACCATCTTCATGTTCAGCTTGATCCCAATTTCTGTTGTGGCCTATATACACCCAACTCTCTCCATAATAATAATTTTTTTTTTCAATTTGGGGGAACAAAATAAAAAGACAAAAGGATCTTCAACTTTGTTGATTTGCTGGTCGCTTAGATTCTCCAGTTTTTTTGGTTGGCCCAACTAGCTATTAGTTGTGTAATTTATGATAATTTTTCTGAAGTTTTATAGATTTGGGTTTTCTTTAAACAAAAAAAAAGAAAAAAAGGAAAAAGGAAGCAAACCAGATTTCTTTGATGTGATCATGGGATAATTTGTGTAATTTTTATATTGATTATAATCTTCATAGTCATTCTTCTCTGTTTGAATAAATTCTGAGGCCATTAATCAAGTATCAGAGGTTTTGTATAACACTTGAAACAAAAAAGATCGGAAACGACAACGGAATTAATGAAACCGTGGTCACTCGAAGAGTCGAAGATAGCGAGAATCGGACGACGAAGGTCACCGGAAGATGGCGAGAACCAAACGACGACGGTCACCGGAAAATGGCGAGGCTGAAAACAACGACGGTCATAGTAATTTGAAGTCAGAGATATGAGGACGAAGAGAGAGACTGGAATTGGGCTTCAGCTGAAAAAGAAGATGAGAGAAAATGAAAAAAAAAATAATTAAGTTAATGTCACGTGTCACTTATTGAGTGGAACGATGCACCACCATCAGATTCTAGCGTGGTGCATCGGTTGCACCCAAGTTTTTCTCGTCTTACAGATAACAGAAAACCAAAAGCATTATTTATTCGATGAAGAGACAGACATGTATGCCTGCCTCAGTGCCTATACATGTTTTATGTTTAGGTTGTGAATTCCCAGAATTTTATTTTTTACCTCGAAAATCCAAGAAAGGTGGTAATGCCAGCTAGTAAGTTAGTAGACCAAATACATTCAGACAAAAAGATGTGTTAAAAGTCAAGAAACCAGACAAATGAATCTCTAATTTACTCCATCAGACAGCTAAGTATGTAGATTGCCTACTTTTGATTTTTGATTTAGTGGACTGAAGGATTCCCCCTTCCTAAGTTTGCGCTGCATAGTTAGTTAGTTAGTTCATTGGTCGGTTCGATGAAGCGTGTTTTTTTTTTTAACGTGATTGGATACTCATATCTTTTGACATGATTTCAATTGATCACATGTATACACGGTACTTCATATGACCCACCCGATACAAACGGTTTCTACTAAACTGTTGAACCCGTTTAATAAACAGGTTTTGTCGGATTTAGCTTAACGGGTTGTGGGTGACACGATTACTAGTACTAGGATTAAATTTGTAAATTTCAAATTAAATAAGGGTTTGGTTATAATTTTTAACGAAATCTGAAACCATCAGAATTTGCATATAATTAGATTATATTCTTTATACCACTTCCTAGTTCCTATATGTATATTGTTTTGACATGAGACAAATGGCTGTCACCTTCTCTCTTTATATCAGGAAAAGCATATATTATAAGATATGCAGAGCATAAAACTAGGTTTAGACTTTATATGTGACAAATTAGCGTGAAAACAACACAAAGATGTTAAGGATATATAGCATCTAAAAAGCATGAAATATTATTTATATGTCATGTCAGATATGTATATATGTAAGGATATATAGCATCTAAAAAGCATGAAATATTATTTATATGTCATATCAGATATGTACGTGGACAAATTCTGTACCAAGTGGAAAGATCCATATACCAGATTATCTTAAGAACCAGCACTTCTCCAATAATTCAATCTTCCAATCTTTGGAAATGAAACACAAATCTTCCAATTCAAACTTATTAATTTGATGTATTTCTATTATGTACACTGTTGGATGGCCTTAATAAAGTTATAGTATGGATAATAGTTCCATGATAGTTTATACATATACACAGTGGTATTCTAGTCAGGACGTCCTGTCTTTATAGAATCCTTCTCCTATCAGGGTGGTCTTGAAATAACAATTTTATGACCATCTACCACAACCATATGTTTCAAATGGGCCCATAATCCTACATTAACAAATACCCACATCCAATATGAATTTGTAGCTATGGTTGGACATTCTGGCTTATAATTTCAAGACGTCCTTATTAGAGAACCACCAAATATATATATATATATATATATATAGTCTTTCTACTGTTAGTTCGTCCAGATATAAAATATATCAGGATGAAGAATGTGGACCATAGATTATGGAAAAGTTTTGACAGGTGTATACACTTTGAGTCAAAGTATGTAAATCTAATGATCCACATTCTTCGTCCTGATATATTTTATATCAGGACGAACAGACAATAGAAAAAAAAATATATATATATATATATACACACACACACACGGTTCTGTTCCAGTCAGTGCGCACATATGTAACTACATTGGTACCAATGGATATGGACCACTGATTATGGAGAAGATTTGACAAGTGCATACACTTTGAGTCAAAGTATTTAAATTTATTGGTCCACATCCAACGCACTAATAAAGTTATATCAATGCGTACTGATTTAAAAGTTATATCATATACGGTAACATCAACTCGAATCTGAAACATTTTCAGACTAAATGAACACTCTTACTGCCAGGCTACATTTGGCCGTAGTTAGTTCCATGATAGTTAACCTTCTATCAATTATAAGTGCGGGATCGCAAAAGATTTTTCAGACACCATAACGTTATAAAGTAAAATCTGTCAACTCTGGAACGTTACACTAGAGTGAAAGCCTCCTAATTAACCTTGGTGATGGTTTGCAGGGCCAATGATCAGTCATAACTCATAAGGAAATTCTATGTTCTTCAATCATGTGAGAAGGAAATGTTTGTTTTTGAGTTGAACAAACAAACAAATAATTAACTCACCAAGAAAAACAAAAGATCACAAAAGGTCTGCAATAAGAGCAAGAAGAAGAAGATGAAGACATCCTTTCACATATATATACTAATAAGAAGAAGCATACATGCTCTTATGGCAGACCTATAGCTACTACATTCATCTACCACTTGTGCAATAACATAAGAAGATAAATCCTACAACAAATAATCAAAAAGATTAACAAATTTCTTACATTGAAAAACTTCCATCATTTCTGTCTTCACTCAAGTTGTGATTGTGCACGGTTCATGTTTTATTGTTCTTTCTTCAATCACCGGATATGACCAATCTCTCCAATGCGTCTGAGATATGCCTCATTGTAGGTCTCCGTTCAGGGCTGCTGTGAACGCAAGCCATTGCAATCTTTAGAACTGCAATAATCTCTTCTTCTTTGTCAGCATCTGGAGCTAGATATGGGTCTAAAACATCAGCAAGCGGCTTCTTCTCTTCGATGCAGAGCTGAATCCAATGAACTAGATCCATTTCTGAGGATCCCACATTGACAACTGGGTTTCTTCCGGTGATCATTTCTAGTAAGATGAACCCGTACGAGTAAATATCCCATTTCTGTGATGGTTTCACTACTTTGAGTGCTTCAGGAGCCTGATAATAAGACCCCCCCAAATTACTTGATGAATTAGTTGTCGCAACTTCTGATGATACACTCTTGTGTAGTCTCTCTTGCGGTTTCTCTGCAGGCATTCGATTCGATTGCAGTGTTGGGGATCCTCCAGCAATATTAGCAAGGCGTCCAAGTCCAAAGTCGGATATGTGTGGTTCCATGTTTTGTCCAAGCAGAATATTACTTGGCTTCAAATCTCCATGGACATACTTTTTGGGGCTAAATTCATGCAGATACGCCAAGCCCTTTGCAACGCCTTTCATGATTTTCAACCTAACTGACCACGATAGTGGTGTTAACGTTACCATTCCAGGCCTCCCTGATGACAATAAGAAACAATTGAAACAATCAACACACTTATGCACAGACCATCATCAACCAAAACCAATCTAAGAAACCAAAATATATATATCTATCACTAATAGTATCAACAACAACAAGAGCTTGAGTTTCACGAAACATACCATGAAGTGCAATGGTTAGGCTTCCATTCGGTATGTAATCATAGATGAGTAGTTTCTCATCAACAGACCAGTAATAGGCTCTGAGGGTTACGATATTCGGATGCCTTAGCTTTCCGATTGCTTCTACTTCTGTCTGGAACTCCTTGAACCTTTGTGAGCCACCTTCACCCAATCTTCTCACAGCTAAGGTTAGTCCATCTTCGAGCACAACCTTGTAGACAATCCCGATCCCACTCTTCCCTAGAACAAAAGCCGAAGCCTTAAGCAGCTCATCCAAATCGAAGGCCACTTGTGTATCCAGTGGCACAAGATCATATTGTTCCACATTCTCAGATAGAGTCTCAGATTCGTCTTTCCTGAAGCAAAAACACTCCTTCCTTCCTCCCTTCCTTCCTCCTTTCTCAAAACCATAACCGCTCTCATCTTTACTCTTGCTACATGGACAAAACTTCGAATAACAATACGAAAACAACAACCCAACAAGGCAAATTCCAATTACATCACTCACTATGATAGCAACCACAGCACCCTTACTCAGTCCTCTTCCCTTCCTGCTCTTCCCACCCTCACTCTCCGCTGGCGGGTAATTACTAGGCAGAAATGGATACGAGGTAAGCGAATTGGCTCCTGGAACATCAGAAGAACAAGGGTTCTTCAATGGAGGTCCACAGAGACCAGGGTTTCCAATAAATGCAGTTGGTCCTCTATTCATTAGAGCACCATTTTGGGGTATTGGACCACTCAAATTGTTATAAGTTAGATCAATATACACCTTCTCAGGAAGATTACCTAGACTAGCAGGAATTGAACCAGTAAAAAAATTATGAGACAAATCAACAGTTCCTTGCAAACTAGATAAATTTCCCATGTTACTAGGAATTGAACCATTGAATTTATTGAATGAAAGATCAAGTTTCTCAAGTGAAACCAAACCAGTACCAAACACATCTGGCAAGGCACCAGTGAAATTATTCTGACTAAGATCAAGGGTTTTCAGTCTCTTACACTGCAAAATTGATTCTGGTAATGACCCATTAAAGAAATTCTGAGACAAATCCAGAGTTTGAAGATACCTGAGCTTGCCAATCTCATTTGGCAGAGACCCAGTAAATGAATTCCCATAAAGAACCAAACTTTGAAGTCCCTGAGCTTCAAGAAGCTCAACAGGCAAGTTCCCAGAAAACTTATTGTTCCTCAAATTTACATGGCGAAGATCAGAGAGAGAGCCTAGAGAAGAAGGAAGAAACCCAAAAAGTTTCTTCTTTGGAATACTAACGGAGACAACTCTCTGGTCTTTGCATGTGACACCATTCCATGAACAAGGGTTTTCATCAGAGGAGTTCCAGTTGCTCAAGGCCCCATCTGGGTCCTTATGAATTGACTGCTTTAGTGATAAAAGTGCATACCCCTCACTATTCAAAGAGTCCACAAGGACATTACAGTTGCAGATAAGAAGAAGAAGAAGAGCCAAGGAGAGTAAAGCATGCATCTTTTTCAACAACAACAACAACAAAAAAGTGACCGTTGGAGAGAAAATTAGTGAAATGTACAAAGTTGAGAAGAAAGAACTCACCTTTCTGCACCAGAAAACCAGGTGATCATATTCATGGCTAGCAGAGAGAGAGAGAGCTTGAAGAGAGCAACAATGGAGGGCAGAGGAAGAGAGAGAAAGAGAGAGTGTGTGAAAGCTGTTAAAGTGATGTAGAAAATAGAGAGAGAGAGAGAAAGGTAAAGGAGACTCTTAGCAGTCAGCTCAACTAGCAAGGCATTGCATTGGAAAGATAGATAATTTGGTTAAAAAAAAGGAATTGAGAAAAAGAGAAGGTTGGTGCGACAAGAATCTGTATTTATGTTTATAAACAGTAAAGAATTAATAAACAATTTCTCGTGATATTTTTGTGAGAATATGATTTGATGGAGGCATCCTTTTGGTACTACAATGGACCCTTCTAGTTAGTGGTGGGATATGGTTTGATTGGTTCGATGATTCATTAAAAAGTAATCTTACATCCACGGATTAGGTTTTGATATCAGAATTACAACAAATGATTGTATTAATGTGTTCTCTCAAACCTTCTTTTTTTTTTAATCTGACATCGATGGAGGTCAAGGCAGTTTGTTCGATGTGAGGACCTCGTAACACTAACATAACACGGAATTGGAGGTGCAGATAATCAGACATGTGCACAGGGATAATTCAATTTAGATTTGATTGTAATTCATAATAATAGGGATAATTACATCGGTAGCTATAAATTTGATAACACATTGTCAAAATGACCATTACATTTAGAATTGGTTTTAAAATGTCATTTTTAGCGAAAAGTGTGATACTAATGGTCATTTCATCCAATTTCATCCTATGAATGACATTTTGATAAATAAGAGGATGACATTAATTTATTTTAGATATTTTTTGGAAATCAATTTTTTTTTTAAAAACTAATAATTATATATTGTGTGTGTGTATGTATATATATATATATATGTATATATAGTCATGTTCACATGTGGACGTCTTGATCTAACTTCATGAGGATATTGAATGTGAGCCGCTAGTTTTGACAAGTGCATACACACTTGAGTCAAAGCATGTTACTCAAATACCACTGGTTAGATGAAATTTGATGGAATGGTCATTAATGTCACACTTTTCGCCAAAAATAACCATTTTGAAACCAATTCCTAATATAGTGATCATTTTGATAGTGTGTCATCAAATTGATAGCCACCAGAGTAATTATCCCTTTACAATATTTGAAAAGTCTTGGTGTATTCAATTCAGATTTGTAAAGAGTTCATAAAAATATGAGGCATTCAATCTAGATTTTAAAGGATTCCAATAAAATACAGGTGTATTCAATTCAGACTTTTAAAAAGTCCAAACAAATCTCAATGTATTTAAAAAGTCATTTACTTTGCATGTTTGGGTTAAGGATGGAATATGATGGAAAAGTAGATTTATAAACAAAAAGCCTATAACGAATCTTGTCTAAACATGATAGGTTTTGATGGATTTGATTTTTATGATATATTGAAATTAACAAAAAAAATAATAATATTATTATTGATATTTGATTTATGTATGTATTTCACAATCAATTTTACAATCAATTTTACTTATTATTAAAAAATTTAGTGTATACTTTATACATACTAATGTATCAAAAAAAAAAAAATTAACAGAATAAGGTTAGTTAGGTGGTATACCCCTCACACTTACACCCTTGAGGTTGTAATTTCGAGTTATTCCCTCTAAAAAACCCAATTAATTGTAATTGTTTTAAAAAATAATAATTGAAAATTCTCTGGTCGGGATATGTATAAAATTCTGCATAACGATGGTCACCATATAATCTCCCACTAAACACAATATAGATGAATTAATGTAGTGATAAATGATAATGTTATTTATCAAGGGAGGAGCCTAAAAAGCATTTTTAGTTAATATTTGGCAAGAACTTTCCACTATGAGTTCAGACGGCCAGGATTGAAAACACATAGACAGAATAAGATGAAATGGAGTGTGATGATGATCCCACATTAGCTCTCAACCGTTAAGGAGACAATGTTATGATTATGGTCAGTTTTTTATCATATATAAACTGTAAATCATTGAAAAAGAATTCATAGAAATTTTCCATTTGATGGAATCTTGAATGTCTTTTTTATCAGACCAGACCAACATGCCAGATTTGACCTTAAAGTACTGTAGTTAATTAGCATCATCACAATTTAATTAGTGGTCCTTTAATTTTCTAATAATTAATTAGTGGCCGGATCTTAAAATACAGCAAAGTTTGGGAGCTGTTGCACATTGATTTTTAGATAATATAGAAATGTAATTAAATTGATGTAATATATGTATATAACTATATATATAAAGAGAGAGAGAGAGATTATAAAAATAAAACATATGGGATCTCATACCTAAAACGTCCGTTATATATATAATGATTGGAATGTCAGGGTTCAACCCGTAATAGAGCTCCATTTTGAAGACTCCAATTACCGAATCAAATCACCTTAGCAATAAAATTTGTTTTTAAGTATCTAAAATTCTTTAGTGCAGAAATATTTATTGATTATTAGTTTGTAAAAAGTAAAAACACTACTATTTTACTTGTGAACCGGTATTATTTTAAAAGGTAGTTTCAAAAAAAAAAAAAAAAAAAAATCAATGGCTTCTATAATTATATTCTATGTTTTGTTTATGTTATTAAAAAAAATGATAAAAAAAAAAATAAATAAAAAACTGTTTTTTTCTGTTATTTTAAAATGTTTCTAACAAAATATATTTTAAAATTGCCCCAAGCCCCTAATATAATTCCTTCTTCTTCTTTTTTAATTACCCAATATAATTCTTTTAACAAGAAAAAAAAACACTCAAAAACACTTTTCTAAATTGGTGGATTAAAATACCATATAATTTGATTGATTACAATATAAGGACATGATTTTATAAGTTTCCAAAACCATACTGGACAACATATATATATATATGTACACATATATATATATAGTTGTTTAATAACTGAAGAAATTGAATATGCATAAATTAACACCAAAAAACAAGTAGGTAAATTTATTTTGGCTAACAAAATTTTACAAATTAAAATTGAGAGCTTTTTTTGATAATCCAATTTTTTCTTTATACACTTCTTTTCTAAAGACACTCAATTCTTAAAATTTAAATTTAAAAAAATTATAAAGACACTTCCTTTTGTTCCAATATTATCCTTTTTATCTTTCGGCACTTCTATTCTAAAAACAATCTATTTTACTTTAATAAAAGATAGGACGAATCATAGTAACATTTGGATTCATCCGATAAGTAATCTTTTTTGAATTAAATTATTAAAAAAAAAATTATCTCTCCTAAATCATTAGATTAATATTACATATTAAACACTCTCTCCTAAATTTTTAATTACCATATTAAACCCTCTCTCCTCCAATACGTATCTCTAACTTTCTATCTTCATTATTTCTCAAGCAAGACAAGCCGTTAAGAAAAAAAAAAAAAAAAAAAAAACTTACATGTGTATATATATATATGTTTGAGATATGCTATACGTATATATAATTATTCTTTTCAAAAAAAAAAAAAAAAATTGATTTCCAAAAAATATTTAAAATAAATTAATACCATCCACTTAAGTACCAAGATACCACTCATTGAATGGAATTGGATGAAACGACCATCAGTGTAACAATGTTTGTCAAAAATTGTCATTTTGAAACCAATTCTCCATATAATGGCCATTTTGATAGTGGTAACCTAAGTTGATGACCACCAGGGTAATTATCCCATAAAATTAATTGATTCATTCATCATCATAATACTCGAAAGTATTTTGATATACTTAAAAGTATTTAGTGGATTTGGATCCTCTATTGAGCTTCTTCTCTACTTAGAGCATCTCCAATGCTGTAATGGATTGTGAAAAACTTACATGCCACATAGGACAAATAAACATTATGTTCAAATAAGTCTCTTTAACACAGTTATTGCTACTCAATGTCAAGCTGATACGGTAAAAATAAAAAATAAAAAAATTATAGACACCGTCAAGTTGACTGTCTACTTTCAAAGGCTCTATTAGACGGTTATTTTGTAAGCTGACTCGGTATTGAGTATAAATATGGAAAATTGTTAATAAAGTTGTTTGATTAAAAATGAAATAAAAAAATAAAAAAGAATAAATAATAAGTTAATATTTTAAACATAAGCATTTGAGACATATTTTTTATTTGGTTGTCTATCAAATATACTTCTATGCCATGTAGAAAGCAAGTCTTTTAATATTATTAACATGTCGGCAATTATTGAAATACAATCCACTTTTGTATTGGAAATGTTCTTAGATGTCACGTATAAATTGAAGTATTCAACTGTGTAGGTTTATTATCTTAATTTTAATTTTCCCTTTTGTCACCTTAAATGGCATCGTTTTAACAAACCTAACAAAGTAACAATTTTGCTAAAGACAAAAGAAAATAGTTTCTCTTCATTTTCACCCATCTCTTCTCCATCGACTTAAGCCTAGAAACCTCATCCATCTCTTGATTCTCTTTAACCTATAAACCGACACAGGATACGACTTGTCGTACACCCAATTCCCTTGATGTAAATCATATCCTCTTCTCTGTTCTCCAAACTTCACGTCTCTACTTTTTCTGGTACTTTTGTTGAACAAAATCTCTGAACTCGCCAAAGATACATGACAGAACAACAATAGTGGTTGTAGGAAAATCACGACAAGATCTTTGTACCCCCAAAACTCATTTTGATTTCTTTTTTCTTTCTAAAGTTTCTAGAGAGATAGAGACAAAGATGAAACAAATCAACGCTGTTTGGATTTATAAGGTGATTGAAAAGAGAATCTATTTGTTGTGTGAAATCTATCTGAAACTAAAAGAAATTCCCTATTTGCTCCAAATTAAAGATTTTGATTAAATTTTGTAATTAAATGATACTTGACTATGAAAAATCAGTTACAATTGAATTAAAAGAACAATTGAGCGTCGAAGAGCAATGACGAAAATGGAGTTAGGGATTAAGCGACGGCCGTTTGCAAAGTGAGAGAAGAAAAAAAATATGATTTTCTATTAGGGATTGAGTATTAGTTGTGCGGTTGTGCCTGTATTTGTGAGTTAAGGGAAAAAAAATAAAAAGTAAACTAATTACAGTAACTAAATCCTAGCCTTCTATTTCTTTATTAGCCACGTGTAAGCAAATCTAACAAAGCGCATAACATCTTGTGTTCAGCAAAGGATCATTGTCTGTATTTTAAATAATAATTTCGTGTTATGGATATATTTAAATTTAATGCATCCACTCTTGCATTAGAGCATCCACATCATCAAAAATGGGTCTTGTTTTTAAATAATGGGTCTTCCCATTTTGGTCCTATTTATTTGGATCCCTTTTCCCCACAATGGGGCAAAATTAAAAAAAGGGAAATTGATCCACTTTTTTTACTTTTTTCCAAATAATCATCACTCTTCTTTAAAATATTGTGTATATATATATATTAATAAAGAAATTATATAATATATTTTAAATATCAACACTATCAACAATTATTTAACAAATTATTAATTTAAAATCATCACAGCCGAATTACATCAACAATAAAAATAAATATTTAAAACAAAATATTGTATACGATTAGACATGGCGTCAATTTCGGTTCGAATCCGAATCCGACTTCGGTTCTGAACCTTCAAAATCGGCTCTGATTTCGGTTTTAAAGGTTAGATTCTGGTTCCGATTTCGGTTCGGGTTTGGCGGTTCCGACGGTTCGGTTTCAGTTTTGGTCCGGTTTTCGACGGTTCCGACGGTTCAGTTCCGCTTCCGATTTCGGTTTCGTCGGTTCCAACAGTTCGGTTTCATTACTTTTTTAACTTTTTTCCAAACAATTATTACTCTTCTTTCAAATATTATATATATTATTATATATATCAATAAATAAATTATATAATATATTTAAAATATCAACACAATCAATAATTACCGGTTCAATTCGGTTTGTTTAAAAAAAAAATGGATATTCCTGTTTGGTTTCTGGTTCATGGGTTCAAACCGGTGAACCGAACCGAGAACCGGTCTCTCTCTATATATATATATATATATCAAAATTCCAAAATTGTTCCATTGTTGATTTAATTACCCTTTGAAGCTGACCATGACAAACATTTTTGCTCGTAAATTGACCGAAAAAATCGATTATAGGAGATTTTGATTAGCCCCAAAACTGAAAAAACCGAATCAAACTGAACCGAACCGGTTCAATCGGTTCACACTTTTCAATTTTATCGGATCGGTTCACTTTTTCAAAAACCGAATATTATCGGTTTTTTAACGGTTCACTCGAAAAGTGTACCGATCTATTAAACGCTCACTCCTAATTAAATTTATTTATATTTTGTCATTATGTATATAATTATTGAAATTAATAATAATATATTTAAATTTAAATAATTGAAATATAAATATTAAATTTATATATATTTTTTCATTATATATATATTTTTTGAAATTAATAATTATATATTTTAATTTAAATTATATATATAAATAAATAATAATAAAAAAAAGGCACAGCCCAATGATTGGAGAGAGTTGAGAACCCAACCCCAATCATTGGGCAAGACCCAAATTGGGTTCCAAATTTGGAACTCCATTTGGGTCTAGTCTTATGGAGCCCACTTTTGGCTCTTGTTTTTTGAATCCCATTTACAACCAATGTGGCTCAATTTCATCAAATCCAAAATGGATCTTGTAAAAGTGGGTCTCATTTTGCAACCAATGTGGATGCTCTTAGTCGTGACACTTTCTATGTTTGTAGTGGGGGAGTTCAAAATTCCATCAAACGTATTTATCAACATAGTGGGTAAATTTCTCTTAGGTGTCATTGGAGTAATTATTTGAATCATGTATATAATCTAGCTGCGAACCATAAATTTTTGTTAGAGGGATCAAATGAAAAAAACGACCAAGCGTTGACCAACGAAAGAACTTAAATTATCCATTTTTTTTTTTTTCTAAATTTAGGGACTAATTTGACGAAAAATGTAAAGTTATGTAAAAAACAACTACCGTTTCGTCATTTCCTAGGGACTACATTGAAATCCCCCGTGAAGAGCGAGAAAATAAAAAATACCTAATAAAATAAGAGTTGGCCTAATTGTAGTCAGAACAACGAGATCAAGAGCATGAATTGGGGCACTCATTAAGTAAGTTATCTCTTCTCTTCGCTTTTTTGATCTACATACCGAACCGATATTCAAATTGCCGTTTCAGATACACGAGATACAGTTTCGATGGAAATGGCAAGGACGGTACCAAAATGATTCAAAAAAATAAATAAATAGCATTCGTTGAGGGGGAAGCTTTTCAGTTCTTGAGAAAGTGATCCATTTTCAGAGCGTTTTTTTCGGGCATTGCGCCTTGAATTGATTAAATGCATGCGGTTAGAGCACACCGCTAAAGAGCTTAGTCGTTCAGTTACTAATCTAATGCCCTCTCCATTCCGGATTCTACTTTGTGTCGATATTTTGGCAGTCCATAGGGAATGCATTTCGAAAGCATCTTTTCGGCAATGAAGGAGGTAATCTTTTAGGTGATAAAGCTACATAACAAGTCCTCAAACGAAGTGAGGGAAAGCAAGTGGAGAGAGCGGAGCGGGTGAAGACTGAAGAGCACTTTCTGCACTTTTGAACCTCCCCCTCTCCCCATTCTACCGTCTAAAACTGTTTTTAATCACATGTAAAAGTTTAAACATTTATAACCACGTTACATGGAAAATTACATAGATTCCCTCCAATTAAACAAACACTTTCTTAAATATCCAAAACAAATAACTATTTTTTTTTTGTTTTATTTTAAATAAATAAAAAATCACAAATCATGTTAAATACTTTCAACATCAAAATAAAACCCAAAATTAATCGTACATGATAATATACATTATATTTTACGTTTTAAGTATACATTTCACATTTTTTTTTTAAATAAAATAAATATTTCATATTTTTCAAATATTTATCGCGTTTTAAAAAACAAATTTCACGTTTTAAACATTTCACGTGTATATATATATATAACATTTGTCATGTTTTTAAAAACATATTTCACCTTTTTAAAATATTTGTCACGTTTTGTAAAAATATATTTCTCATTTTGAAAACGTATTTCTTGGTTAAAAAAAAAAAAAAACAAAAAAAAAAAAAAAAAAAAACAGAAAACATTTATGAAAAAATCGATTTCTTAATTATTTTGTTTTGATTTTTCACCAAAGCCTCACACAATTGATCAACAAACACAAAACTCATCATTTTCCAGCAATAAATATGATTTTCATTTAAAAATTTATTTGATTTCATAGAAAATCGAAGAGAAAATGAAGAAGGAAGAATGAATAAAGGAGGAAGGAAGAAGTAGGTTTATATGGGCTGAGAGATATTTCAATAATTTTAATACTAGGGACCGAAATAAAACTTTACAATATAATTAATTATCTATCAAAATTTTCTACGGAGTCAAAATCAAATTTAATATAAAAACTAATTTTTAGCAATTTTCACAAAAAATAAATAAATAAATAAATTCCTTAAAAATACTTTTATATGTTTGAAACACATGTTATATGATGATTATAAGTTATCGCGAAATAATAAGTATGACTATAATATAACGCTAAATTGACATGTGAACTATTGAAGTAACCGTTTGTCAAGGTGTGGGACCGAAAAGTGTGAGCCCCACTTTAGAGTTTAGACTTTATCGCTTTACAGGCTCGAAGAAAAAATTCACTTTTATTTAATTACCATTAGGAGCTTTTTTGCAAATAACATTTAAAGAAAAGGCTTGGGATGAAACTCAAGTCCTTGGTTCTACTCTTGGTAATTACCTTGAGACCAGTCTTAAGAGTGCTTAGCTCTGCTGGTGAAAGGACAGATATAGAGCTAACGTCAGCAGTTTGAATCCTATCCAGATGAGGATAAGTCTTGATTTACTCGTTTGTATCGTTGTGAGGCCAGTGGTATGGACCAAGATTTCTTATCTGTCATACTTTGCAAATCCAACATACAGGCTAAAGCGGGTCACGCAATTGAGGGCCACGCTTCTAACATACTGGCCATGCGAGAGTCAAACAGCTAAAGGAGGACATGCAAATATATGTCTGGACGAAGTCCGTGATCCTCGATACAAAAGAAAAAGAAAAAGAAAACATTTAAAGGAAAGGAAAGAAACATAAAATGGAAGGAGTTGAGGGAGTGCTTGGGTTGTGTTTGCTACAATCTACATATATGACAAACAAGTTCAACTATTTCTCGTCTTTGCTTCTCTCTCGCCTCTCGAAGTCATACAATCAACTGTGTATTCACATTCAAGATACACAACCTGTCCCCTTTTTTTTTATAATATTTTTTTTAGTTTACTCGTACATGTATTTTACTCGAAGTCATACATGTATTTACTCGTACTCGTATTTACTCGAAGTCATACATGATACATGTATTAATTATTTATAATTTTATTGAATATTATAAGTTTTCAGGTAAGGAATTTCGATATATATGATTACAAAACGGTTTTGTTGAAGATATAAAACCGTTTGACAACGATACAACCGTGTAGACCTGACGGTTCGAACCGGAACCGAAAAAACCGGAACCGGAACCGGTTTTTCGGTTCCGGTTCAAGAACCGAAACCGGAACCGGTCTAACCCGGTTCCGAAAAAACCGGAACCGACGGTTCAAGAACCGAAACCGAAACCGGGTTAGACCGGTTCCGGTTCCAATTTTTTCGGAACCGGTCGGTTCGAACCGGATTCCGGTTCCGGTTCCGAACCGGCCGGTTCCAATTTTTTTTTTTTTTTTTAACATTACAAAATATTACATTTTATTTATAAAAAAATAAAATGTTAGAAAGGACATTGTAGAGTATTGAGCCATGGCCCATAACCCTTGTCCAAGTAATTATGTTTTCCATTCTCTTCTTCTCCTTTTTATATAGGTTAGGCATCTCATTCACTTCTCTGGTTTTCCAATGTGGGATGTGGGTTAAGGGATAAAAAGTCATACTATGCATTTTTAACAAATATTTATCAATTTTTTTTCCTTTAATTTAAAACTATTTGTTAAAAAATGCATAATATTTTAAGTTTTAAGGAAAAAAAATTGATAAATATTTGTTAAAAATTCATAACATGACTTCTTATCCCTTATCCCACATCCCACATTGGAAAAATAGAAAAGTGAATGAGATGCCTAACCTATATAAAAATGAGGAGAAAGGAATGTAAAACATATTTACTTGGACAAGAGTTATGGGCCATGGCTCAATACTCTACAATGTTTTTTCTAACATTTTATTTTTTTATAAATAAAATGTAATATTTTGTAATGTTAAAACAAAAAAAAAAAAAAAAAAAAAAAAAAAAATTCCGGTTCGGAACCGGAACCGGAATCGGCGGTTCCGGAACCGGAACCGAAACCGAAACCGAAACCGGCCTATGCCGGTTCCGGTTTCGGTTCCACCCAAACTTGGAACCGGAACCGCCGGTTCGGAACCGGAACCGCCGGTTCGGAACCGAACCGGAACCGCGTCAGGCCTACAACCGTGCATGAAGTCCGAAGTCCTATCTTGTATTTTTTATTTTTTCAGAAATATATTTTTGAATAATTTTATTCAAAAGATTGCTCGATAATTATTATTTGGTTATATTAAGCCATTCATATGATTTATATTGATAGAAATTCAAATTAAAACAAAACTCTTATTTCTTCGGAATAAGAAAGTTTGTATAATCCATACAAGTTTAAATTAAAACAAAATTTTTATTTCCTCAAGAAAAGAAAGTTGGCATAATTTTATTTTGGATAATACTTGTCAGTATCCAAAATACTAACCCAGTGATGTGGGCCAATTGAATTGTAACACGTGTTTTTTTTTTTTCCAACCATTCCTAGACTTTGTGGTTGTGTAAAGTTCAGTTTTGTTGAGATTTTATGTTCTCATGCATTAAAAGTCTAGGAGTACAAGAAATCTTGGAATTGGTGAAAGAAAAAGGGACACGTGTTACAATTCAATTAGGCCACATCACTGGGTTAGTATTTTGGGTACTGACCAGTCAGCGCCCAAGTATAACTACTATTGAAGTATTGAGATATTACTTTTTTTACAAATGATGAAATGAATCCCAATAATTTAAAATAATTATTGAAGAATTTTTAAAATTCATCCAAATTTTTTCTAAATACCTCATGGGTCTTCAAACACCTTGATGTCTCTACCATTCTCAATCCTCCACTGCACCCCTTGAAGAAGGAGTTGACTCCCCCACAAGATGCTTCTCCAAGTATGGGAACATCCTAGTTTAGAGAGGCATGAAGAAAACTTTCCTCTCTAAAATACTTGGCCTTTAAGATTTGCACTGCCAAAGAGTTCGGGTGTTGTAATAATTTCCATCCGCATTGCTAAGAGTGCTTGGTTGAAGACATACAGATCCATGAAGCCCAAACCCCCAGAAGCCTTGGGTAAGAACAATTCTTCCCATTTTACCCAACTAATCTTTCATTTACCCTTATTAGAACCCTACCAAAACTTTGAAATCATAGAGCCTAGCTCTTTACACAAGCCCAAAGGAAGTTGAAAAATGCTCATAGTGTACATCGAGATGGTTTGGGCCACTACCTTTATGAGTACTTCTTAACCTCCCCAAAGAGAACATGTTCCCTTTCCAACTCCGAACCCTTTTCCAAACTCTCTTTTTGATATCATTTAAGGTACGATTTTTGTTTCTACCAACTATTGTAGGGAGGCCAAGGTATCTATCATGGAAGTTTTTGTCATCCACCACAAGAACATTTTGGATATCTTTTCTGAAACCCCCAGCAACATTTGGGCTGAAAGTAATATTTGATTTCTAAAGGTTGACCTTTTGCCTAGAGCCTTTCTCTTAGATCCCTTAAATCCTCATAATATGGCTACATCTATAGATAGAAGCTTTGCTGAACAAAATACTATCGTCCACAAAGAAGAGATGGTTGACTAGAGGGTTGCCACAACAACATTGCAAGCCTAGAACTCTCCCATCCCTTTCCAAGCTCTTAATCAAGCTTGAAAAAGCTTCTGCACATAGCAGGAAAAGGTATGGTGAAAGAGGGCAGCACTGCTAGTCCCCGTGTTGGAACCACACTACCCAATATCTTCCCATTGAGGATAAATGAGAGTCTTGACGTAGAAATACAGTCTAGAATTAAACTGATCCAACTTTGAGGAAAATGCATTTTGACCAGAATCGCTTCCAAAAAGCCCCACTCGATTTGATTGTATGCCTTACTCATATTGAGTTTTAAGGCCATTAGACCCTATTTTCCTTTTTTATTTTATTTTTTTTTTCGTTTATTTATTGAGTGGAAAATCTTGAAAGAGACCAGAATGTTATCAAATATTTGCCTCTCAAGAATAAAAGCTGACTGACCCGAATAAATGATGTCTGGAAGGATCACCTGTAGCCTGTTTGCCAACACTTTTGTAACCACTTTATAGATTACACTGCACATATTGATGGGTCTAAAGTCTCTCAAAGAGTTTGGATTTTTCTTCTTCGGAATTAGCACAACATTAGTGTTATTGAATTCCTGATGAATCACCATTTAGCACTTTCAAGCAAGCTACACTAACATCCGAACCTACAATACCCCAAAACCTTTGGAAAAAACCGCATGGAATCCGTCAAGTCTCGGAGCCTTAAAAGACCCCATACCAAAAACTACTGCTTTTATTTCTTCTATCTTAAAAATCTTCCTATAGTTTGGATTTAACAACCTCATCTAATGTTTTGTCGATGAAGTCAGTGGCTTTGGACAGGTTTTCAATATTGGGATCGAAGGACTGAAACGGTGTAGAGAATTACTCACAGATAACTCTAGCGATTCCATCCTTAGAATCATGTACCCGACCCCTATCATCCACAATCTTTGTAATAATTTTTTTCCTTTTTCTAGCAGTGGCCCGCACATGGAAGAATTTGGAGTTACAATCACCTACTACCAGCAAATCCAATCAAGCACTGTTGTCTCCAATAAATCTCTTCCCTATACATCAACCCCTCTAAACTATTTTCCAGCTTCCTAATTTCCTGTATAACTCCCTCATCTCCACTTCTACTAAATAGCTCTTTAAGTAATTTTTGTTTGTCTTGGATCAATCTTCTCAAAGACCAGAATCTCTCTTTGCTCCAGCCTAACAACTTTGTTGCACACCAATTCAAATTATGTTTTAACTCCCTAACATCATGAGAGGCCCTCGTGTCACCCCAAGTAGCCCTTACAACCTCCTCACAGTCGTTCTCCTTGAGCCAAAAGGCTCAAACTTAAAGCCCTTTGCCTTGTTATTTACCATTCTAAAACCTTCCTCCACCTTAAGCAGAATAGGTCTGTGATTAGAGGCACTAAAAGCAAGAGTCTCCACTTTTGCTCTAGAAAAGGATTCCATCCATTGTTAGTCTCCAAAAAAACGATCTAAAAGTTCCTGGATATTACAGGTCCCATCTCGTTTGTTGCTCCATGTATATTTAGTTCCAACATAGCCCAAATCATTAAGATCACAGTCATCTACCGCCTGCCGGAACTTAACCTACCGCCTGCCAGAACTTAACCATACCGACAAAAGCCTTGTTTGTGCCACCAACCTTATCACTGGAACTAAATAGCTCATTAAAATCTCCCCTGCATATCCAAGGAAAATTCTCCACTCTCATTAACCTACGTAATAGCTCCCATGAATGATCACGCATCTTTAGGTTAGGATTCACCCAAAGAATCTCCATTGGAACCCATCTCCATATTTTTACGAGCGTCAATATGCCGTTTTGAAATTGATAAAATTGTTACCTCCTAATTGTATTTCAGTAAAAGAAAAAGGTCCCCACTTTTTCCATTGCTATCTACATGGACACCTCCTATAAAACCTAATTGATCTCTGACTCTACTTGCCAAAACACCATGTAGTTTAGTCTCACATAGGAACACCAGACATGAGGAGTACTGTATGATAACCCTTTTCAGGGCTCCAAATGTATGAGGGTTCCCCAACCCCTGTACTTTCCAACTGAGGGTACTCATTGTTCTTGGTGGGCCTAGTCTCTAGGATCCACTGTTTGAAGAATCGTATCGACCAAATTTAATCTTCTTCGCTTCTTTTGTCTCTGCAAATGTAAACATGATTGCTTGTCGCTTACATGCCTTATCTTCCATTGTAACTGGGACCCTTGCAAAAAATCCTTCCCCTCTAGTCCACTTCTTGGTGAGCATACCACCATTCTTAGGTGATCTTTGAATAAAGGAGGGATAATTCTGCTTAGAATTCTCATTAGCCAATTGACCAGCAGTAATCATTCCCTTCGAAAGGCTGGTAGTTATACCAGTTATTTGTGTGTGGTCCCCCGTTTTGGCTACCAGTTTCCATTTCCTTGTCTTTTTGTTTCCTAGGTTACTATGTGCTTCCTCAATTGAAGTCTGTAGCAGATTCACTTGAACTTCAACACCTTCTATATTACTACTATAATCTTCTAAATTAGAGCTAACCAAGTTGAATCTATCCAACACTTCTATATCTTTACTCACCAACCCCTGCTTCATTTGCTTGCTAATCTGATTGATCCCTTTAGACTCCCATAACTAGGCAGTTAAAGAAGGCAATAGTTTAGACCATGTTGTACCGTCGTTTGGCTCATAACAACTACCCTTCCCCGAGTTAGAATAGTTAGCCGCATAAATCATCTTCTTCCTTGAATTTCTCATCTCTGAACACCCTAACCCTTTAAAAGACCAAACACCAGCCTTATTAAATAGATGTTAGTCACCGTTATCAAATCCCTCATCAACAAGGCTATCTGGATCATCTATAACCCCTTTTTTACTAGATAAACCCTTATTTTCAGACTTCAGATTAAGAGAACAGCTTCGATCCTGAGCTATCGCTCACATCCATGGGCTAAACTTTGTAGAATTCCTTTATAGAGCTTCAGTTCTTACTTCATCATCAACGCAGACCCTTAGTCCATGGTCTATCCTTCTACACACAAAACAAAAGTTAGGTAATCTCTCATATATTAAAGGAGCCACCATAAAATTCCCATCCTCTTCAACATCTAGTTGAAGCCCTGCTGAGGGGTTTTTTTTTGCCTTAAAGCTTGTAATTTGTAAATGTGATTTGAACATAAATAAAAGAAGTAGTATATTCATTCATTTTATGTCATACTTTATATATATATATAACGTGTGTACTTAACATCCAAGATTGCCGGATGTAATTTCGAACTGAGTATATGAGTGTCATATACAGATGGATTCAGTTTGAAACGAGCAATCTAAAGAGTCCGTAGATAGCAAATAAAGTCAGGTACTTTATTTGTGGTTAATCTACAATTGCAGTTCATTTCATAGTGTACAGTGATCCTATCCTAGATCATTCATATGGAGATATGAGAATGGAGGAATCTTGTATGATGTGATCATATAGGACTGGGCCACGATCTATATGAATCTCTCACCAAGATCCATTAACGATAAGATTCATATATATCAACTAATGATGGCTATATATAGGTGATCTTAATCCTGAATATCTTATCGACTTCTTCAGGTTAGATCGTGGTATTTGATATGCCATGGGTAAGATCGAAGTTGCATTCCCGATCAATATGCTTCGTATGTTGGGATCATGGTTTGGCTTGTGGCTGAGAAGGTTTGTACACAATAGTGAAATACATTCCTTCTTGCGAGAAGTAGATGGTAGTTCCCTTAAGGGTTGATTCAGGACTTGAACAATATGAGCGCTCTCCTAATTCCGTAAGGAATGTAAGATTTATTGTTCATTAGAGGATCATTAGTACTTAATGGAAAGATATAATTAGAGGGGTATAACGAATATTATGACCTAGTTCTAATTATGAACTACTTGTGGAGGATTATACCATATGTAATAGCTATATTGATGGACACCGAGAGTTATTGGTTTGTGTAAAAACGTCTACAGTTGAGAGAGTGCAACTTCGGGATTTTAGTGGAATAACACCGAAGTTAATAATCATGAAATATTAATTAAAGAGTTTAATTAATTATTTCTAAGGATTATTGAAGCTCAGCTCAAAATACTGTGGGTCAATTAGGTTCTCTTGCTAGCCCGATCGATTTAGGTAACAAGGGTCACGGTTAATTAATTGGATTGTCCAATTAATTGTGTTACGAATGTGACACGTGTTTAATCGGGAATTAGTTGAATAATGAGATTATTTAATTAATGGAAAATAATAATTATGTTAATTAAATAATTAGATTATTTAATTATGTAATTAATCATTATTTGAGGGTGTTCTTTGATATTTAATTTTGAAAGATAAGATAATGTGATTATTTTATTTTTAATTAAATATTGAATTTGAATTTAAAAAGTTTAAATTCAAACTTTATTAATATCTATTAAAAGATATCATATATCTTTTATATCTTTTAAAAGGATTTAATAAAAATTTAATTAGTTTAAAAAAAAATATGGATATAATTTATATAAATTTATATATTTTTTTAGGCAACGGATGTGAAAAGAACACAAACTCACTCATTGAATGGTAAGAGAACACAAACTCACGGATTAAGTGAAAAAAGAGTTGCTTCGTGTGTTCTCTTTATCCTCCTTGTTCCTGAGTACCGTGACGCGTCCACACGCCATTATCAATCCCGGGTCATAGCGAGGAAGATCTTGTGGTTTAAATCAGGGAGCAGATCCTATTAAAGAGAATGAGCCTCCAACGCAGGTATTAAGAAAATTGTTTCTTCTCTTCTCTTTTATGTATTTCGATTTCGATTTCTTTTACTGTTCCGAGAAATAGATCCTAGGGTTTACTAGTCACAATATTTCTTTGAAATAATTTTTAAAATGTTCCTTCCGCTAAGCAATTGGTAAACTGGGGTCCCAACAAGCCCTCTTTTCAGGGGTTGTGAAATATCGATACGAACTTTCACCTGAAGAAAACGACCCCTACACTCTTTAGAGTCCGCTAGGATATTAACCACTTCACCGATCTTCGCAGCTAGAGATCTTGTAATCCACCTGTTCATACACAATAACGGCAGATTGTGTATTTGGATCCATATTTCCATATTATTAAAACGCATCTTCGAAATATTCCCCACTCCATCTTGTTTTTCCTCAAGTTTCGATCAAAATGCCACGGCCCCCTACCTACACCAGATCATGATCCTCTTTTCTATTAAAATAAAATATATAAATATTGGCAATTTGGCACCAAAATACTCAATGTCTACCTTCCCAATGTTACTCCATAGTTGTTCTAGCACCCCTATGAAAGCTTCCCGATTCACCCGTTTTCCTGATTGTTTAGTGTAAAAAAGTGCTCCGGACACCGTCTCACGGATTAGAGAGTCAATAATTAAAATAACATGATTAATTGAAGATACTTTAATCAGGCTTTATTCAACAAGGTTCAAATAAGGGTAGGTGTTCTATGGAATGTTTAATTGATCTTTTACAATCCCTTTTTCTTTCTCTCTCTTTCCGATTCTCTGATAGAAAAGTGCTCTGCTCCTCTAAGTATCAAAAAAGGGGTTTATATAGGTTCCTCTTTTGACAGGTAGGCGGATATCGTGTCGCCTTCTCGTTGGTGCTTGTCTTGCCACATCGTTCTGTCATTAATAACCAAGTCGGTTCATCAAGATGTGACTCCGAAGGTATTAGCGGTGGAAACAGGCCTCCAATAGAAACAAGTAGATGAAGGCTAGAGTTCTGATACATATTCGATGTCTGAGGAGAAGGTCTGAGAGGCGTCATTCGCGAGTCCTTCGGATGCGAAAATCTCCTACCAACAATTCCCCCTCTGGCATGCAATCGGAGCAGAAGGTGCCTCAGTATGGAGCTAACGGTTGAGGCTTGAATGGCAGACCTTTCTCGGTTTGGCTCATGGTTTTTTTTTTTTTCCGGTCTGGCCTATGGCTTCCCCAATAACAGGCTGCCACATGTTGCTTAGTGAGAGTGACGCTTGGGCAGCGGTCATCTCAGAAAGGTAATCGCCACGTCATTTCAAATTCGCCTAAGGGCGGGCTCAACGCCTATAAAAAGGGGACTGTTGCTTGGAAAAACTATTTGTGAACCTTCAAAAAATTCAGAGCTTCTTCAGAGTGGAGGGTCTGTGGTAAGTCTCATTTCTTCTAAACTCCCCTTTCCGTCTGCATTACCTGTATTTCCCGGTACTTAGCGATGGTTAGGAAGGTAAGCGCACTTAGTGTAGAAGACTCCACTAGCTCATTGGAGTCATTAGATAGTTCATCGGAAGGAGAAAGCACTACGAGTGTGTTTGCCGCGAGAGATGACCCGGTGGATAATGAACCGGAGGTGAATAAACCAGAGTCAGAAGCTAGAGGAGGCGATGGGCTTCCGGTTGACCCCAAATCATTGCTCCCAGGAAGGGGCAGGTTACGAGACCGGATACAACTCCGAGGAATACTTTAGGCATAGCATGGACCATACACGGTTTACGATAAATCATATCAGGGAGAATAAGATGACCACGGTCAGGATTGGCCAAATTGTTACGGAGTTTTCTATCCCTGAATCTGTTGGTATGAGGATGCCGATGGCAGGAGAACTGGTTAGCAATCCATTTGGCATGTCGGTGGCCTTCCATCCGGCTTTCTAAGAGATCCGTGCTAGGTTGCCTTTGCATCCATACATCCGAAGAGTTCTTCGGGAGTTTATGATAGCTCCGGCTCAGCTAAACCCGAACGCTTGGAGGGTTGTGATTGGGATGTTTGCCCTGTGGCGTAAACTAGGATTTCCCGCTCCGACACTCCGAGAGATTGGGCACTGCTATAGCTTTCGTCCCCACCAAGTAGAGGGTGACGGTTGGTAGGCCCTTGCTTCCTATGACAAGCAAGGGGGTGAACCTCTGATAACCGGGCTGCCGTCTTCCAATAAGGAGTGGAAGAAGAGTTGGTTCGTCGCTGCTGGAGCTTGGGGGAAAGACATGCAACTCGGTGGTCGCAGGCAGAGTGTTCGTTCGGTGTTCAATCTCCTAGGTGTCCGGGAACTCTTTTTATTCTTACTCAGCATTTTCTTTGAATGCTTATCCCCTTTAGCTTTATTATCTGATTCGTGAATTTCTGACAGATTTGTGAGAGTGCGTTTCCTGGGAAGAGCTTCGGAAGGTAGAGCAGAAACATATAAAGAAGGTGTGGTCCATTCCTTCATCAGAAAGGAGCATTGATATATTGCTGAGTAACAGTAATCTTCATAAAATCGGCTTCATCTCAGATCTTTCAGAGGAACGAAGGAGGATTTCGGAGACAAACCTTGAAAAGAAGAGTAAACATAGTTTTATGTCGCCTCAGAAGTAACTTCTTACCATGGTACGCAATGACTTACTCCTTCTCTCTTATGGTTTAGGAAAGCTGACAACAATTGGAAAGAAAAGAATGGAAGGAAAGGGAAAGGGCACGGATGCCGACACAAGGAAGAAGAGGAGGATCGCGTCAGGGTTGACCTTCTTGAAGTTTTCTTCCTCTGGTAAAGGTAAATCTTCGATGGAGCTTGAGGAGGTAGTGACCATATCGGAGAAGGCCCCGATGACTCTGATGGGAATCCCGATGGAAAAGCTAGCGGCGATTATCCCGAGGGACAAATTGGTTGAAGGTGTTGTGGTGGATAAGCCACAGGATACATCAACTTCCGTTGGATCGGAAGAGACGGAGGGGGGCGTTCTAACTTACTACGCGAACCCTCCAACAATAGGCTACGATCCCACCCAGGGCCAGATAACCCCCAAGAACGGTGTTGAATTTCTCTGCTCATACGGGAAGAACATGCTGAGGAGCAGGGAGTCTAGCATATTCGGGATGATGCCCACCGTTGACAGAATCCGACAATCCATAGGTAATCTCTAACAGGTATGTTTTGCTGCGTTTGTGTCATTGCACCTTATTTATATTAAGTTTATCATTCCGGCGTTTGTTTATCTCGGATGGCAGACTATGGGAGCTCTCCTGGATATGGAGAAGAAGTACGAGAGCGTGAAGGAAGTAAATGTCAAACTTCACGAGAAGGCTAAGAATGATAACGCGTTAATCAGTTCCCTAAGGGGGAGATCTGCCGGAGCCTCTTCTTCTTATAGGAAGTCCAAGACGGTGAGCAGAAAGAAGCATGAAAAACTACTAGAATATCACGAACGTCTTTGGAAAGAAAACGAGGCCATATTTGTCACGAAGAGGGATCTCGGAGAGAATGCAATTGATAGGTACTTGGCCTCCGAGGAAGGCTATGAGCGGGATAGGGAAATCTTCGACCAAGCCATCACCGACTTAAAGGCTTTGCTTAATAGCATCTATCCTAAATCCGACTTCTCCAAATTTCATACGGAGATTGCCAAAGCCCAGGAGGAAAGGGTCCGCCTTGAACCGGAACCGGTGGAAGACCTATCGTTGAAATTCAATGAAATCGAATTCTCAAAGGCTGAGCCTACGGATGTCTCGTCCGATGATGAGCGGTTTGCTGAACTCCCGAGGGAAGATGGGAACGTCATAAGGAAGTAGCGGGCATTTCCTTCAGTCTGCCAAGAAATCTTTTTTGTCTTACACTTCAGGGAATGTCCCGGATGTGTTTAAAATTTATAATTGTTTTGTAAAAAACATTGAAATGTTTTAATCTCCTATGCCAAGTGAATGATTCCGGAGGTATCCTCCTTATTTATATATATATTTTGTCCCCCTGAAGGGGTTTTAATTGCTCCATGTGAGGAGACTTCCTGTCTCCCGGAAGAGGTTTTTATTGCTCTATGTGAGGAGACTTCCTGTCTCCCGGAGGAGGTGTTCTTTCTCAGCAATCTCAAGTATAGGAAATATCTATAGTGCATATATTATTGGAATAAAGGATCCTCCTTAGTTACATACTTACATATCCGATCAAAAACGCCATTCTAAGTAAAGCAACATGGCTTTGATCACTGGTAGTATTTTTTGAGATGGTCAGCATTCCACGGGTTCCTAAGGGGAACTCCTTCCTCTATTTTAATCTTGTATGCCCCACTCATGGATGTCGAATCAACAATGTAAGGTCCCTCCCATCTATCTCCGAGGCACCCGGAGGATGGCTTTTTAGTGCTCGGAATGACCTTCTTTAGTACGAGGTCACCGGGAGAAAATCTTCGAGTTTGGGCTCTTGCATTGTAGTATTTGGTAATCTTGCTTTGGTGATAGGCTGTCCTGACTCGTGCTTGATCCATTTTTTCCTCGATTTCCTCGAGGCTTCCCTGTAGTTCCTCCTCGTTATCCTCGGGGTTGTAGCATACTACTCTCCTTGTGGGTATCTGAAGTTCCGTGGAGATGACTGCTTCCTATCTGAAAGACAATGAATAAGGCGTCTCTCATGTCGCCGCGGTGGGGGTTGTTCGGATGGCCCATAAGACTTCTGGAAGCTTTTCCACCCATCCACCCTTTTTTGCTTGTAACTTTCTCTTCAGGATGGTCTTAATGATTTTGTTCACGGCTTCCACTTGTCCATTACTCTGTGGGTGAGAAGGGGATGAAAAGTTTAGCTTGATTTTGAAGTCTGAGCAAACCTTTCGAAAGTTTAAGTTATCGAACTGGGTGCCATGATCTTCCATAATGGTGTCTGGTATTTCGAACCTGTAAATAACAGAGGTTTTGATGAAATTGGTGGTATTGGCTTCGGTAATGTGTTTGAGGCCTCCGCTTCTACCCACTTGGTAAAGTAATCGATGGCGACAACCACATATCTTTTATCCGAAGTCCCTCTGGGCAATGGCCTGATTATGTCAACACCGATTTTGGAGAAAGGCCAGGGGGATGCCATCGGAGTGAGTGTCTCCGCATGTGAGTGGGGCATCATCGCTATTTTTTGGCATCGGTCACATGCTTTAGAGAATTCCTTTGAATCTTTAAAGATGGTAGGCCAATAGTATCCTTACCGAGCAATCCGGTGGCCAAGGTTCATGCTGGCGGAGTGACTGCCGTAAGTTCCCCTGTGTACTTCTTGGAGGATGAAAGTGGTCTGAGGTGGGGCAACGCAACGGAGATACGGTAGTGAGTAACCCCTTCAGTAAAGAGCTCCATTGATAAGCAGGTACCTGGAGGATTGTTTCTTGATCTTGAGTGACGCTGTCCTTTCGGTTGGCAGCGTCCCATCTCGTAAGAATTTCACTATCGGGCTCATCCATGATTCAGATTTCGATCGGTATTCGAGTAATAAAACATGAGTGGATGAGTCCTCGGTGACGTTTGGTTACGGGAGTCTGTATACTGTTATTGTTCTCAGTAACTTCGTATCGGTGGTGGACGTGAGTTTGGCGAGCGCGTCCGCCTGAAAGTTGTGATCTCACGATATCCGGAGGATGCTGCATCGGATGAACATTACTATAAGTGTTTTGACCTCTTCAAGGTACTTGATCATTTCGGTATCCCTGGCCTGGTAGTCCTCGTTGACCTGATTGACCACTAACTAAGAGTCATTGTATACCACCACGTGCTTCGCCCCCATGCTATGAATTATTTTAAGGCTAGTGGTCAATGCTTCGTACTCGGCTATATTATTGGTGGCTCTGAAATCATAACGGAGGGCGGTTTGTGTGATACACCCATCGGGGGTCTTTATTACTATCCATGCACCACTACCGTGCCGATTAGAATAACCGTCTACGTACATCTCCCAAAGGTTTGCAATTTTGGTGCTCACTGATATTATATTTGGATCTGAGAACTCGGCTAGGAAGTCTGCTATGATTTGTCCTTTGACTGCGGGTCGGGGTCTGAAGTTAACCTCAAATTAACTAAGTTCAATCGCCCACTTCGTGAGCCTCCCGGCGGAGTCAGGTTTCTGGAGGACCTATCGTAGTGGGTGGTTGGTCAAAACGGTAATAGGATGAGACTGGAAATATGACCAAAGTTTCCTAGCTGGAACCATTAGGCAGAGCGCCAACTTCTCAATCTCCGGGTACCGGGTTTCCAGACCTGTCATTCCTTTGCTAACGTAGTAAACGGGCCTCCGGGACGATCCATCTTGTCTGACCAGGGCTGAGCTGACGGAGGCCTCCGATACAGCTATATACAGGAAGAGTACCTCTCCGTCGGTTGGTTTTGATAGCGTCGGTGGCCTCTGAAGATAGGTTTTCAACCCCTCCAGGGCTGACTGACATTCTGAAGTCCAGCTGAAGTCCCCTTTTGTTTTCAGAGCTTTAAAAAAGGGGAGGCACATGTCTGTGAGTTTAGATATGAAACGGGAGAGATACACAATCATGCCGTTGAGTTTTTGAATATCCTTGGACCTTCTAGGTGGTTTCACGCTTATCACAGCCTGGATTTTATCTGGATTGGCTTAGATTCCTCTTTGATGCACCATGAATCCGACGAACTTTCCTGATGCTACCCCGAAGGCGCACTTTGTTGGGTTTAGACGCATGTGGTATTGCCTGAGTATTGTGAATGTTTCTTGGAGATCTTTAGCATGTTGGTTCGGTGTGATAGATTTGGTGAGCATGTCATCGACGTACACTTTCATTGTCCTCCCGAGTTGATTGGCAAACATCCGGTTGACTAACCTCTAATAAGTTGCCACGACATTTTTCAATCCGAAGGGCATCATTTGGTAACAGTAAATTCCCCGGTTGGTAATGAATGCTATCTTGGGCTCATCCTCCACATTCATACGAATCTGATTGTACCCGGAATACGCGTCTATGAAGCTGATGAGGTCGTGTCCGAAGGTTGCATCCACAAGCTGGTCTATCTTTGGGAGGGGGAAGCTGTCTTTGGGGCAAACTCTATTAAGGTCTGTGAAATCGACACACATTCTCCACCTTCTATCTTTCTTTTTGACTAATACGACATTTGAGAGCCATTCGTTATAATCTATGTCACGGATGAAACCTGCCTTAAACAACTTGTCTATCTTTGTGGCTATTGCTTGGTACCTTTCGACATTAAAAGACCTTCTTTTTTGGGACACCGGTTTGAAGGTGGGGTTCACCGCTAATGAGTGGGATATAACTGCTAGGTCGATTCCAGGCATATCAGAGTGGGACCATGCGAATATATCAGAGAACTCCAATAAGTGTTTCTCCGGTTCGTCTCGGATATTCGGAGGCAAATCGGAGCCTACTAGAATCGTTTTCTCGGGGTCTTCTAGACGAAGGATTATTCTGGTTAATGTTTCGGTGGGATCCCCTGCCGGCCCTGAACTAACCTCTCGGGGGTCCGAACTAGTCACTGTGATCTCTTCCCCCGATAAAGTCTCGGAACCCTGCTCTTCTGTTTCACTAATGTAAGATCTTCCTTTTGGTTTCCTAGAATGAGACACACGACTTGATTCGGATGAAGTTGTCACACTGTTGCATATTATCAACACAGGATTGGAACCTATCTGGATACATCTCTTGTACTCCTCCTGATCAGCACAAGACTCCCCGGGACCATTATCGGTAGGGAACTTCATTTTTAGTGAGTAGACGCCGGTCTATGCTCTTAGGGCGTACAACGTCTGTCGTCCAATCAGGTGGTTGAACGGAAAAGGTATGTCGACCACTTGGAAGCTGACCCACACGGTCTGAATACACGATCTTGTTCCAAAGCGAACTGGTAATTCAATTTGACCGATTGGTCTTGTTTGATGTCCCCCAATTCCTCTGATACAGTACTGGAAGGCTTGAAGTTGCTACTGTATATAACCCAGTTTCTGTAACGGATCCCAGTGGATTATGTTTAACGAGCTCCCATGATCAATTAGCGTTCTTTTCACTGTCCTATTTTTGATTTTAACTAATATGATGAGAGCGTCACAGTAAGGATAGTGGACTCCGTCTGAGTCAGAGGGTGAGAAAGAAATGGGACCCCAACTACTGGGAGGGTCTTCCGGGGTAGATGTGAGACATATGAGAGCTGTGGTGCCTTCTTGAGAGGACGTTGGTAGGTCTCTGAAGAGAGACTTCGTAAGAATGAAGTTAATCAGCTCATCGTCATCCGAGTTGTGGTTGTTGAAGCGGGACCTTCCTTTCAGGGGGCCCTTGTCCCCTGACGTTGTCGCAGCGACGTCCCCTTACTTTAGACATTCCCGTAATTTCCCATTCCAAATGAGCTCTTCAACCTGATCCTGAAGAGAAATACAATTCCCTGTCTCATGACCATGATCCTGATAGAACTTACAGTGCAGCTTCTTGCTCCGTTTATCCGGTGGTGCACGCATTGGCTCAGGTGTACGGAGTAGACCGCTCTTGCCGGCAATCTCTAATACTTTGTCCATCGGATACCTCAGGGGGTGTACCTTTTGAACCTCCCCCTAAGTGGGAGCGTTATGGGAGTGTCATGAGTTCCGGAATTTACCAGTTTGAAGGCCTGATGCTCATTTCCCTTGTCCGAATACGACTTTGCCCATCTCCTTGACTGCCCTGATGGCTTTGAGGATCTCGTGGCCATGTCCTCAGTTTAAGTTTGGGTGATGTCTTCTGCTGTGACATACTTTTCGGCTCTTTCCATTAGCTCCCGATATGTGGATGGGCTTCGCTTGGAAAGGGACCAACTAAGCCTTCCTTGAAGAAGGCCTTGCAAGAATGCCGTGATGGCTCCCACCTCATTAAAACCTTGGACTTGCCTGGTGGCCTCGTCGAATCTCTTCATATAGTCCCTGGTTGATTCGGTATCTGTCTGTCTGACTGAATTCAAATGGACCATGTTTCTGTGCCTTCTCCGGCTTGAAGCAAAACTACTCCGGAGCTCTTTCGAGAGCTCGTGGAAGGAAGATATGCTTTGTCTTTTAAGATTGCCATACCACGTCCTTGCATCTCCGGACAAGATCAATGGAAAAATTCGGCATTTTACTCCATCGGAGACGATTTGCATATTCATCCAATCCAGATATGTGTCGAGGTGATCCTTGGGGTCCCCCATTCCGGAGAATCCGCACATTTCCTTCCGAGGGAGTTTAATATTGTCCGGCACATTCACGGAGGTAATGTTTTCTAAAAACGGGCTCTCCCGATTGGTAGTATGACGATGATAGCTGAAATGCATCTGTTCCTGAATATCTACTAACTGCTCTTGAAGGGCGCGAAACGCTTCCTCTCCGGCCAACGTATTTTGATCCGTTTCCTTTTCGGGGTAGTCCGATCTTCCTCCCTACTGCCTGTGCCGTGTCCTTCGTGGCACCTTTTCTTGGGCAATACTGTCTCTCTCCTCTCGGCTTCTTATTGTCCCAGTGGTCCTATTAGGAACATCTTCCCCTGGGTTATCTTCGAGAATTTGTACTGTTCGCTGAGGCCGGGTTCTCCTCTCTCTCGGAGGGTTTACATTCATCCGAGAGTCTGCCTCATCTGAATCTCCTTGGATCCCTCCACCATCAACAACGTTGACCACCCTTGTCACGTTTTGGGCGAGTGCATCTATTCTACTAGTGATGCCTCGTATCGCTGGGTCGCCTTGCGGCGGGAAGAACTGTTGCGTTTGCGGAGGGATGTATATTGCTGGTGGGTAATGTGAAGGAGGAGGCGCTTGAGCGTAGTACGGCTGAGGAGGTGTCGACGGGTAAAACTGAGGATAACTGTGATATCTCGGATGATACATCTGAGGTGCATATGGCGTTTGATATGGGTAATACCCGGGGTTCTGCTACTGCCGATGCTGGTCACTAGTCAAGTTTGATGGATTTTAAGGTATGGCTGTTTCTTCGGGCCCCGGATGGTAATGCTGCGACGGTGGTTGCATCTGGTTCTCTTGATCCCCAGGCTGCCGCAGCCCGAGATCCACATTGGGGTATTGATTCATTTATTATGTGGGGGTGCTGGATTCTTCTTCCCCCTCCTTCTAGCGCCAATTGCTTAGCGTAAAAAAGTGCTCCGGACACTGTCTCACGGATTAGAGAGTCAATAATTAAAATAACATGATTAATCGAAGATACTTTAATCAGGCTTTATTCAACAAGGTTCAAAGTAAGGGTAGGTGTTCTATGGAATGTTTAATTGATCTTTTACAATCCCTTTTTCTTTCTCTCTCTTTCTGATTCTCTGATAGAAAAGTGCTCTGCTCCCTTAAGTATCAAAAAAGGGGTTTATATAGGTTCCTCTTTTGACAGGTGGAGGGATATCGTGTCGCCTTCTCGTTGGTGCTTGTCTTGCCACGTCATTATGTCATTAATAACCAAGTCGGTTCATCAAGATGTGACTCCAAAGGCATTAGCGGTGGAAACAGGCCTCCGATAGAAACAAGCAGATGAAGGCTAGAGTTTCGATACATATTCGGTGTCTGAGGAGAAGGTCCGAGAGGCGTCATCCGTGAGTCCTTCAGATGTGAAAATCTCCTACCAACACTGATAAAACTTTACCAACTAGATAGTGAGACACCTCTTTGGCACTTTCTGCTTTATCTTCTCCAAAATTTCTAACGACAAACCCGTCTTTGTCAATAACAGAGAGAGACTTGTAGAGTCTTGTAATCTCCTCAGTAGCCATGGAGCACCACCCTGAACAACAAATTAATGAGAACCAGAAAGACCAAAATCTACTCCCGCACCGAGAGATCTACTACTAAAAGGAAGCTCTACTTCTCCATGAGGTTCTCTCAGAGGGAGAGAGCACGCGAGAAGACTCTAAATAGGTTGGTTGACTTGTTCTTTCACAACAATAAGCTTCCTAGTTCTATACCTCCATGTCTGGGTAATCTTACCAATTTAAGAATTCTCTAGTTAGGCTCCAATAAGTTATGTTCCAGAATACCCTCAAACTTGTGGAATCTTAGGGACATTTTGCACTTAAATTTGTCATCAAATTCTCTAAATGGACCACTTCCATTTGACATTGGAAATTTAAAAGTTGCTATTAATATAGATTTGTCAAGCAATAATTTATCAGCTGATATCCCAACTAGTATTGGAGGCCTAAAAGTCATAGAGTAGTATTCCATAGGAATCTTGTGAAAGTCATTAGCATTTGTTCAATTCAAACAATATAATTATTTTAAAGCAGGGGTGCTAGACTATAGGCCGCACGAGAGCTTGGAGAATTGTTTGTACCCTAATAACTACTCTTTAGATATTTTACCGAGGTTAAACATAATGATCGATTTTGCATCAACTTTGGACTACCTTCACTGATACACTAATTGTGAAGTTTACCGCTATTGAAGTTGAAAACACGATTGTTCTTATTGATGGACGCCTTAAGCTTGAAAGAGTTAAATATATGTAATGAAAAACTAAAATTTAATCGACTCTGTGTTTGCTGTAAAGGTTTTTTGGGGGTATTTTTGTTCATACAATAGTTAAATGGTTAGAAAAGAAAAATTGAGATAGTAGGATTATAAATCATTAAACCACTTAAAAAATGGCTATTTTTGAAAAAAGAAAAAGAAAAAGACACTCTAAACATTAACAAGAGAAAACTTTAATGTTCCCTATGCATAGTGTATTATCATTCATATTACTTTACGTGACCGGATTAATTGATCATATAAATTGTTATGGGTAACCTATCATGTAATTCTTATACCATATAGTATGATGTGCGCAAAACAAATTTTATGAAAACTTTTTTTTTTCTTTGATGACCCACCAATGAAATAATATTACCACATTCAAAAAAATATATATTATAATTTCACAAAACCTTTGCGGAGGCACAGCGGTGCACTATGATCTAGGTTGTGTTACTATTTTGGGTGCATAAGGTTAGCAAAAAGGCTTGCACCAACTCATTATTTAACACATTAATTGTTTATAGAGAGAAACTTATGTTGGACGGTTGGTAATGAGACCGTCCAATGGAAGTGTGCCATGTGGAACTTTGAAATTATATTTTGAGTCAATTTTTGCTCACCCCTTTCCAAAAAGATGACATGTGTCTAGGGATGGGTAAATTTGTCCAAAAGATAACCATGTTTGGATAAATTTACCCTCTCTATGGACACATGTCATCCATTTAGGAGGGGAGTAATGGTTACCTCCCTTGAAGAGGGCTGAGCAAAATTGTTCCCTAGTATTTTTATATTTCCAATATAAATGGTGTACTTTTATTGAACGGTCTCACCACGTGGCAATGAGACTGTCTCATGTAAGTTTTTCTCTTGTTTATAATGGTATGGTCCCAACACTTGGAGGATGTTGTTGTGTTCTTGTACAAATTTACATTAAATTTTAGAATAATGCTAAACATTCCACTTAAAATCCCATATTTTTCATCTCAGCACATGTGGCATGTGAAGTGTCGAATGGTGAGTGGATACATGTGGTAGATGATTTATCTCACCTACCATATGTATCCATTCACCATTTGACATTTCAAATGCCATATGTGTTGGGATGAAAAAAAATATATGAGATTTTAGGTGAGATATGTAACATTACTTTAAATTTTAATATATTTTTTTCTTCACAAAAATTTCTTATAGATTTTAATGAAGCTAAAATTTCCCTGATGTTTGTTAAAAGTCATTTTATCTCTTAGCAAATTTTATTTCCCTAAGAGCATATCCAATGCAATACTAAGGGCTAGTTTGGTATTGCTTTTGAAAAGTTAAAATCAGATTATTTTATAATTTTAACATAAAATGATGTTTGGTAAAACTTCCAAAAGTGATTAATTGATAATCTGGTAAGTTTTGACAGTGATTTTGAGAAGTAGGTATGGGGTTACTTTTTGAAAGTGATTATGGAATAATCTATTCCAGCATTTAATGCAAGTTTTAAAATATCATTATTATCCTTATGAAATCAAGTTAAAATCATTTATATACCTTATTTCATCCTAAAATTAAATATTTTATTTAAATATTGATTTGATTTATAAAAATCTTTTAAAAATATTTTTAATTGTTCTTATGGATTTTTTTTTTTCCCAATTTAAATATTTTACTTAAATATTAATTTAATATATATAATTAATAAAAAAATGAAATAGGATCCTAAACTCGTGTATATTTTAGTCATTGTAACTAATCTCAACACTTTTGAAATAAAATTACCAAACATACGTATACTGTTTCTGAGCCATACAGTAGTTTTACAAATATAATTAACCAAACATCTGCTGATTAACTTCACAGCTAATTATTCCTTCAGTACAGCTAACAGTGATTATTATAAAAATTAAAGCAATACCAAACTGGCCCTAAATCATTGTGCCAATGCAATAATTTAGTAAAAAGTAAAAAAGCATGCTCCAATACAGTGCCAAACGTTGTGCCAAATTTGGAATATGTTATACTTTATGCCAAATTTGGCACATCAATAAATATAGCAATATTTGTTGACTTTTTAAATTTTAAATAATAAAAAGGTAAAATTAAGATTGAAACATGGACCGGGATCCTCTCCTCACCTCACATTTTTCTCACCTTTTAAAAGCATGTGATTGGTTGTTAATAAAGTGTCAATCATACCTTAACTATTCATTTATTGCAATGCATATATGTAATAAGATGAGGTGAGGAGATGATCCTTATCTTTGAAACATATTCCAAATTTGGCACATCAATAAATATAGTCATATTTGTTGAATTTTTAAATTTTAAATAATAAAAAGGGAAAATTAAGATTGAAACAATTCTAAAAAATATTCAATACATTTATTGAATGCATTAATTGTATTTATTAACTTTTATAATTTTAAATAATAATAATAATAATAAGCATATCAAATAGAAATTTTGTAGCCAATAGGAACGGATACATAGACGAGCTTGAGGTTTTGGCAAATGACTCCTAGGTCAGCAGTTGAATCCTACCAATGACAAAAGCTTTTATAAAAATATCTGGTCTTGAATTAATAGATATTGTCAAAAAAAAATTAAAGAAAAATAGAATTTTACATTGGAGTACAACGCTAAAATGATGTACCAATCATTAGAGATGGTCTAAGAGATAAAATGACATTTAGCAAACATTAGGGAAAATAATAGTATCCCTATAAGATTTTTTATATATTTTTATTTTTTTAAGTATTACATTATTACATAAATTCGGGGTTTTTTTTAGGAGGGAAGAGGATTCGAACTCGCAACCTCGTGGTGCAAGTGTGAGAGATTTACCACTGGACCAACATCATCTTGTCCCTATAAGTTAAAACTGAAGTTATATAATTTCAATTATTGTTCTAAATTCATAGTACATTTCTATAAAATTCTTAATTTGGAATTATTTCTTTAAAATACCGAAAATAATTATCAAAATATTTTCTACACTTTACTTTATTATTCCTTTTATTTTTTTGTGCCTTCACATTTGATTGACCGTTGGTGTATCTTTTCTTTCTCATTTGTGATAATATTATAGTTCCATATTTGTTTATTAAATCATAAAGTGCAAGTCATTAATATGAGTGCACTACCCATTTCCGCTGGTCAATTAATATTTTAACCCAATGTTTAATAGAGATTGTTCAAATTTATCCATAAACATAAAGCGACCACCAATAGTTTCCATACCGTATACAATTTAAACAATTCTAATGCATACTTTTATAATAAAAATGAATTTCATGTAAAATTATCTAAATTTAATTGATATAATATGATAATCCTTATCAAGTGTAAATGTCTAAACGTTATTTTTGTTTATACAATTATTCAATTTACATAAAATTATTCAGTTTACAAGATCGTACAAAAATTATATGGATCGTTCCTGCTTGATAATTTCTATGATTTGTAGATAATTGTGGTTAGCTCTGTCAAGGGTTGGAGTTCTTCTTGCAATATACACACATCTTGCTGTTCTTTATAGACCCAAAATTCTATTCTATGGACTGATGGACCCCATTTTAATAATTAAATGGAAGAGAAATCTATGACTCCAATTCACTTAGCTATACAGCTGAATATGAATCCTAAAATACTCTCAAGTACTCAACTTTCTTTTTTGCCCTTCTGTATTTGTCACATAAACACTATAATATACTCACAGATACAGACTTTGTAGTTTGTACAGAAGAATTTTTGTGGGAACACAGACATGTGTTATTATGAGAATTGCCAAGTCACCGGTACCTCTAATTATTAATACTACTTTTAAATAAAATATTATATAAGAATATACTATAATATTGTCATCATATATTATAATGTTATTATCCCGGCCACAGTTTTTAGCGTTTGGGAGAAAGAGACACAACTTGAGTCCATAATCTTACGGTGTAATCAATTTCATATCGTGTATAGTCGTATTGACGTATTTTCTATATTTTCTTCTAAACAAAACTAGCTTTTGTTTGTCCGGACATCTCTATATGTCACCTAACAAGTTAACAGTATAAACCCACAGAGACGTATAAAGTGCTGTACAAGAAAATCTTTTGTTTTGTTGGAATAAAAAGACAATTCTCATTATAATTGCCAAGTCACAGGCCCTATTTTTGGGCAGAGAGGTTTCCTTCTTTTTCTTGAATATTCTGATGAGTTGTGGACCTCTCACAAAATAAAAGGCTATGGTTTTTTTTTTTTTTTTTTTTTTTTTGTACCATTTTCGCAGCTATAAGTTTGTTGATTCAACATTTCAACTAATGAAGAGATATAGAAAAATGGATTGAGCAGGGGAAATGTGTAGTTTTCAAGACTATACACAAGACTATACAGTATTTGATCTTGACAGATCCCGATAGATCTCTGACCAATAGTTTCAAAAGGAAAAAAGAAAAGAGGAGCATAATTATAAGCAATCAATGATGACATATATAATCATAAGCTATGAATGAGAATTGAGAAATTACAAGAAGCAATGAATCCATAAAAAACCAACATTGAAGTCATAGGTCCTAAACTTAAAGTGAAGAAGAGCAATTAGAATTGGTGGGCCTAAATGGAGCGTGATTAGAGGCAGCGTCTCTACTTGTGCTTGTTGGACTCACTCACTCTCCTTCCATTGCGGGGGTGGACCACAAAGGCACCGTAATATCTAAAGATTCAAGGGAAGATAGATACACAATTTGAAAGAGAATTATGAAACATTAAAAACGAAAATAATATGAATTTTTTACCACACACGTTTTTGAATTATAAGAATACGAAGATCAATTTCTTGTTTTTACATTAAAATCGATAAAACTGAAAACAGAAACTGAAAACGCTACCGAACGTGCTCCTTGTTTCAGGTAAAGAGATGTGGGGAGAATTATTTTGGGTAGCAATAGATCAAGAAGGCCCATGGGCCGGCCCAAAAACGAAGTATTTTGCAATAGAGTTGATAAAAACGGTGTCGTTTAAAGTAGTTATCTAGTGAGAGAAACATGTGAGCTCGAACTCAAAAACGACGAGAGAAAAAAGAAAATGACGGACGCGTGCATCAGAACCGTCGTTGAAGCCATTCACGCCTGCCCTACTCAAGCCGTCCTCTATCTCTCCGGTGGCGCTTCTCAGGTCTCAATCACTCCCTCTCTCTCTCTCTCTCTCTCTCTCTCACTGTCTGTCACCGTTTCAATTTTGATCGATCGAAAACATTTTCAAAATTTTCGATCAGGCTCTAGGAATGCTAATGTCGGTCCCCGGAGCTTCCAACACCGTGCTCGAAGCGGTCGTACCGTACTCCAGAATGTCGATGATACAATTACTCGGCAAGGTTCGCGAGTTTTTGCTCTGTTTTTATAAATTAAACTGATAAAATCGCGACGATTTTGATTCGTTATTGCTTTAATTGATTGATCAATTATAAATTTAATTTAATTAATTGGTGTTTCAGATTCCGAGTAATTATTGTAGTCGACAAACTGCTGAAACCATGGCTTTATCAGCTTATAATCGCGCTCTCAAGCTGTCTAGACCAGGTACAAGTTGACTATTTAGCTTTTCGTTTTTGTTCTCTTTTTAAATGATAATATCAATGAAGAATTCTTGATGTTGGAATAGTGTGCACCAGCATGTCAACATAAAATTTTCAAATTTTTTGAATTCTTAAAATTTGCGAACTGCATTTATGTCCTTGCTATTTGTATAATATTATTCATATATGTTGTGTGTTCTTTCGATTGAGTCATCCCCACCAGTACTGCAATATATAATTGCGGACGATTAGAAAAATTTGGAATACAACATAATAATAATACTGTTTAATAACATTTTGTATGTTAAAGTTGATACGGTAAGTGGCATGAAATATGATAATGTCAAGGCTCACATCAATTGTTATCAAGTGAAGTATTTGATTTTACTCTACCGTAGAAAAAAGTTTAGTATGGAATATATACGCGTGCATTTCTTACATTATTAGTTAGGATGGGCTATGACTATTTTAGTTTAATATCACCTCAATTCATCTTCTGAATAGGTGCCCCTGTTCTCGGTGTGGGTTTTACTGGTTCTTTGGCCAGCAGTCAGCCGAAACTTGGAGACCACAGGTATATGAGTTGAAATCTATGTATAATCCATATGAAAAGTACCTTTATATGTATACATAGATATATACATATTTTGCTTACAGAATTTGTTGTCTCTTGTGGCTTACTTGCTCAACACTCAACAGAGAGTGAAAAATCCAGCCAGGGTTTTTTTGATAATTTTATTTTTAGAATGTTAATTCTTATTTGATTGAACTGAGTTAATTATATTGTAATGTACACGGGAGTTATCTTAACAACATATCCTAGGATAGGACTTTTTAACATATATGATGCCACCGCCGCAAACTTGTGCTGATCAGATACTATAGAATGTAATTTGGGTACAATCATGGTGGCTGAGGGTTGGTAGTCCAAGTAGTTTTCCAATATAAATGTAGAATTCTTTGGTTACAGCAAGTAGTTTGTCAAGGTAGTCCATAGACCTGCTTAATTTCTATTTTTTTTTTTCTGGTTACAGCAAGTTGTTTGTCAAGGTAGTCCATAGACCTGCTTAATTTCTATTTTTTTTTTCTATAATTTATTTTTAATATGGATAGGTTCCACTTGTCAACAAGAACATCTGACCAACTATGGGTATCTACAGTTACCTTGTCAAAGGTAATGGCATTATTAATTTGGTTTTGAATTCAGTTGTAAGTGTTTATTTATACATACTCTTGTTTCTGAATTAATTAGGGTTCGAGGACTCGAGAGGAAGAAGATAAAGTCTCAAGTCACCTTTTACTTAAGGTTTGTGGTAAACGTTGAGGATGATTATAACTTTTTACATCGATCAATTAGGTGTACATATCTTCATTCAAAAGCATGAGATTTATATTTTTCTCTTTTGTCTAAATATAGTTAAAGAAAGTTCAAGAACTTTGAAGATCTGAAAAATAGGTTAAGAAAAATGGTGATGGTTATGAACAGGCAATTTGACGCATCCACATGTTGCATCTCTTTGCTGAAGGTCACATAATTATCCATTACTATGACTTTGCATCTTTTGAAGGCCCTGCTTCTTAACTAGCTTCATCATTCATGGTAATTAATTGGGATTTGATCTTTTTGGTTCAGGCAATAGCAAATGCATGCACGGTCCCAGCAACATTTATTTCCGAGTTGACTGAATTGGAAACGTCTGATGAACGTGAGCAGCAGTTCAGCGAAGATCAAGAATTAGAACAACTCATTAATGGGGATATATGCTATAAGATTTATCCATTTTCAAGTGGTATGGCTTAACCTTTGGGTTGAATCAAGCCCAATTATTGTATTTCACGCCAAATTTATTTGATTGTTTTTCCTATTGTGCATGTGCTGTTTAGCAGATACACAACTGTTTAATGAAGAGCGGAAAATAATATTGTCTGGTTCTTTTAATCCATTACATGATGGACACCTCAAGCTTTTGGAAGTTGCAACTAGGTAATTGAATATGTTTCTGTAGTAATTGATTATTTTGTTGATTTATTTTCAAGGTCATTCATGCCTTAAACGTATATATCTTTGTTGGTTAATATCAATGTTTCATGATCAGTTTTTTTTTTTTTTCCTCGAAATACTGTTAACTAGTGATTTAGTTAGATAATCTTGTTCTAACTAAGCAGTAAACAATGCATAAACATTCTGCCTGTATTTGCTATCAGCTATCATATTCTAAATTATTTACGTTTCAGTATTGTTAGAACTAAAATTCGTCTCTACATTATCGAATAAAAAATCAGGGTCTTAACTGTATCAATCTGGGTTCTAAGAATCAATGAATGAAACTACAAAATTAAATTTGATGAGGGGTATTTAAATGTGTTTCTGAAAGGAAGTTTGAATGTTTGATTTTCCCTATTAAAACCTTATATATTAAGTTTAGAAGATGTTTTTTGCACGCTCCTTCTGTATGGATATCTGTCGTCTAAAGATTTCCTTTGATTCAATAACTCACTTTTGTGTAGCATTTGTGGCGATGGGTATCCATGCTTTGAATTATCAGCAGTCAATGCGGACAAACCCCCATTGACAGTATCACAAATCAAAGATCGTGTCAAGCAATTTGGAAAAGTTGGTGAGGCTGATTACCTGTATTGTTCTCAAATACTTATATATTTTATGTGGATTTATGATGTTTGCTACGATGTGTCGACTATGGCTGTCTAGAGATATTTTATAATACTAAGTAACAAAGATAATATAAGAATTTCTAAATTGCCATTAGCTGCTTGTTGCTTAGATGAAAATATTGATGTTCTGCTCCAGTTAATAGGACATTGTCTGCCTCCAATCTTCAGCTTAAATATTACATTATTGCAATTAAAAGATTAAATAGACATCCGAAAGCATTGTTTCTCTGTGCTGGTGGCTACTAATAAATTGTGGCCTACAGAACTCTGTCATTGTGAATGAAAATCATAGTTAGCAGTCAAAGGTCTGTATTGGTTAACAGTTCACAAACATTATCCATATATTAGGGAAATTCGATGGTTTATAACTATACTTCTGATTGGAAATCACTAAACTATTTTACTGAATTCATGCTAATTAATGTTTAGGTAAAAGCATTAGCAGATACAGTTTCCTGACTCACTAACAGCTTGTGGTTTTGGATGGCAGGAAGGACGGTAATTATCTCAAATCAGCCTTACTTTTATAAGAAAGCTGAACTTTTTCCAGGCAGTACTTTTGTGATTGGTGCTGACACGGCAGCAAGGCTTATTAATGTATGAAACTTAACACTACTCTAAATAATTTTGAACAAATTACATTATGATCTAATTCGACTTCATCATTCTTATTCTAATGACATTAATTATTGTAAGAATTGATTTAGGTGGAAAAACAATGATGTGAAAGTATCTTATTGACGCTCCCCATGCATTTACTTAAAGGATGGGAGAGTCACTGAGTAGAGATAATGGAAATTTCCTGTGCCTTCATAAAAACAAAATGCATTAGGTGGCAGAAATTAGATTAAATTTACATCACTCTTGAGGTTTGGAATTATTAGAATCCTTAATACATTATTACATTTCGTATGTTGCCACAGAAAAATGGTGTGAAAGAAGTAAATATATACTTTCTGTAGTTGTTTATTTCTATGAGGAAGGCAATTAACATCAAACTGTAACCTGTTTTTCATTTATTTGGGAAAGGGGATGAAGAAAAAGCAACTAGAACTGAATTAAAACAAACTGTGGAGGCATATTAGGGAAGTTTTATATTATTTTGGCTAGAATGGAAGCTTTGCTAAAATAAATTAGCTGATCTCTATTGCTTGTTTACAATGGATTTTAGCCGAAATATTATGATGGGGACTATGGAAAGATGCTGGAGATCTTGAGTCGATGCAAAAACATAGGATGCACTTTCCTTGTAGGTGGCCGTAATGTTGATGGTGTTTTCAAGGTTTGTGGACATAACCGGAACTTCTAAATGCACTTGTTTGTTTTTCTTATTTCACATCTTTTTATGGAAAATATATCCATCGCCAATGTATATCTATTTTGCAGGTTCTTGAGGATTTTGACATTCCAGAGGTGTTACGAGAGATGTTTATGTCAATACCAGTAGATAGTTTCCGGATGGATATATCCTCATCTGAAATAAGGAAAAACCATGGAATGTAAATCTTACTTGTGGTTACAACATTTAAAACAGGATATGATTCTTCAACATCGAAATTGATACGTCCATGGAAGAACATATTCTTTTATGTACAGATTTATCAGGGTCACCTCAAAACATTTGCGAAAATACGGAGAATATACATGTACAATTATTTGCTTGTGTAACTGTATCTGCTATTGGAATGAGTATCTTATCATGATTTTGTGAATCATTCAATAGTTATTCTGAACTGATTTGTATACAAAATTGCAATTGCATATTGTAGATGTGTCAACAAACGTTTGTTTGCTCGCTTTATATTGATTGTACGGCGTATGGAACATTGACAGGTTGAATGAGTTTCACTCTTGAAGTTGCATTCATTTGTCAACTCTATAAGGTGTAGATTGAATAGTAAAAGACCTTTGGTTTCTCAATCGTAAAAAGATGGGTGGGTTGATTGGTGAAACATGAACCTTTATTTCTGGGTCTTGTAATTAAAATGACAATTTGTGGAACAACAGATGGACTAAAAACAAATGAAAGGATAAGAAAGCCTTGGCTGTGATCAGTTTTCCTTCATTATCGTTGCGCAAATTTTCATAATGATGATGTTGATTGGCACACACAACCCATGCAAATATGCAATGTAGAGACATGTAACCTGGATTTCAAAGTGCTTTCTGAAAAACATAGGATTCTTTAATTTTGAATCTTAAAAACATAAACTAAACTCTTATCTGTTTTGGTTAAACACTACAAAATAGATATATAAACGTACCTTTTTAATGAGTTTGGAAGTGTTTTCGAATTCACACACACACACACTCTATATATATATATATGATCAATAAGTCGAAGCAAATTACAAATATAGAATTGTACATATATATATATATATATCGATTGGTGTTGTGCAAAACTCTTCATGCATACACAATTAGGTAGTAGCTAGTAGTGGAAATTAAGAAAAATTAAATGAGCTGAGCTTTTTCATCCGCCGCAGGCAGCGCCACACCCAGCTGCGCAGGTGGTGCCATAGGAGTCGGTGCCGGCAGAGTCTTTGTCCTTGGAAGCTCCACCAGCACAAGAGAAAACAATAATTGTAATGATAGAAAGTGTAAACAGTGCTGCCCAGAAAAGCAAAACTACACTGCCTACTCCTCCTCCATTATCTTCTCTTATGACTTCTTTCCATTCCCTACCCATCTTTAATATCTCTCTCTCTCTCTCTCTCTCTCTCTCTGATCCTCGAAGAATATATAGAGTCACTAACGTGAATGGTAATGACCCATGGTTCTACTTACCACTCTCTCTCTCTCTCTCTCTCTCTCTGTCATATTTTTATCAAAGACTTATAGCCGTGTTGCAGTTGGGAAGTGCTTTTGTGGAAAGTGCTTACGCATACAATTAAATAATGAAAATTGAAAAGTACCTATTTATAAGTATATTTTCGGATAAAATTGTTTTTATAGTTGAAGTGTTGAACTTAGGTGCATCGGAATGCAAGTTAATTAGATTGCCACGTGGTGCATCTTGAAATACGCAAGATTTTTCGTGTTTGTGTATAAATATATTTCGAAACATAAATTTAAAATTTGAGAGAGAAATATACGACTTAAACCCACAATGTCAACACTTTTCATCATGTATATTAAATTTAATTGAACAAATATTTCATCTATCAACCGCAAGAAAATACCTTTTCTATTTCAAAAACCTTATAAAAGTATAGTTTCCATAAATATATATATATATTGACCGGGTGATATTTTTTTTGAACTATTACAATAATTCGGGCTTGGGAGTGGGGGTATGACTCAAATCCACAACTTGTTGGATATAGATGCGTAGGGCTTATCACTGAACCAATCTCATATTGTTATTTAATATTGAATGATGTTTTAATCGCAAGAAGTAATTTAATTGATTTCAATAATTTAGAACCTTTTGATATTTTTCTACTATAAACATGATCAATGATCATGTATAAGGGGCGGACCTGAGAAATATTTATAGCCAAGTTAGATTATATATATAAATAGTTTTTTTTTTTTTTTTTTTTTTTTTGTCTTGATACACAATAGTATTATAATGTCAATTCCTTAGCCGGTGGAAACTTTTTTTTTTTTTTAAAAAAAATGTAAAGACTTTTTCGAGGGAAAGGTCATGGTCCCTTTGGGTTCCCTCCCTCTGCCCCTATCTGTAGCTATCGATAGTTGAATTTATCTATTAGTTTAGTCAATATATTATAATGCTTAATTAATGACTCATACACCCCCACATTGAATTGTTTAGTTAGTATAATTAATGTTTATAAATGGAATCTACACATATAAAAATTTATTATAATTTATTAGTTTGACTTGTTTAAACTAAGAAATAGAACTAAACGAAGGGAATTGTATATTAAATAGTCGAAATAAAATCAAAGGAATATTATAGGTAAAACAAGCATAAAATAATTAGTTTGTCAGCTTTAATTGGTTGATTGTAATTTTTATTATTGTCTTTTGATTTTAAATTAGAATAAATAAATGAAATAAATTATATTATCTGAAACCATTTTTAAATTTTTATAAGAATTATCTATAAATATTTGAAATAATTTTTAAATTTTTATATAAGAATTATCTATAACTTTTTAAGTAAAAGAAAATTAATATATATATATATATTTCTAGAGGGCATCTGTCACATGTATAGTTTTTTTTTTTTTTTTTTTTTTTTTTTTTTTTTTTGAAGGATGTCACATGTATAGTTGCATTAGGAAAAAGGCAATTGTTATTATTTTTTTCATTTTTTTTTTAAATATTTTATTTGAACCATTAGATATCAATCCAATGGATATTAACCGTTAAATATTTAATAAAAAAATGTAGCCCACAATTATAATACTAGTTGATTATTTTTTTTTAATTAATGGGATGTTCTATCTAATTAATATAATGTCCTTAAATTTGTCCCCGATTAGACTATTTCTAATGCATATGTCAATGTCAATGTCAAATTTGTCATAAAAAAAAAGTAAAATACTATATTTGACATATCAATTTAGTATTGTGTTACAATACACAATTATATTTAAAATGTTATTTTTATTATTTTATTAATTAAAATTATAAAATTAAACACTTACCATTAATGCATTCATTATTTCTTTTAATATTCCAATGTAAAGTTCCATTAATACATTCATTATTTCATTTAAATATATATATAATGGTATATTTTTAATTAAAAAATGAGCATTTATTGTTGTGCCAAATTTGACATATGCTATATTGTGTGCCAAATTTGGCATATATTTGTAATTAAAAAATGAACATTTATTGTTGTGCCAAATTTAACATATACTATATTGTGTGCCAAATTTGGCCAAATTTGACACACAATATAGCATATGTTAAATTTGGCACATTATTTGGCACTACATTAAACCATCTACAATGCATATGTCAATATCAATGTTAAATTTGACATAAAATAGAGTAAAATGTTATATTTGACACATCAATTTAGCATTGTACTCCAATGCATAATTCTATTTAAAATTCTAATTTTATTATTTTATTAATTAAAATTATAAAAGTAAACACTTACCATTAATACTTTCATTATTTCTTTTAGTGTTCCATTAATACATTTATTATTTTATTTAATATATATATATATATAATGGTCTTTTTGTAATTAAAAAAGAAGCATTTATTATTATGCCAAATTTGACATATCATTTAGCACTGCATTGGAGGATAATTTTTGAACCTTATGTTAAATTTTAGTATTGGGATAATAATTTGGCACAACATTGGAAATGCTTTTAGAGGATGCTTTTAAAGGATTCTTTGATATTGGTACAATAATTTGGCATAGCATTAGAGATGCTCTTACAATGTACCACTTCAGAACATGAAGAGCTACCTAATTAGTAACCAACCCCAAAAATTAAATTGGCCTTAGAATTTCTAGTGGAACAATCACAATGGACAACACAATTGTGATTTGTGGATTTTATTGTTTGTCACAAATGACTTGGAAAGCCATGAACAAGTCCAACTCTTATCCCATTCAATGCCAACATTTCTTGACAAAAAATTAAAAAAAAAAAAACGTGAAAAAAAAAATTGAAACTAGAGGTCACTTTTTTACAAGTGTTCCCACAATTATTGCAACTAGTCAAGGCTAGTGTAGTAGTGTGTGTCACACTACTACAATCATATATATATATATATAAATATTAGTCAGCTCTTCTGTTCATTAAATGTTTTTTTATTGAGATATTATCATTTGAGTCCCTATGTGTTTTCGAATTATCTATTTTTTACTTATTTATTCATTTTTTTTCTTTTTTATTGGATTGGTCCTTATATTTTCATAAACCACTCAATTTGATCCCTCTAATCAGAATTTTGATGGTTGACCGTCACCGAAAATACAAAATGACATATTTACCCTTGAATTTAAAATCAAAATAAAATAAAAAGAAAACTTTTATTTTCTTAATATTATTTATAATTACAAATCAATGAAACCCAGAATTTAAAAATTTGAAGTTTTAGAATTTAAAAAATCAATTAAAAACCAAAAATTTTAATACATCCAACAACACAATGAAATCTAGAAAATCAACACATTCAACAACACAATGAAACTCAATTCACCATACAAACCCAAACACAAATCAAAGAGACATCACACCAGTTCACCACACAAACCTAAACACCAATCAAAATCCTCTTCCAAACACAACAGATGCATATTGATCTCCTCAAACTCCCCAGATTCTTCACCATCCAACCTTAACGCCATCAATGGCTAACTCTCCAGATCTATCACTACCTAACCCAACACCATCAACAACCACACCACCAAATCCTAACACCTCTCTCTCTCTCTCTCTCTCTCTCCACCAAAATCCTCATCAATAGCCACGTCACCCAACCTTTACCCCCATACACAACAACACCCAGCCAAAAATCTAAAACAAACTCAGTAAGAAAATAAAAAGTATGAAACCCAGAATTAAAAAAGAAAAAAGAAAAAAAGAAAAAAAGAAAAGAAACCTTGAAGGTGGAAGCGAGACCACCATGGAGGTTTAGAGACTGTGAATTGGCGGAGACTGAAGACGAAAAAGAGAAATCGAAGCGGGGAGTGAAGAATATGGTCCCACGTAGACCGACACCGGCGTCATCGGGTCTCAAGCTTATCACGGTCGGTTGTTGTGTTTGGGTTTGGGTTTGAGTTTGGCAAAGGGCGATGGTAGGTTGGATTTGAGGGAGTAGATGGTTGGAGATGGTGATGATTTCTGGAAAATTGATGATGATGATGATGTGATTTGGTGGGTGTTCTGGAAAACTGATGAAGAAGATGAAGTTGAAGTTTGGGTTTCTGGGTTTCATTTGTGTTCTTTATGTACAAGTTGAAGAAGATGATGGTGTGTTTTGGTGGATTAAGTTTTAATTTATTTTTTGATTGGATCTCCACCTAATCAAAAAAATAAAATAAAAAATTCTTTAAATTTATTTATTTTTTGTTGTTTTTTTTTTTTTTAAAAAAAAAAAAACTTTTTTTATTAGGTGGAGATCCAGAATTAAATTAAATTTTTATTATATATATCTATTTATTTGTGTGTTGACATGTGTCATATCATTGTTTAAAGATAAAAATACCATTTGAACCGTTTAATTTGACTAACGGTTGACTCACAGAAGGACGAAATTAAGTGGTTTTTAAAAACATAGGGACTAATCAAGTGAAAAATGAATTAGTGAGTAAAAAATAGATAATTTAAAAAATCGTAGGGACTCAGATGATAATATCCCTTTTTAATTTTATTTCTTCTTTGTTGTCTCTTGTTAATTTAATTAATTCTGACTTTTTAGATGTATGAAACCTTTGGCTGGTTTTATAAAGAAACAAAGAATGGAGATTGAGCGGTGTTGACAAATGAATTATTAGCAGTTCAAAGTTGACTTCTTTAAGTCTTTTTATAAGTTCATTTAAAGGTTATAGACTTGTAGTTTCACAAATGTTGAGATTGTGGCATGTGGCCCCTCCCATGTTCAAATATGAAGATTCTCTATTGATTAGGATTTTTAACGAACAAAATGAAATTTATAATTAGTAATATTGATTAAAATGAATTGTAATTAAGACATAAATCTTAATTATACATTGATAGTAATGATCAAAATTTGAGAAAAAAGACTTAAGTCTCTGTGGCGGTGGGTAGATATTTTTTTCTCTCTCTGAACCCATTTCAGTTTCTGGTTTCTTCCTCTTCTGCGAAGCTTTTTGTGAGCCGATCTCCTCCGTTGGGAGGAGATCGATGCTCTATTCGGCCGGTTGTCTCGCTCTTCTCTCCTATTTCTCTCTGTTGATCTCCTACCTCTGTTTATTTTGGTTGGAGCAGCCATGGTTGGAGGCCGATCTTGTGGCTGTAGAGCTGCCATGGTCGGAGGCCGTTCGACTCTTCGGTTTTTTGATCGACGGGGCGTGGGGTTTGTGACTGTTGGTGGTGATGGAGGGGGTGGTGTTTTGTTTTGGGTGTTGGCTGATGACAGTGGTGGATGGTTGGCTTGGGGTTTTAGGAGTTTTGTGGTTGAGTTTTTTAGTTGTTTTTGTATATTAGAGGTTGGTTTGTTGGATTTCTTGGTCAGTAGGGGGGATCCGATGATGCTATGACGGCCCTGTCCGTCGGATGGTTTTCTCCCCCGCATCTCCGGACGGCAGCTGTTAGATCGGCCGTTCCTCTTGGTTCTGGCCAGGTCTGGTGTGATTCGGCGTGAGCAGTCGATCGGTGGTCTTGATGCTCGTCCGACCCCGTCCTCTCCGTCGGGACACCACCGGCATCTTTAGCGTCCTCCTTTACTGATCTTGGTGTTTGGATTAGTTTTTTGTTTTGCAGCGACGGGTTTCGGAACGGGTGGTGGTTAGATGGTATGGTGGTTTGGGGTTTCGATCAGGCATCTCCGACGTCTCTGCTTGGTTAGCGGCGTCCTGGTGGGTCTTCTCCAGCGGCATAGTCTCTCCTCCGGTTCGGTTTCAGCTCGTTTGTTTGTGGTTCTAGTTTGTTTAGTTTTGTTTGTTTTATTTAGTTCTGTTGTTGGTAATCCAATTCGGCGGGAGTTTTTCTCCCGTTGTGGATCTGTTCTGGGCTTGTGCTCGATTGGTTTTATTTGTGGTGTCCCAGTTATGGATGTATCTTTGCCCTGGATCTGGTTTTCCAGGTTTTCAGGTGCCTATCAAAAAAAAAAAAAAAATTTGAGAAAAAAAAAACCTTGTTTCCAATTGAAATTGTAAGTTGCGGCTCCATTCACATTTATAATATTGTAAGTTCAAGCTTGGCCCATATCGGAGCAGCGTAAGAGTGAATTCATTGGCTTCACCCATTCTTGCTGCATCTTTCTAATTCACATTAAGAGTTTTCTCCACATGATCAGCTTGTGCATATCCACCGACGATATGATGACAAATATTCTTCTCACATTTGATGGTTGTTTTCACTCTTTGATTGAGTAATCAAAGAGTAAATATTTGATTGGGTATTTTTTTTTTTTTAAAATATTAGAATAATTCAGGATTTTGGGGATAGGGCAAACTGGCAAGCTCGAACCTACAACATCACGGTGTAAGTGTGAGGGGTAAACCGCTAGGCTAATCTCATTTTGTCTAATATTTGATTAGGTATTAAAACACTAGATATGGTGTAGAGAGAAAAAAATAATTAAAATGAATCATCATTTTAAGGTTAATGGATGGAGTTTGGGGTTTGGACAAATGACTCACAGGTCAGTGACTTAAATCCAACCAATGACGAAAGCTTTCAAAACAATACATCATCTCGAATTAATAGATATTGTCAAAAAAAAATAAAATAAAAATAAATAAAAATGTAGACAGTCAACTATTAATTTTCCATTTTTAATGATGGAAAATTTTGGGTGGCAATAGGGCCATCCTGTTTCTCTCATTCTATCAAGTTGATGGGCCATTTGAAGTTCAGCTCAACCGATCCATTTTGGAATCCTAGCATATAGCAGAAACAGTGGCCCCGACTAAAAAAAATATCAGTGTTCTGTATTTGCATTTTATTTTTATAATGTTTATTAATATTTTGAGTGACATTAATAATACCCCACAAAAACTGTATCTACACCCTTTTCATAATCACATCCATAAAAAAATTAAAAAAAATCTCTAATTTGTAATTAAACCCCACTTAATGTCAAAATACCTTTTCTTTAAGTATACTGTATTGTATTTTTATAAATACTTAATAAACTTTATTATCATTTCAATTTTTTTTGTTACCTTTAATTCTCTTACTATTCTTTCTCTTCCCTACTTCTTTTCTCTTCTCGATTTCTTAAAAATCAAACTCTATTTTTCGTTAAAAATTCATTTTAAGAATTTTTTATTTATTAGATAATAACTTTCTGTTTGAGAGAGTTGTTGGGATGCGAGATTTGTGCTATGTCCTAATTGATGTGGAAGTAGATAGGTGTTAAATGATATTAAAAAAAAAATAGTGTTCGATGAGATTGAAGAATATCTAATATATATATATATATATACGGGAGGGATCGGGGGACACAATTTTTGACATAAGATTTGACATGATTTTTTAGCCATTAGATCTATGAGATTTGGATGGTTTAGATTTAATAAAATGATTTAATTTTTATTTCATATTCTCCTTAAATCTTTAATTAATTTCTTTTCTTTTCTTCATCCCCTCTCTTAAATTAATTAACTTTCCTAAATAAAATCTAATTAATATCTCCTCTTCTTCTCTCCTACATTTCTTTTCCCCTTCCCTGTTAATTTTCCCTTCTCTCTTATGATATATAACTTGCTTATGTAAATAGTCAAAACAGGAGAGATACCCTTTCACTTTAAACAGGAGAAATACAATGCTATGCCAATATTCCAGCCCTGAACTGGGTTAACAAGTGAGATACTCTTTTTCTCTTTAAAGAGTTCTTTAATTTTTGTTGAAATACAAACATTAATTTTTTAAGAACAAATTACACTGGGGTGAAATAGTATTGTATACAAAATTACAAATATTAAAACACTTGTAGTGAAAAAGTTATATTTTGACATTAATTACTATGCGACTAATCCTTATGTATTATAATTTTCTGATTTTTTTTAATGCACGGTAGATAAACTTAAAAAGAAAAAAAAAAAAAAACAATTGGAGAAGAAAGAGTTATTATTATTAATTTTTTTACAATGAGAAGAAAGAGTAGTTAATTGACATTTGACAGAATACATAATTCAAGAATTTACTTAAAAAAACAAGTATTCAAGAATTGAATTCATTGAATCATGATTGAAACTGATGCTTTGAGAAGAAAAAATTATTAAGTGAATATTTAAAGAGAAGTGAAAGACGTGAAGAAAAGAGAGGAAAAGATTAACAAGGAAGACCGGAGAGGAAAAGAAAAATGTAATTAGGAAGATGAAATATTAATTAGATTTTAATTAGGAAAGTGAATCAATGAGACATGAGAGAGAATAGAAAATAAATAAATTATAAATAGAAGAATATGAAATAAAAAGGAAATCAATTTATTAAATCTAAACCATCCAAATCTCATAGATTCAATGGCCAAAAAATCGTGTCAAATCTTGTGTCAAAAATTGTGTCCCCCGATCCCTCCCGATATATATATTGACAAGAAAGAATATCTAATATTGATTAAAAAAAGAAGAAGAAGTCTAAAATGTGTTTGAAAGAAATAAAAAATATAGATAATATAGTTAATTTAAAAGTCTGTTTATATATATAATGATTTTATTTTTCTAACAAAAAATAATAACAACCAAATTTGTCTCATGATTTTGATTCATTTTCCATACTTATAACTCAACTTGTATTTCAGTAAAAAAGATTGAAAATGTATTTAAAAGAGAATCTAGGATTTATTAAAATGGAAAAAGTTTTTATGATATATGTTTATATCAAACCATTAATAGGAATTTTTTTTTTACAAAAGATTAAAATAGGAAACTAATTAATAATTATTAGTGGATCTACTAACAAACAATTAATCCTTTTAGTAATTTTACTTAAGGGTATCATTGGATTTTTGAAAACATATTAATTTGAGGGTGTACATACAATTTTTAAGGGGGTGCAAATATCATCACTCTAATATTTTCTACGATACTTTGCTCAATAATATACATTTTTTCTAAGGAGCTCAGCCCTAAAAAATGCTTCTTATATATATATATATATAATTAATAATAATAAAACTTCAACTATACTAGAAAATTTTATTAATTAAAAAAAAAAAAAACCAAAGTGATGTAGAGAATTAAGACTTGTTTTGTGATGTTTTTTTTATTTTCGTTTTGTATTTTCATTTAAAAATAAGTAATTGATTTTCATATTTTCAAAAACTGAAATTTTTTGAAACCGTATCTGATAGGAATAATTAAAATAATATTCTGAAAATAAATATAATAAATATTTAATGAAATTGTTTTAAAAATGCTTTTTTAATATATTGTAAGAGTAAAATATTATTATTTGTAGTTATATTACATTATATATATTATAAAAACAATTAAATTAAAATAAAATTATATAAAATGATATTTTTTATCTATTAAAATAATTAAATAAATTTGAAGGGAGTGTACATGCAGAAAACACTGAATGGAGAAGAAAGAGAGATTTGGGACTGACCGACTGAGAGAGAGAGAGAGAGAAAAAGAGGGAGAGAATTGAAATAACGTTGATGTGACATTGCTGTCTGCTGCTGCTCTAACTCTGATTAATTAAATAATATAAAATTAATTAATGTGTTCTGTATAACTTACTACTTTTCAAGATCATGACTTAAAAAGGGAAAAAGAGACGCTCGTTCTTCAAAAAACTTTGTCTATGAATTATTTGATCTATGGTTTTAAGTTAAGAGAGCTTACCCGTAATGTATCAATCGCCTGACTTTGAATTGCAGCTGTTGTATGAATAATGAATAGTACTTGGATATGGAATTACATTGCAAAACAAAACATGCATGTGATGATTTCTATTTTCTAGGAGAGACATTAGTATCAACTATCATGAAAATCATCAACCTCAGTGAGTAATTAGTACATATTCAAATTGATGATTTGAACCAGTAAGAATTTAGTTGATCATGTACATAAGAATATTACTATCATAACAAGTCTTGTGGGTGAAGAAAGAGATTTTCTTTTGGGATTTGGCTATTGAAGCTAATCCAGAATGATAGTTATCCAGAATATTCTGTATCTATTAAATTATATAATTATTTATCCAGTAGTTAGAGTTGTTAATATTATCAAATTAGTTGTTTGTCTTGTACTAGGATCCAGAGTTCTATCTCTACAGCTACTCGTATATATATACTTTACATAATCAATGAGATATAATAAGAATAATTATTCTCTACATTGGTTACCCTAATGCTTTGGTATAAATACTAAAGATTCCCCACATTATCGTGTGACCTAGAGGGTGTGAGAAATTGCTAGAGAGAGAGAGAGAGAGAGAGCAACTTGTAGAGAGATTGAGAGATTGTAATCAAACCCTGATAGTGGATTTGAGTGCTCGTATGCTCCATAGACATAGGCTTTTGTTGAACAATGTAAAATCTCGTGTTTTTCTATTTTTCCACTACAAAAAAAGTGACATATAGTGATAAAAATTATTTATCATTACAAGTAAAGAAATTGTCACAATTCCAATATTGTGTCAAAAAAAATGTCATTAACAATTTGCCACTTTTGCCTCTGTCACTAAAAATATTTATGACAATTTTTTTGATACTTGTTACGAATTATAACTTTTAGTGACATATTATTACTTAACTTTAATTGGTGACAAAATAAAAATTGTGTCACTAAATTTATATATAGTGACAATTAATTGTTTAAAGATTTTGTCACTATACATATTTTTAGTGACAATTAACTGTTTGAAGATTTTGTCACTATATATCTTCTTAGTGACAATTTTTGTTTTAAAATTGTGTCATTATTCACAAACTTAGTGACAATTAATCATGTTAAATTGTGTCACTATACATAAACATATCGACAATTAATTATTTAAACATTGTCACTATACACAAACCTAGTGACAATTAACCATAAGAAAATTATGTTTATTTTACACAAATTTAGTGACAATTAACAAGAAGATAACAAGTTACAAATTCAATCAAAGTTAATACAATGGTCCATTCAACTATTATTAACTATATGAAAACTTAAATACAAAAAATACAATAAGGGATAGATAATCAGAACACAAGAAAGAAAAGAAAATGAACAAAGAAAGTGAAAAAAAAAAGTATTACAAAATTGTTAATGTATATACACCAATTTGCTACAAATTTCAAGATAAATGCATTACATCAATTATATCCCGATAACCATCAATTACATCAATTTGATTATTCAAGTCTCAATACTAGAACACTTTCGTCAATGAAAAGATCGAAATAAACTTTTCGCTTAGATACAATCTGCAATAGATAAAAGTATATTATTAACACCTCAATTAGATATATATATTTTTTTCAATGCTGCATCAAACAATTGGTTATTTCATAAGAATCATTTAATCAAATAGTTAGTATGCACATCAATTGATATTGACATGTACTGTGGAAATCTAAGAACAAACAACAATAAATCATGAAATAATAATTATGGGTTTCTGAAAAAAATTAAAAAAAAATTAAAGTTAAGAATCATTCTTAAACATAAGTATAAAATTCTATATATAACATACCTTGTTCAAAGAAATTTTCAATATATGAAACTCAAATTTGAGATTTCAACCCTAAAAAACAAGTACAATAAAACAAACCCTAAAAATAAAAAATAAAAAAATAAAAAAATAAAAAAAATAAAAAAAATAAAAAAAATAAAAAAAATAAAAAAAATAAAAAAAAATAAAAAGAAGCTTACCTTTTCTATCAAGGCAAAATTTTCTATACAGTCTTGGTGACTTCTGAAGATGAAATACAATTTCAAACCTAAAAAGTGTTTTCAAGGAAAAGAGAAACTAAAGATAAAAATAAATTAAAAATAATTAAAATTAAGAAACATCCCTAAACATATATATAAAATTCTACATTAAAAAAAAAAAAAAAACATATCTTATTCAAAGAAAATTTTATTATATGAAACTCGAATGTGAAGTTCCGACCCTGAAAAACAAGTAAAAGAAAACAAACCATAAAAAGGAAAAAAAAAATCAAATCAAGGGAAGCTTACCTTTTTCTATCAAGGTAGAGTTTTCTCTACAATCTTGATAACTTCTACAGATGAATCACAATTTCAAACCTAAAAAGTGTGTTTAAGGAAAAGAGAAAATAAAGAGAAAATCTAGATATGACAGTGACAAAGGGAGAACCAAGAGACATGTGAAGATGGAATAAGGAAAAAAATAAACCACACCACAATTGTGGCATTTTTTTTCCCAAATAAAATAAAATTTATTGATTCTGATGCCTTTTAAAAACTTAATTATTTATAAAATAAAATCTTTCCTTTTTTATAGGGTAACTTTATGACTAATTATATTATTTGTTACAAATTATCAAGTTTTTTAACTTTTTTTTTAATTGCAAATTTATTTCAAGAGGCAAAACAGAGCTTAACAAAATAAACAACACAAAGGCACAGAGGCACAACAAGAAAATGAACAACACAGAGGCACAACCCACGCAAATAACCAAAACAAACAATAAACAAACCCAAAAACTACAAGACAACCAGTTGCCAAAAACAAAGCAACCACAACAAACACAACACCAGCAACCTGAGCACCAACCAGAGAAACAACAGAACATAGATGCTCTTAAAAGACTAGTAGAAAACACCCCCAAAACACTACTTGATCGCCATTTTCTGTTTAGCACCTTTCAACATCGAGATCACTTTAGCAATGATGTTGGCTATCCTCACATCTTTATTACAGAAATCAACACCCAAAGAAGTACCTAAATCAATAATCTTAGACAGCTCCTCCTCAAGGATCCAAGACGATTTAAACTTGGAACTCCTAGTCTTCATGCCATGACCCTTTACAGCTAGACAACAAGACTTATCAATCCTCTTCTTAGAATTATTGTTAACCCCTTCATTTCTTTTCCAATCGATAGTGTTTGAGCTTAGCTGCTCCTTGTTGTCCTAATAAGATAGCTCCTATTTAGAAGACTCATCACAAAACTGACCAGATTTTTCCTTCTTCTTTGAGTTTCTGGTACACATTCCATGTCTAACAGAGGAGTGACACCACTTCCCACCTCTGCTCTTCTCAGACAAAAGTGATGACATATCCTTGTTAACTCCATCTTTAACAAAAACTTGAACATCCCCACCTTTTTCAGAGCCAAAAATATATCCTTCATAAGAAGCTTGGGCACAACCCAACTTTCCTTCCTCAGATTGAACAATTTGAACACCATCATACCCTTTCTTTTTTCCAAAGCTGATTTTATTCCCTACTTGTACATCAGATAGGACCTTACTAAAGCCTCTTAACGAACCTTCCGATATACCAAGATCGGTGCCCATTTTCGTAAGGCTCTTAACAATGTTGTTTGAACCCACCAGGCCTACACCAACCTGCTTGCTAAAGTTCAGCCCATCAGAGTTCTTCCTTATACAACTTTCACTTCTCAACAATTCAAAATTTGAAAATCCCCCCTGACTTGATTCAATAATTGAAGATAATGAGATGGAACCTATGTTTGAAGCCCTTTGAAAACGTTCCTCTTTAGTAGCCTTTTCCAAGAAAATCTTGGAATGACAACCATTGACAACCTTTCTCCCACTACACCTACTCCCTATACCTTTATCTGAATTGCATAGCTCCCCAACACCTTTTGAACCCTTTTTATCTTTTGATTTAATCTGATCACAATTGTCACCATCACCCATAGCTCTTTCATCATCAACCAAAGCTAAAGAGGAGACTTTATAGGAACATTTCCAAGACAAGGAGTCATGCCTTTCAACATCAGGAAACTTTTCCAGAATTTCCTCAGAAGAGTTTAGCTTCAAACTCAACAACTTGGTCAACCATTTGAAGTCCACCGGTGCCAGATTCTCCTCCACTTTCACCGGAAAAGAAACATCACCCACCATCACCATCACCATCACCATCACCATCACCATCACCTTGCAAGAACTATAACTGTTGTTTGGAATCAGAATGAGAATCCTACCTCTATCTAGCCTTTTTCTTGAAGAAGAATCCTCCTCAATGAGCAAAGATTCATCAAGAAAACTGCCTAACTTCATGAAAAAAGAAGAACACCACACATTTAAAGGGACTCCCATACAATCAACCCATACTAACCTTGATTCACTCCATCTAGTTATAGAAGAGAAACAATCGTCCTAATAAAATCTGTTTCAAATGAAGCACTCCCTCTCATTTTCAGACTTAAAGCTCCAAACAATATATTTATCCCCCAAATAAGTTGAAGAAAAAATGTAACCCTTTGAGCTCAATCTGCTATTCATAGAAGACGAGATGAAAAAGGTTTTCAAGACTCCCACATCACTCCTTTCCAGCCAATTGGCATCTCCTCTTCTTCCAACCCAAGACATAAACTCCATCTTTTCATTTTCTTCGCAACCCCCTTCTTTTCTTCTCTTCTTCAAGTCTGGCACCACTTCCACACAAGAAAACACTTCTTGGTTTTGAAAGCCCTTTTGTTGAATACTACTACTTTTGCTTCTGTTAAAACTCCCTCCACCAACACCATTTTTCTCCCGATGAAAACAAACTCTTCCACCACGTTCATACCTCTCTCCGCCAGTAACACTTCTCAACTTCCCTGATCTTCGTTTATTCCAACCAAACAAAGACACCTTGGACCTTCTAGACCACCTATAAATCAACATTCTATCTACCCTATTTGCCACCCTTGAAGCTTCCTCTAGAGACTCAAAACGAATGAAAGCAAATATGCTCCTTCGACCATTGTTTTTCCATGAGAGAAACACATCTCTCACTCTTCCAAAAGGCCTAAAAATCCTTCACAAACAAGCATTGTCCACCGTCGGATTCAAGTTCTCCACGAAAATGGACACCAAGCTTTCCATAAATCTTTTCTTAAGTCTCAATTGAACAAAAAATTATGACAAATAATAAAATTTGTCATAAAATAATACCTACTATGATACATTTGAAATTTATCACAAAAAAATGTGTCACTATAAGTCATTTTTTTTTGAAGTGTTCTCTTCTTGCTTTTTAATTATTTGCGATTTAGACTTGCGTTTGTGTGATTTCTTACAACAATTCCTTCTCATGATTGTTTTAATGGAGGAGGCCCTCCTCCATTTCGGCGATAGAGGCTGTCGGCCTCTGTGGAGGCTTGTCTATTTTTTATATTGTAAAAGATAACTTAAGAATGTGTTCATAAAAGATAACTCAAGATGTGTTATGCATTTCAAGTAAAAATATAACATTTCAAATTAATATAGTTCTTCAAAAATCAACACGAGTCAATAATGACCACGTGTACACGAAGAATATCCAACATGTATAGTACACCATAAAACATGATAAGATTATTGTGAAATTCCAGTCCATGTAATGATAACTGATCATCCTATGATACTAACCACCCTACCAGAGTATCTCACCTTCCTATGAATATAGTAACTATCTCTTGAGTATCTATTTATCAATGGTAGAAATCAAATATATATATATACAAAGTCTTAGAATTATCAAATAAAATAGAATACACATGATAAAATATAGGAAACTAATGAACATAAATGGAATTGATAAATAGAAGAAATACTTACAAAAGTTAGATAATTATTCTAACAACAATGATAATCCATAGATATATAGGAATGGTCTCAAACTTTATTTATAACTTTAGAAATTTGTTACAAAGAGAGGGGGTTTTAGAGAGGAAAATTACAAGAGATAAAATTTCTGGGAAAGAAAGTGATAAAAACGAACCTGTCTCCTCCCTGGTCACTAAGACCTATTTAAGGAGAAAAGGAGACTACCTATGATCAAAGTTAACCTTGGTAAACACTACCTTGGTAAACTTTTTAATGATACAAATGAATAATTGCTAGTGAATATTGTCTACTTTTGATGAATAGAGATATGTTTGGAATTGTACTTATATTTTTGTGCCGACAGTAGGTCGGGAGGATAAGATCTGAGTCATTATGGGACCTTGACAGGGTCTGATAGTCGGAATAGATATGATGTTGCTTGAGAATAAGTCCGGTGGGGTTAAAGCCTCTGATAATGTGATAAGTCATGTCCGATAGTGTCCTCACTAGGATGATGGAAGTAGTTATTGCATTCGGTGGGGTCATCTTCATGAGTAAATCATCTTCATCTTGCTTTTCTGATTTTGGATCTTTTTAGGACATGTTGGTCATTGTCGTCTTTATTTCTTCAACTATTTTCATCAGTTCTTCAGGCGTGCTTGCTGCAGCGATTCTGGCTTGGTTCTGGGACTTAGCCATTAAGAACTGGGATTGATCCGTTGATTGTATGGATAAATTGGGGTTGTCAGCAAACCACTTTGCTACTCTATCCATGCCATGTTCTGCAATGTTCATACCACTCCACCATTTGATTTTGGCATGTCTTCCAAAATAGGGGACATTGACATTGCCGATTAACTTGTCTTTGATCTTATATTAAACATTAAAATCTAGGTCAAATTTAAATATTTGAAAAACATTAATAAGTTTGGGATGAAATCCCATTATGTGGGCTTGGAAAGATGGGCCATCAAATGAATTGGAGATAACCTTCTTTGATATTATATCAGCAATTTATGCTTACGAGAGAGAGAGAGAGAGAGAGAGAGAGAGAGAGAGAGAGAGAGAGTGTGTGTAAATCCAATATTTCATAGTGAAACTCTTTACTTGTCATCGCCAACAACCGTGGATGTATCCCCACTTTGGGGTTTTTACCATGTAAATTACTATGTTATTTCTTCTTTATTGCTTTCTTTCTCTTTGTTTACTTGATAGGTCATCCATAACTACTTGTTGACCGGTTGACTTTCTACCTACGAAAAATTACTGTCAACATATTCTATATCTGCATCATGCCAAGTGTCAACTCCCAAAACCCAAAACCATCCATTGTATCCAATCAACCAACAATAATATCGAGAATCCTGAGAATATTATCTATTAATGAAAAAAAATAAAAGAATTAGAAAAATCCTTAACCATTTATTACTATTAATCTTTGTGTGTTATCTAAAAAACAAAAACAAAAAGAAAACAAAAACCTTAAAATCATCAAAAGATAGGTCCAATTCTCTCTACTTTAAGGTCTACTAATTACAAGAATTGTTTTTTTTTTTTTTTGTTTTTTTTTTTTGTTTTTGTTGTTGTTGTTGTTGTTGTTGCAAGTACTTGATCATAAATAGTAGGGTTAATAGCACTAGTGCCCCCTGAACATATAGCGAAATCGCATAGTGCCTCATGAATTAAAAATTCTGGCATTAAACCCCTCAAACTTCAATAAATTGACAAAAATGGACGGAATGCTAACTTCCGTCCATTTTTTGGTCACGTGACCTTCTCGTGCAGCTACAGTTAGGGGTAAAGTTGGGTTTTCGAAAATAATTCTTATTCTTCGTTCCTTCTTAACTGTTGATAAGATGGGGCTTAGGTAATAGTTCTTCAACTTTGTTCTTCGTTCCTTTCTTCTTGTTCATTCCTTTTTCGTTCCTTCTTGTTCCTTCTTCTTCCCTCTTCTACCAATCTTGGACGGATTCCAACTTTGGGGAAAATGAGTGATGAAATTGATGTTGGGGATTTGAACCTAAATTGTCTTTATGGAATACCAGCTAGGCGTTTCACATCTTGGACGGATTCCAATCCGGGAAGACGTTTTTTGGGCTGCTATAATTATCGGGTATGTGTTCATTTTGTTTGGTTGCTTTCATGAATGTTGTGTTTATTTTGTTTTATTTTAGCAGGGGTATGGGAATTGTGGATTTTTCAGATGGTCTGATCCCTCGATGTGTGCAAGGTCGAAAATAATCATTCCTGAATTGCTTAGAAGAATACGAGAACTTGAGATGAGATCATTGGAAAGTAATGGTTTTGAAGGCCTCGATACATTTGTATCTCCAGTTGTTGTTAATAAAGAAGTCAGTTCTAGAGGAGCAATGAGAAGGATTTTGTGGTGTGTTATGGTTGTAGCAGTAGGCATTATGTTATGTCTAGGAAAAAAGCTACTGGAAAATATGTAAATTGTATTTGTATGGAGCTTGAAATAGCAAAATGATGTAACAAAATTGTATCTTTTGTATTTATGAAAACTCGTTTGGTTCAATTTTCTTCTTCTCAACAACAATGACTTTCACATCAATTTATCGACAACAATGACAATGACTTTATCAACAACAATGTATATAAATCTATCAACAATGACTTTCACATCCAACTCAATGAATTTCCTGTTTGTAATGAATTTATCAACAACAATGTATATAAATCTTAGAAGATAATGACAATGACTTTCACATCCAACTCAATGATGACTATGACATTCACATTACCATTACAATAACCAAAAACCAAAACACATTCACATTACATGTCATAAATACTGCCATTAAGGTTCACCAACCATTCAAAATGTACATTTCCTACTACTATTAAGGTTGACCAACCATTAAGGTTGGACATAAATACAACCATCAAAACATTACATATATCATATATGTTGTAATACAAAAGCATATAAGCATCAAACACAAAAGCAATTGTATCTTGATGAAGTGAAGCAACAACCTATCTCCTTTTGCGTCCTAGTCCTTTTCCCATGTCTTGGTTGACCATCATCATGCTCTGCTTGACTCCCTCCAATAGATTGACTCCCTCCAATTGATTGATTCCCACCTTCTGTTGTAGCAACACTGTCAGTACCTCCACCCCTTTTGTCACAAGTTGCCCTATTGTGTCCCTCCTTGCCACATTTTGAACATGTTACAATTATGTAATTCCTTCTCAACTTGGTTGTATTCCCTATTCTGACCTCATCTGATTGCAAATTTCTCTTTTTCTTTGGTCTTCCCCTTTGTTTCCTGAAATCTGGACACTCCATTGGTGCTTCATTTGATTTTGGCCACATTTTTGGCCCATTGATCCCATAAATTACTGGAGTGTATGCCTGTATGAAAGTTTCCTTTTTGTACCTGAAGTGTATGAAGTCCATAGGGTTGTGGTTGGTACTCAATATAGCAGCTATTCCATGCACACATGGTATCCCTATCAGTTGCCACTTATTGCAACCACAACTTCTACGGTTGATGTCAACCACAAACTGTTCTTCTCCACGAGCCCTTACTTGGTAAGTGTAGTTTCCACTGTACTGAGGAAAGCAGTACACACTTTCCTGCTTAATATTCTCAAGAAACCTGAAGCAAGCCATAAGAAATTACCTGTAATCATGTCATATGAAGGAAAAAAATTGCATAAGAAAATAAAGGTTTAAAAGACAAACCTGAAAACTTTTGGTCCAATTTGATGACTCCACTTCTCCAATTCTGCCATTTTCCTCACTAGTCTTGTCATAAGGTAGTTTCTGATCATCTCCATCATTGTGATTATTGGCTTGTCTCGAGCTCCTAGGATTGCTGCATTGAAGGCCTCACACATGTTGTTACAAAACATGTCACACAAAGCTGTGTCCTTGAAGAACGCTCTTGACCAGTGCTTTGCATTCTTTCTAGCTAACCAGTTATATGCTGGTAGACTTTCAGTCTTCATCTTCTCCATCCAGTGATTAAACCTGTGAAGCTAAAAAGATTTTTCAAGTTACAAACCATAAATATTAAGCAAATTATAACAAAACATAATATATAATACTTACTCTTGTTCAGTTGTAGCTTTAGCAGCACCTCATAATATTTGTTTCAGTATCAACCCCTTATGCTCAGCTTTAAAATTATTGTACATATGCTTCACACAGAACCTGTGTTCTGAATTAGGAAACCCTTCTGCAATAGCATATATTAATCCCTTCTGCTTGTCATTAATCCAAACAATACCAAAAGAATTGTTCAGTTCCAAATCAGCACCTAACTGCTCAAGAAACCAACCCCATGTGTCCTTGGTCTCAGACTCTACCAGGGCATAAGCTACTGGGTACATCTAGTTATTTGGATCTACCCCAATAGCTGTTAAGAGCTGGCCAATATGATATCCTTTTGTAAAACACCCATCTAAACCTAAAAGGGGCCTACATCCCTGTTTCCACCCCTGCTTCAAAGCCCCAAGACATATGTACATCCTTTGAAACCTTCCACTGTCATCACACTTCAAGATAATTGATGTATCAGGGTTATCCTCATCACTTATGTAGCATACTCCCTAAGTTTACAGTACTGATCCTTCACACCACCATCAATCATCTTTCTTGCAGCTTTCCTAGCATGGTAGAATTGCCACTTCGAAGCATCCAGGTTAGTGTCTATCCTCAACTATGCTGACATTCCAGCGAAATTCCAATCAGGGTTTGCTTTCCACTGGTCTACGTACTTCTCTGCTATTAATTTTGAATTCACAAACTTGTTATTAAAACTCATAACACATGTGTGTTCAGTGCATAAAGTTTTAATCTGGAAGGTCCTATTATCACTTAACCAAGAAGCATACACAAACCAATTGCAAGCTTCTGATTTTCATACTGCCCTAACCCTATGCTTATCATTCTTCTGAAACTTAACATTATGCTTATGCTTTACAACATGTGCCCTAATGGCTTTCCTAAATATATCTACAGTTCCAAACAACATACCAACCTTAAATTCTAGATCCTGCATGTCCCTTTCTTCATGAAACTCATGGTATGATCTGTGAATGAAATTTCTAACTCGTCCTTGTTCACCTTCCTCACCATCTGACCCTTCTTCTAAGCTATTCAATTCATCAGATACATCTTCAAGATCAAATCCAGATGCACATTCTTCATGTGGTCTATTTGGGACATTTAAAGTATCCCAAATCTTGGTTGGATCGACACAAGTCTCAGCTGCAATGTCATCTGCATCTTGCTCATAATCAGATTCAACTAAAATATATACATCACCCTCAACTTCAGCTTCAGCTTCACCTTTAGCTTCACCTTCAGCTTGACCCTCAGCTTCACATTCAGCTTTAACTTTAGCTTGACCCTGAGCTTCAATTTCTGCTTCACCTTCACCTTGAGCTTCAATTTCACCTTCACCTTCACCTTGAGCTTCTGCTTCAGCTTCAACTTCAGCTCGATCCTGAGCTTCAATTTCTGCTTCACCTTCACTTTCTGCTTCACCTTCACCTTCACCTTCACCTTGACCCTCTTCTAGTACCTGCTTTCCCTTATCCTTATTACTAGCCTCTTTGTTAACCCTAGCATGCACAACAGATGGCCCATGTAATTCAACATCAGGTGGTCCATCAACTGTAGTAGGCCCTTGTTCTTCAACATCAGCTGGCCCATGTTCCTGGTATAGCTCCAGTTGATTCCCCTCGATTTCCTGCAATGGGACTTCTTGTAATGGTACTATTGGCTCAAGAAACAGATCAACAACTCTACTAGCAGGTATTTTTTCCGCAAACCACGTAAGTTGTTGATCATTGACTATGCTATAGGGCTTTCCATAACCTTCCACTTGAATCCAATAGCCAACTGGAAAAATATAACCCAGTTCCATTGCAATATCATCTAGATCTATCATGGACAACTCATCTAAAGTAATGTAGTCATAAAAACTCACTGCCCCCCAATGTACTCATCCATGTCTCCATTAAACTCCCCACCATGATGCACCTTAAAGGTAAAAAAATTATCCGGGTCATGTGGATCTACATAACAAATGAAGACAAAGCAATTTAGTCAACAATCTAAGACATACATATCTAATTCAGTCAAAAATCTAAGATATAAATATCTAATTCAGTCAAAAATCTAAGATATACATATATAATTCAGTCAACAAATTCAGTCAACCCATGTTGAATAACAGTTACAAAAAAATATATGTTCAAACATGATCAACTACTACACTCAATAACACCCAACCCATGTTCTTCAACAGTTACACCCAATACACGTGAAAAACTTGGAAACATTTTGGTATGATTTCAAATTTCTTTTACTACACATAGCTGTCAGACAAATATTGTGCCATTGTGGTCCCATACCCTTTAATAAAATCGATAAATCTTCCACAACTACAACACATTCCTTTCATAAACCAGATACAACTACAATATAAAAATGTCATTGAACACTTACCATATTGGGGTTGCCCCTCACCGTCTTTCCTTGCTCCCGCCATCACTCAACTGTCCAAATCTCAGTAATGGAGCTGATGCAAATTCAATGGAGCTGATTCTGGGTTTTCGATCGGGTCAATGCATGCGAATTCTTCAAGATCGTAAGCTTCAATTGCGCTGATTACACTGATCGAGTCGATGCAAAAACCGGAATCCCTATTTCGATTTCAATTCACGATCAATTGCGAAAACCATAATCCCTCTTTCAATTTCAATTCACGATCAATTGAGGAATTAGGGATTTGTATTTTATAGTTGCAATATGCCCCCCATAGTATTCTTAAACTATTTTTTCGAAAACCCAACTTTACCCCTAACTATAGCTGCACGAGAAGGTCACGTGACCAAAAAAATGGATGGAAGTTAGCATTCCGTCCATTTTTGCCAATTTATTGAAGTTTGAGGGGTTTAATGCCAGGATTTTTAATTCAGGGGGCACTATGCGATTTCGCTATATGTTCAGAGGGCACTGGTGCTATTAACCCTAAATAGTATTCCAAATTTCCAATAAAAACAATCAACTATAAGGTCTACTAAAATTTCTATAGGTACAAAAGCAATACAATCACTTATCATATAATTTATCATAAAAACAGTATCAACATATTAATTTCATAACATAATTTTTCTAAAAAAATAAAAAATAAAAAATAAAAAAGACAAAAAAAAAAAGACAAAAATGAGCAACTATTAATAGAGTAATGCTATTTTGCCTAAATTTGATGTCTAAATCTGATGCCCAAATGACGTGGCAACACTCTCATCCATTCATTTAAATCAAACAAATCTAATACAATTTAAATGAATAGATGAGAGTGTTGCCACATTAATTGGACATCAAATTTGGGCAAAGTAGCATTACTCTTATTAATATGCCTTACTAGGTCGGCAGACTTTGTTTCAATATCTTCATCAATATTGTTTTTTTATTTTATTTTATTTATTTATTTAAAAAAATTACTATTAAGTAGGAGATGATTATTTCTCTAATTCTAAGAAGTTGATGGGCCATTTGGACTGCAGCCTAACTAATCCATTTTGGAATCATAGCATATTAGCAGATGAAATGGGCCGGCAACACAAAAATAATGTATTGTGTATGTGCATTTTCGACAAATTTTATTAATATAATTTCTATAATATTTTGCTCAATAAATAAACTTATTCTTACTACATATGTAGTTTGATGGTAAAAGACGTTTTTTTTCCTTCATAAATTATCTTATTTTAACCATTTTAATGGTAATTTATCCTCAAAAGTACTAATTTCTCGTAATCAGGACTACCTAGACTAAAATGAATTTTTGATCTATTCAAATTAAAACAAAATGCAATTTTCATAAGTTAAACAGTAGCCACGTTTTCTTATTCGACAGCTTCATAAAATCATAGTCATCTTTGACCTTTAAAAGAAAATTTTCATGGTCAAAATTTAAAGGTAATTCGAAGAAGCAGTGACTCTTTTATGAGATTTTTTTTTTTGGGTTAATAGCACCAGTGCCCCCTGAACATATAACGAAATTGCATAGTGCCCCCTGAATTTTTTTTTCCTGGCATTAAACCCCTCAAACTTCAATAAATAGGCAAAAATGGAGGGCATATTGCAACTATAAAACACAAATCCCCAATTCCTCAAATGATCGTGAATTGAAACCGAAAGAGGGATTAGGGTTTTTGCATCGACCCGATCAGTGTAATCAGCGCAATTGAAGCTTGCGATCTTGAAGAATTCACATGCATTAACCTGCTTGATCACTGTAATCAACTCCATTGAATTTGTATCTTAGTTACGGAGATTTGGACAGTTGAGTGATGGCGGGAGCAAGGAAATACGGTGACGGGCAACCTCAATATGGTAAGTGTTCAATGACAGTTTTGTATTGTAGTTGTATCTAGTTTTTGAAAGGAATGTGTTATAGTTGTGGAAGATTTATCGATTTTATTAAAGGGTATAGGACCACAATGGCTCAATGTTTGTCTAACAGCTATGTGTAGTAAAAGAAATTTGAAATCAGACCAAAATGTTTCCAATTTTTTCACGTGTTTTGGGTGTAACTGTTGAATAACATGGGTTGGGTGTTATTGAGTCTAGTAGCTGATCATGTTTGAAAATATATATTTTTGTAACTATTGAGTAACATGGGTTGGGTGTGTACATTTGTTTGTTCTAATGTTCATGTATTTGGTGACTAAATTAGATATGTATATCTTAGATTTTTGACTGAATTAGATATTTATGTCTTAGATTGTTGACTGAATTGCTTTGTCTTCATTTGTTAAGTAGTTCCACATGACCCTGATGATTTTTTTTTTTTTTTTTTTTTTGCTTTAAGGTGCATCGTGGTACATTATGGTGGTGGGGGGGGGGGGGGGTGTGAGTTTTTATGACTACATTACTTTAGATGAGTTGTTCATGATGGATCTAGATGATATTGCAATGGAACTGGGAAAAAAATACCTGCTAGTAGAGTTGTTGATCTGTTTCTTGAGCCAATAGTACCATTGCAAGAAGTCCCATTGTAGGAAGTCGAGGGGAATCAAATGGAGCCATACCAGGAACATGGGCTAGCTAATGTTGATGAACAAGAGCTTGGTACTGTTGATGGGGTTAATTGAGTTGAAAAGCATGGGTCTGCTTTAGTTGATGGGCCACCTGATGTTGAATTACATTGGCCATATGTTGTGCATGCTAGGGTTAATAAAGATACTGGTAATAAGGATAAGGGAAAACAGGTACTAGAAGAGGGTCAAGGTGAAGGTGAAGCAGAAAGTGAAGCTCAAGGTCGAGCTGAAGTTGAAGTTGAAGCAGAAGCTGAGGGTCAAGTTGAAGGTGAAGCTGAGGATGATGCATATATTTTAGTTGAATCTGATTATGAGCAAGATGCAGATGACATTGATGCAGACTTGAATGTCCCAAATAGACCACATGAAGAGTGTGTATCTGGATTTGCTCTTGAAGATGTATCTGATGAATTGAATAGCTTGGAGGGGTCAGATGGTGAGGAAGGTGAATAAGGATGAGTTAGAAAGTTCATTCACAGATTATATCATGAGTTTCATCTAGAAAAGGACATACAAGACCCAGAATTTAAGGTTGGTATGTTTTTTGGAACTGAAGATACATTTAGGAAAGCCATTAGGGCACATGCTGTGAAGCATATGTGTGATGTTAAGTTTCAGAAGAATAATAAGCATAGGGTTAGGGCAGTATGCAAATCAGAAGCTTACAATTGGTTTGTGTATGCTTCTTGGTTGAGTGATCAGATGACCTTCCAGATTAAAACTTTATGCACTGAACACACATGTGCTATGAGTTTTAAGAACAAGTTTGTGAATTCAAAATTAATAGCAGAGAAGTACGTAGACCAGTGGAAAGCAAAACCTGATTGGAATTTCACTGGAATGTCAGCATGGTTGAGAATAGACACTAACATGGATGCTTTGAAGTGGCAATTCTATCGTGCTAGGAAAGCTGCAAGAGAGATGATTGATGGTGGTGTGAAGGATCAGTACTACAAACTTAGGGAGTATGTTGCAGAAGTGATAAGGAAGAACCATGATACAACAATTATCTTAAAGTGTGATGACAGTGGAAGGTTTCAGAGGATGTACATATGTCTTGGGGCTTTGAAGCAGGGGCGAGAATAGGGATGTAAGCCCCTTTTAGGTTTGGAAGGGTGTTTTACAGAAGGATATCATATTGGTCAACTCTAATAGCTATTAGGGTAGATCGAAATAACCAAATGTACCCTATAGCTTATGCCTAGGTAGAGGCAGAGACCAAGGACACATGGGGTTGTTTTTTTGAGCAGTTAGGTGCTGATTTGGAACTGAACAATTCTTTTGGTACTGTTTGGATTAGTGACAAGCAGAAGGGATTAATAGATGCTATTGCAGAAGGGTTTCCTAATTCAGAACACAGGTTGTGTGTGAAGCATATGTACAATAATTTTAAAGCTGAGCATAAGGGGTTGGTACTGAAACAAATATTATGAGGTGCTGCTAAAGTTACAACTGAACAAGAGTAAGTATTGTATATTATGTTTTGTTATCAATTGGTTAATATTTATGGTTTGTAACTTGAAAAATCCTTTTGGCTTCACAGGTTTAATCACTAGATGGAGAAGATGAAGACTGAGAGTCTACCAACATATAACCGGTTAGCTGGAAAGAATGCAAAGCACTGGTCAAGAGCCTTATTCAAGAACACAACTTTGTATGACATGGTTTGTAACAACATGTGTGAGGCCTTCAATGCAGCAATCCTAGTAGCTCAAGACAAGCCAATAATCACTATGATGGAGATGATCAAAAACTACTTTATGATAAGACTAGTGAGGAAAATGGCAGAATTGGAGAAGTGGAGTCATCAAATTGAACCAAAAGTTTTCAGGTTTATCTTCTAAACCTTTATTTTCTTATGCCATTTTTTTTTTCTTCATATGGCATGATTACAGGTAATTTCTTATGGTTTGCTTCAAGTTTGTTGAGAATATTAAGCAGGAAAGTGTGTACTGCTATCCTCAGTACAATGGAAACTACACTTACCAAGTAAGGGCTCGTGGAGAAGAATAGTTTGTGGTTGACATCAACCATAGAACTTGTGGTTGCAATAAGTGGTAACTGATAGGGATACCATGTGTGCATGGAATGGCGGTTATATTGAGTACCAACCACAACCCTATAGACTTCATACACTTTAGGTACAAGAAGGAAACTTTCATACATGCATACACTCTAGTAATTTATGAGATCAATGGGCCAAAAATGTGGCCAAAATCAAATGAAGCACCAATGAAGTGTCCAGATTTCAGGAAACAAAGGGGAAGACCAAAGAAGAAGAGAAATTTACAATCAGATGAGGTCAGAATATGGAATACAACCAAGTTGAGAAGGAATTACATAGTTGTAACGTGTACAAAATGTGGCAAGGAGGGATACAATAAAGCAACTTGTGACAAAAGATGTGGAGGTACTGACAGTGTTGCAACAACAGAAGGTGGGAGTCAAGCAAAGCATCATGATGGTCAACCAAGGGGTGGAAAAAGGACTAGGACACAGAAGTAGATGGGTTGCTGCTTCACTTCATCAAGTTACAATTGCTTTTGTGTTTGATGCTTCTATACTTTTGTATTAGAACATATATGATATATGTAATGTTTTGATGGTTGTATTTATGTCCAACCTTAATGGTAGTAGTTTATGTACATTTTGAGTGGTTGGTGAACCTTAATGGCAGTACTTATGACATGTAATGTGAATGTGTTTTGGTTTTTGGTTATTGTAATGGTAATGTGAATGTCATAGTTATCATTGAGTTGGATGTGAAAGTCATTGTCATTTTCTTCTAAGATTTGTATACATTGTTGTTGATAAATTCATTACAAACAAGAAATGTCAGCAACAGGAAAGTTGAGAAGATGAAAATTGAACCAAACGTGTTTTCATAAAAACTTAAGATACAATTTTGTTACATCATTTTGCTCTTTCAAACTCCATACAAATACAATTTACATATTTTCCAGTAGCTTTTTTCCTAGACATAACACAATGCCTACTACTACAACCACCACACAACACAAAATCCTTCTCATTGCTCATCTAGAACCGACTTCTTCATTAACAACAACTAGAGATACAAATGTATCGGGGCCTTCAAAACCATTAGTTTCCAATGATCTCATCTTAAGGTCTTGTATTCTTCTAAGCAATTCAGGAATGATTACTTTCGACCTTGCACACATCGGGGGATCAGACCATCTGAAAAATCCACAATTCTCATACCCCTGCTAAAATAAAACAAAATGAACACAACATTCAGGAAAGCAACCAAACAAAATGAACACATACCCGATAATTATAGTAACCCCAAAAACGGTATTCCACAGAGACACTTTGGGTTCAAATCCCCAACGTCAGTTTCATCATTCATTTTTCCCAAATACCCAGGAAGAAGAGGGAGAAGAAGAAGGAACAAGAAGGAACGAACGAAGAACAAAGTTGAAGAAGGATTACTTGAGCCCAAACTGATTAACAATTAAGAAGGAACAAAGAAGAATTATTACACTACAAGAAAATAGGGGATTTATTGACAGTTTTTTTTTTTTTCCTTGACAGTACTGCGCCACCGGCCACCGTCCGGTAACCTGACGCCGCCGTCTGATGACCCACCGCTGTCGGCCGGCCGGCCGCTCCTGAAAATAATGACAATTAATTGTCATTGGTGAGTATTGAACTTGAGACTCCTCAAGTCAAATGTTATGTCTATACCACTTGACTACAACACTTGATGTGTTAACAATTGAACAATATTTATATATAACCTATATGACTTGTTACAAATAAAAAAAAAAAAAAAAACCTTTGTTAGGTAAATTTAAATTTATTCAACTAATCAAAATTTTAATTTCTACGATAGACATATATTAAAAAGTATTTATTGAAACTTTTAATAAAATTATATTTTTAAAAACATATATAGTTGAGTTATTAGTCAATACTCTATGGTCACATTTGGTTATATCTTGGAATGGTAATGAGAATGGAAAAGAAAGGAAAACTAAGTTTTTTGTTTGGTTGGAACTTTAGAATTAGTTTCTGAATCAGTATTATTTTGTTTGATTAACAACGGAATTGAATGGAGTTAACTATATTTTGACTAAAATACCTCTAATTATGAATGTATAATAACATGATATATTATGGATAATAATAATAAAATATAAAAGTATATTAAATATAATTATATATTATTTAATATAATATATATTACATATATATATATTATATAATACATATAATAATATATATTATATTATATTATAATAATATATTCATATTATTTAATACATTAATATATAATATATATAATACATATAATACATATATATTAATATATTAATATTATATATAATATATGTAATAATAATATAATATATATGATAATATAATATATAATATAAAATATAATATAATATATGATAATATAATGTTTGGAATGTAATGGCTTTCCATTAGTTTTTGGATGGAATGCCCATTCCACCAAAATGGTGGAATCCCAATTCCAATGGAATCACAATTTCATTGCATTTTAACAAACCAAACAAAGTTCCAACTAAACAAAAAACTCAATTTTCCTTTCCTTTACTTTCCATTCTCATTTTCATTCTCATTACCATTCGTGATCATAGAGTATAAACCATTAACTTGACTATATATGTTTAAAAAAAATATAATTTTATTAAAAGTTTCAATAAATATTATAATACATATATGTCTGTTGTTAAGGGTGGAACCACTTTAAGGTTGGGTGAGGCCCGTGCCATAATAACTAATAGCATAGTGGATAGTGTACTTCATATTCTTATTGATGATGAGGTTTCAAGTCCTAACGATTACATTTTGCTTAATGTTTTATATATTTTTTATTTTATCATCTTTTCTAATTCCTTGATCAAATTTTCATTTTCTTCTAAAATAAAAAATAATTTACGTTCTCTTTTCCGTCATTATCAACATCTTAGCTACCCACGATTTATGGTTACTTAATTCAATTTTATTTTATATTAAATAATCTATTATTATTTTGAACTTTTATTATTTCTAATAGTTTTAGTTTGACATATCAAACATATTACATCAATAAACCATAAAATCTCAAATTTTAATTTATTGTATTAAAATATTCTATCTATTATTGTGATTCATTTTATTTTATCCTTAGTACTTTTCTTTGTTTAGAAATAATAAATCAATAATTTACCAATAATTAGAAGAATAACAAATTCAAGAACTTGTCTAGTAATATTTATTAATCAATTAATATATATAATATATATTATTTTATATAATATATATAATAATATATTTATATAATATAAATATATAATATATATTATTTAATATAATAATATATAATATATATAATAATATATTTATATAATATAATATATAATATACATATTATATATATAATATTAATATATATATATTATATAATATAAATATATATATATTATATATAATATATGTGATAATATATGATATATATAATAATATATAATAATATAATGATACAATATATATAATAATATATAATATATATATGTTATATAATATATGTAATAATATATAATATATATAAAATAATATATATATATATATTATAATATATGTAATAATATATATATAATAAAAAATATTATTTAATTAAATATTATTATTAAATATTAAATAAAGAAAATTGAAAAAAAAAATTATAAACATTTCTTGACAGTTTTTAACTGTCAAGAAAAAAAAAATTAAATATTTTTTGAGAGTTAAAAACTGTCAACAATAGAAACTGTCAAGAAAAAAAAAATTGATGACAGTTTTGTATAACTATCATAAAAAAACTGTCATCTATGCTAAGTTTTCTAGTAGTGTTATTTTCGAAAACCCAACTTTACCCTTAACTGTAGCTGACGAGAAGGTCACGTGACAAAAAAATGGTCGGAAGTTAGCATTCCGTCCATTTTTGCGTATTTATTGAAGTTTGAGGGGTTTAATGCCAAGAAAAAAAAAATTCAGGGGGCACTATGCAATATCGCTATATGTTTAGGGGGCACTGGTGCTATTAACCCTTTTTATTTCTCATCTATAATTATCATTGGCTTGTTTCCTATCCTCTCAAAAATTAAGTGCTTGTTTGGTTGAGCTTTTTATTGGTTCAAAAGGTCTACCAACGTCTATTTGAGTCTTTTAAAGTTGTTTGGTTGGGCTTTTGAGATTGTCTATTTTAAATTGAGTAGATGCTAGTAGAGTTTAAACCTCTATTGGACAAAAGCTCATATAGATGTGCTTTTTCAAATAGATATTTTTTTTATAAAAAAAGGTCTACCAACCAAACATTTAGGATTTTTTTTTCAAAAACTCTATTTCTAATAGATCTACTACAAGTAGATCTTTTACCAATAGAAGTTTTTCAAAAACCCAACTAAACAAGCTTTAACTCTATATATATTATGATGAGATCTTTTTAAGAAACAACTTAATCAAACTCTATGATGCTCAACTTAGTTCCACATGTTCAAACATAGAATGTGACTAAGTGGCTAAGTGTTGGAAATCTTGAAGAAATAGTCACTCGGCAGAATGGATCATGAAGTCATAATTAACAACAATTGATGGGAGGAGGCGGCACACCTCCTCCAATTTGAAGATAAGGGCCTAGCTTTTTGTGTGTTATCTCCAAAAAAAAAACATATATAAAAGTTATAAAACACTTCACTGAACTCTTGAAGAATTTACATATATATATAAAAAAAAAAAAAAAATCTAAGTTGTAGATAATGTTTAGAGAGCACATGGTGAGTTGCAGAAACAAAAGTTTGTGTATCGTCAGAATAAGATCATGCAAGGTGAGAGAAAAGAAGAGAAAACTCAAACGGTGATTGTCTGTCCTAGGAATTAGCGTCAGGTGGTGCTTACATTCATTTATTATAACTGTTAAGTGGTGACCTCTCGGGCTCAGGATAATGAAAACAAACATGATATTGTTGTATTTTAAATTGGGCGGTTGTCTCTTAAAAAGAGAACTAGGCGGTTGCCGTTTCTACGAGGTTTATCTAGTCAGTGGAACCGAATTGACGTATTTACAAAAATTTTGGGACGACGGTACTAAAAAGGAAAAAGACAGTTAAAAAAAAAAAACAAATTTCATACAAATATAGGGACTAAATTTATAATGACATATGAGGTCTAAACGAACAATGCCCATCAATAAGGGAAAAATGATAAGGAATTCCTTGGGCGTATTTACTAAACAGGAATCCCAACGAGTGAAAGTAAACTTAATTAAAATTTGTAATGTAAATTATGTAGATTTTACACACAAATTGGGAATTTAATAGAAACAGAACTTAAGGAATCAAGTTCACTTTATTATTTTGAATTCATTTTTCCATGGAACTTGATTCTCTTCTCATTTCTTGTTAGTAAACACGTCCTTTATGAGTAAAATCTTCACCCCCGATTTGTGAATTTCCACTCCATTTTTTGAGGTTTGTAGGGACTCTTTTAAAAAATAAAAAATAAAACAAAACAGTTGCTTCATTATGCAATTTATGTTCACTTGCAGATTTATTTTCCTCCAGTTCCCAACGGTCTAGAAGCCATTCTATCTCTCCATCTCTTTCTTGTTTGTATGTATTTATTTTTGTGGTATCTTTACTTTTTTTTCAACCTCTTGAGTCTTGATGACCTTGAAAATAACTATTTCCATGAGATTTTTACATTTTTTTTTAATAATACCCTCTGATATTTTGCCATATTTTTTTTTACATTTTTTAAATCTTTATCTATACAAATTAACTATATCATGGATCCCAAAGGTCCTCTAGTTAAATCCCAAAACTAACTTATATAAATCAATATGATATAAGATCAATAACCAACACATTAGGCACATTCACTCATAATCTAAGTGGTGATGCATACTTTCCATTATATCCCCAACAAGAGTTCAAATTCCACCTTTTATCTATAAAATCATCATGTGAGGATTGATATCCTGAGAGTTAGTATGGGAAGATCTCTTTCCTATGGTGAAAGTTGTTTTTCTTGGTTTGTCGATTGATTTAGTCAAATTATTATTATTTTTTGTTTTAAAAAAATACACAACCATATGTTCTAATTAGAAACAAGAAATCAAGAATCATAAAATATTACATAAATAATGTACCACCACTTAGTCAAACTCATTAAAAAAGAAATTCAAGTCACATGTAACTAGATAATTCTCATCGAGACAAGTAGACAACATTTTTAAAAAAAGTTTTAGCTAGTTTAAAAAATTTATTGAACTCTTGTACATGTTTTTATTTTTTATTTATTTTTTATTTAAGAAACAACTTACAAAGCACACCAGAACACATGAACATTCTCTATTGATATAAAACAATTTTAAAAAAAATTATATGTAAAATGTGAGAATATTGTTGATGTAAAAAATGAGAATATTGTTAGTTAATGAAAAAAAAAATGGAGCAAATTTAAATGATTTATAGGTGTAATTATCCTAGTGGCCACCAATTTAGTTATGCTCTATCAAAATGGTTATTAGATGATAAATTCATTTCAACATGGCCATTATAGACAAATAGTGTGACATAAATGGTCATCTATAGAGAAATTTACCTTAGCGGCTACCCATTTGTTAATTTAGATGTTATCTTGTGAGCACCCTATTGTGAATTAAAACTATTTTTTTTTCAAGAAAAAAAAAAAGAAATTTTTTGAAAAAATTTTGTTTATTGGAATTATCCTCCAACCGTCCATGGTTGGAGATCAGATTTTTTTTTTTTTTTTTTTTTTTTTTTTTTTTTTTTTTTAAAGAATTTTAAAAAATATATAGCAAAAATTTGGTAAAACAACAAATGGGTGGATCTCCACCAAGTTCTGTTTAGTTTTTTGGAAAAAAAAAATAAAAATTCTTTTTTAAAAAATAGGTTGTAAAGATTTGGTTTCTTTTTAATTAAATTTTTTAAAAAAATGAGTGGGCACCGTTGTAACGTCTCACCAAATGGGTGACCACTATAGTAAATTTCCCTATGGGTGGCTATTAGCATCACACCGTTCGCCTATAATGGCCATGTTGAATCGAATTTTCCATCTAATGATAATTTTGACGGTGCACAACTAAATGGATGGCTATTAGAGTAATTATCTATAATTTATATTACTAATAATAATTACATGTTATAAAATCTCTAAAAACTTATTATCAATATGAACCATCCGACTTATCTTCAAGAGAACCGTTTTAAACACATACAAATGCAATACAATGAATTATGGTATAATTTACACCAATATATTTTACTGTATATAAGATCAACATATATGGTAAAACTATGTGTCTATAATAGTCCAAGAGAACACCCAAAAAAGAGAAAAACAAAAAACAATAACAACAGTTTCAATGATTCTTAAATTAGTCTTCTAATATTAGTTTCTATGACAGGGCACATACACCTCCTGAAATTTTGAACTTTTTTAGGTTTTTAAGATAATTACAAGAATGTCACTTCAACAAAATTGAAACGGTTGAAAATCATAATATTTATATGAAGTGTCAGTCTTGTAATTACCTGAAGACCTAAAAGAAATTCAAATTTTTTGAAGGGGGCATGTGCACCTTCTGGACCATTTTCTTTTATTTATGTTCATTTACAGATAAAAGAAAATAATATTTATATGGAGTTGATCATTTGAATATAAGATAGGCTAATTGGCACGAATAGCCCCTGAACTATACCCGAATTTGCACCTTACCCCCTGAACTTTTTTTTTCGGCATTAAACCCCCTAAACTCAACGAAATTTGCAATTGTTAACGGAAATCCAATGAAACCCTAATTCCGTCTAGGAAACTTACACTAAGCTCCCCTGATTATATATATAATTGTATTAAACCCCAAAAAATATAATAATATTACCCGAATACCCCTCTGACCAAATTTTAAAAATAAAAATTTAAAATTTAAAATTTAAATAATGGTTAAATAATAATAAAATTCTGAATTTTATTATAAAGACAATAAAATAAATATAGAAATGAAAAAACTAAATTGATTTAACAATTATTAAATTATATATATTTTTTTAAATATCCCTAAATATAAACCCATATAAATATTTAAAATATTAAAGAAAAATAAAATAATGGTTAAATAATAATACAATCCCCTTTCAATAATAATAATAATAATAATAATAATAGTAAAATTCTTATTTTTTTTTATAAAGACAATTAAATAAATAGAGAAATGAAAAAAAATCTCTATTTATTTAATTGTCTTTATAAAATAATAATAATAATAATAATAATAATAATAATTATTATTTAAAATTTAGAATTTAAATAATGGTTAAATAATAATAAAATTCTGAATTTTATTGTAAAGATAATTAAATAAATAGAGAATGAAAAAAATAAATTGATTTAAAAATTATTAAATTATCTTTTTTATTTAAATGTCACTAAATATAAAACCCATATAAATATTTAAATTATTTAAAAAAAAATAAAAATAATGGTTAAATAATAATACAATCCCCTTTCAATAATAATAATAATAATAATAATAATAATAATAATAATAATAATAATAATACAATTCTTATTTTTTTTAATAAAGAAAATAAAATCTTTAAGAAATTAAAACATCTTTAAAATCTTTACCATCCATCTCATAGATGGACGGTGAAGAAACATTTATTAAAACAAATTCAAATTAAAAAAAAAAAAAACATTTTTTAAATAGATTGATTGATCTCAATTACAAAAAAAATATAATAAAATAATAAGTTTCTCCATTAATGAAGATATGAAGATCCATCAATGTTTTTTTTTTTTTTTTTTTTTTTTTTTTTTTTTTTTTTTTTTTTTTTTTAATAATTAGATTTCATTTATTGGTTTGTGAAATTGTTTTTTAAATTAATTTTTTAACTTAATAAACATAGAGAAAAGAAATCCTTAAAATAAAAAATTTCGAATAAATATTTTTAAATGAACTTCGATCCATCTAATTAAATGAACACCTATTTCTCCATCCAATCCTTAAAAATTTTCCTTCTATAAAGAAAATAAAAAATTTAAATTTCCAACACACAGAAAATTTAAAATAAAAAATTTAATTTTTAATTTTTCTATATGTGCTTTTAATTGGATTGATGTTCAATTTTTTAAATTTTGTATTTGTATTATTATAATTATTTTGTAATTGAGATAAATCAATATATTTCAAAAAATGTTTTTTTTTATTTGAATTTGTTTTAATAAATATTTTTCCATCGTCTATCTATGAGATGGATGATTGAGATTTTAAAGATGTTTTAATTTTTTAAAATTTTATTTTCTTTATTAAAAAAATCAGATTTGTATTATTTTTTTTTTTTGAAAGAGAATTGTATTATTATTTAACCATTATTTTTATTTTTCTTAAATAATTTATATATTTATCTAGGTTTTTATATTTAGGGATATTTAAATAAAAAGATAATTTAAATAATTGTTAAATCAATTTATTTTTTTCATTCTCTATTTATTTAATTATCTTTATAATAAAATTCAGAATTTTATTATTATTTAACCATTATTTAAATTCTAAAATTTAAATAATAATAATAATAATAATAATAATAATAATAATAATAATTATTATTATTATTATTTTATAAAGACAATTAAATAAATAGAGATTTTTTTTTCATTTCTCTATTTATTTAATTGTCTTTATAAAAAAATAAGAATTTTATTATTATTATTATTATTATTATTATTATTATTGAAAGGGGATTGTATTATTATTTAACCATTATTTTATTTTTCATTAATAATTTAAATATTTATATGGGTTTATATTTAGGGATATTTAAAAAAAAAAGATAATTTAATAATTGTTAAATCAATTTAATTTTTTCGTTTCTATATTTATTTTATTGTCTTTATAATAAAATTCAGAATTTTATTATTATTTAACCATTATTTAAATTTAAAATTTAAAATTTTTATTTTTAAAATTTGATCAGAGGGGTATTCGGGTAATATTATTATATTTTTTGGGGTTTAATACAATTATATATATAATCAGGGGAGCTTAGTGTAATTTTCCTGGACGGAATTAGGGTTCCGTTGGATTTCCGTTAACAATTGCAAATTTCGTTGAGTTTAGAGGGTTTAATGCCGAAAAAAAAAAGTTCAGGGGGTAAGGTGTAAATTCGGGTATAATTCAAGGGGATTCGTGTCAATTAGCCTATAAGATATTATTAAGTTAGAATGAATGCTGTTCACCGGAAGCTACTTTCCACGGTTATAACCATTTCAATTGTTTGCCTTTCAAATTCTATGTTTCCATTTATTTACCATCATATATATCACATTTTTCTCTTCTACTCAATTTCATTTTGTGATTAACGAAGTGTGATTACTTTTATTTTCTTTTTATTAATAAATGACCTTTGTTCTCTTACAATTTAATATTTATAATACTCTTAATTAGAATTAATAATCTAGTTAATGAAAATGTTGATTTATAATCAATTGTTCAATTTTTTCTCTAATATTTTCTTTGTTTTCCTAGTTTTAATCTATTTAAAAATCAATAAAACAACTTGAAGGTTATTAAAAGAAAGATAACAATCAAACAAATAAGTTAATAAGAGCATTTATAATGCAAATATGCATTTTTGAGTTTCTAAATAGTGCCACATCAGCATTTATATTTATTATGGGCATACTTTTGAAAAAAAAAATAGAGAAATACATATTCACATCTCCAATACAATTATATAAAATCAAATATGCATCCATTTTATGTCCAATCATAATAAAACCATTATTAAACTCTCTCTCCTCTTTTATTTTACAATTAAATGAGGTTTAATCTTATTGGTGGAAAGAGTTAGAAATCTTAGTAAACATTTCTTTTCTAGGAGAGTTTCTAGAATTAGAAACCCAACTCTATATTCTCTAACTTTTTTTTGGCCACTTCATCTCCATATTCAACTTAGATAATAGCATTGGAGAGGGTTTTTATAACTTTTTTTAATAACTATCCTATGTGACACTCCATTTTCTCTAAATGCATAATAGCATTGGAGATGCTCTAAGACATTTTTGTTGACTTGATCATATCTATCAAATTTTCACATCTTAATAGTAGATACGATTTTTATTATAAAATTTAGATTGTAAATTTGTAAATAGTAAAAAGCAACGATATTAATATACATCGATTAGAAGATTAATTTTCTCATCGAAGCAAGAAGATGGGCTATATGTACTACGGCCCAATCAAATCATTTTGGGATGAGTGGCGATATTGACACCCCTCAAAAACTGTGTACACACCCCTTTCGTAAGTACACTCTTAAAATATTTTAAAAATCTCAGGTTCGTAAATAAACCCCGCTTAATGCCAAAAATACCCTTTCTTTAATTTGATTGTATCATATTTTTGTTAGCACACTACTATTTTGTTATCTAATTAGATTTATTTAAAATTTTATTATTTTATATCTTTTTATTCAAATAAATAATTTCTCTTTAAAAAAATAACTTCTAACATGCAAAAACATTTGATGTCTCTAAAAAATTGTATGAAAAAAAACCTTTTTTTTAATTTTTTTTTTTAATTTTTTTTTTTATGTAAAATGAAGCTCTCAGCATATAATAGTGTACCTCAATTATTTTGTTCCTAAGAAAGTTTATTTATTTATTTATTTTAAAAAAACAATTGTTCATAAAAAAGTTTATTGTTGGTATTGATTTTTGTTTCACTCAATTATAACAGTAAATTGTTGGTCAACTCAATCAATTTGTATTTCATAAAAGAAATTGAAATTAGTATTTAAAATAGAAGTTAGGGGTTTGATAAAATAGAAAGGTTTTTATTATCATATCAAACAATTAATAGGAAACTTCTTCTTTCTTTTTTTACAAAGTATTGATATAAAATCAATTAATAATTATTGGTGTGTATTTACAAACTATTTAGTCCTTTAAGGGTGCATTTGGTACACGGGACAGGACGGGACCGGACCGGACAATTTTCTCTTGTCCCGCGTTTAGCGCGCTATTAACATGGGACGGGACGGGACAAGGTGAGACAAAAAACCAAAAAACTTGTCCCACCTAAATAGGTCGGCTAGACTTGTCCCATGCATGGGACAAGTCTGGAAAAGACATTTTTGCCCTCAATTCATCCAAAAATTACAAAAATACCAACTATAAAATAAAATTCTAACCCATTTTCATGCTTCTCTCTCTCTGAAACCCACCCATCTCACGCTTTTCTCTCTCTCTCTCTCTCTCTCTCTCTCTCTCTCTCTCTCTCTCTTCTTTGGCCGCCGGATAGGAGCAAAGATCTCCGTCTCTCCCCGCTTGTCTCTCTCTCCGTTTGACCTTCGATTTTGGAGGTGGTGGCTGGAGATGATTTCGATTTTGAGAAATTGATTTACGGTTCTCGATTTGGGGGTTTTCGATTCACATCAATCGGAATACAAAATCTGGATTGCGTCGTTGGCGGCGAGGTTTGTGGGGGTTCGTGAGATTGTGGTTGGGTTTGATTGAACCCGATGGTGGCTGGGTTCGTGAGGTTGATGAAGAAGAGCTTCGATTTTTCCAAATTTTTTTTTTTTTTTTTTTTTTCAGATTTTGTGTATATAATTTGATTATATTATAGATTAATGAAGAAGAGGTTTGATGAAGATCTTTGTTTTCGAATTTGATGAAGAAGAGGTTTGATAAAGATTTGGATGATGTTTAAATCTAATTATTGGTATGATGTGTTTGATAAAGATTTGGATGTGTTTGAATCTAATTTAATGTGTTTGATAAAGATTTTGATAAAGATTTTGAATTTAAGTAAAAAAAAAAAAGGTTGAACTCCCAGTAAAAAAAATGGTTGAATCAGATGTTGGTGGAGAGTGGAGACCAGTCCCAGATTGGATCTTAACCTCAATTTATATATATATATATATATATATATGTTTTCATTTTTCAGTTTGTGTTTTTTTTTTTGGTAAATTCTATTTAATCTTCACCCTCCATCACGAATATGAATGGTGGAGATAAATTTTTTTTAAAAAAATATATATATATTTTAAGAATATTTTGAAAATTTATTAATTTGATCCCAACTATCATCTTAAATAATCTTATAAAATTATTAATTAATAATTTTTCAATCACAATAGGGGCATTTTGGTCATTTGTACCTCTTGTCCTGTCTTGTCCCAACCATACCAAACGTATAATAGTACAGTCCACAGTTCAGTCCTAGGCATTCCAAACACAATACGAAACAACATGTCATGTCCTGTCCCATCCCGTCCTGTCCCGTCCTACCTTGTCCTTTCTCATGTCCATGCCAAACGCACCCTAAGTAATTTTACTTGAGGATGTGGTAGCAAAAAATGGTCAAGAGGCCCAAAGTTAAAAAGCTCAGGCCTTTTTCATAGTCTACCTAGGCCCGTTATAGTAGAATGATCCAATATAAGCGTCGGTTGCAGAACTTGATCTTGGAGGGACCAAGTCAGTGGTCAGTTATATCAAGTAGATGGTTGTGGGAGAGATTTTCTCCTGAAACCTCGCCCACAATCAAATCATGATCAAATGATCAGGTGAACGTTAAACAACTGAACCCTATAAATAACAAGGCTTTTTCTACAGAAAGGCTCTCTGAAAAATTCTGAACTAAAACAAAGCTAATTAGCATCTCGAAATTATATTCATGCTCATTTCGGCCATCAGAATTAACTTGATTCACAATTACCACAAACAAATTGCTCAGCCCAAGCATACCTAAGGCTAAGAATCTAACCCACCTTCATTGTTTCATTTTATCTATATTTATGTTCTTGTTCTTTTTACAGGTTCAACGAAGAAGATAACTACACCAGGTCGACTGACCAACCTTTTTTGCAGGTTTATCGAGGAAACGACAACCTTTAATCGACAGGCTCAACCAAGTTGCTTTGGGCCTAACATAACCCGACCCCGATCCACATCAATTGTAAATTGACCATCTACAAAGGATAATATTGGATTTTTAAAAATATACTAAATTGGGGTATACATTCAGTTTTTGAGGAGTGTAAATATCGTCACTCTATTGGGATCTAGTCATAAAAGGCAATGGGCCCTAGCGAAAAGATAATGGTTTTTTTTTTCTCTCAAATATATACTTTTTATGATGAAATCATGAATTTCCATGACGAATTCAGCCATGAAAATTCTTGTTTCCCCCACAAAATCCCTTCTGTGATTTTTATTTTATTTTTATATTTTTTACATTTTTAAATTTTCTACAAATATCTCGTGTTTTAATATTTTCTAACAGTATCTTGTGTTTATCCTCAAAAATACTAATTTTTAAAAGCAAGGACTCTCTTGCCGAAAACCAATCTCTGAGACATAGGTTGGTTTGCGTATTTTGTTAAAATAACTCATATTAAAACAAAAAACAATTTTCAAAAAATAATTCATGAGTTTCAAAAAAAAAAAAAAAAAAAAAAAAAAAAAAAGTAATTGCATTTTGTTTTGGCAGCTTCATAGCATTATCGGAATCATGGTCATCAATGACCTCTAAAATAAAAATTTCAAGCTCAAAAATATATATATATATATATATTACTTCATGTAATTAAATATAATTTTGTGATGAAATATTTTTCTTCATTAACAAGTTACCTATCTCCTAAATCCTAATTATATATTCTGTTAGCATTGATAAAAGCATCAGTATCATAAATGTCAATATTATGCTAGTATTAATAAGGGCAGTTTCACACCATTAAACCACTGAGCTGGAACAGTATCTATCTATCATATCACAGTTAGACAGTTGATAGATATAACTGCCAGTATCATGAAAATATATACCATTCTAATGACATACCAACTTGCGCAACTTAAGCAAATGATGATTAAATGTTTCTTTGTAAGCAGCAATGCAGGAAGAGCAAGTAGGGAGCCGACACTGGTCGTCCATAGAGTACACGTGTATACAACCAGTATCCAACATCTACACTGTAATGAACAGAACTTGCAGTGACCGAATCTTTCACCCAGAAAGTGATCATAATTGACTTGTATTTATTGAGGGTTGCAGTGACCGATCCTTTTGAAATATAACATAGTTGCATAGCAGTACAGATAACAGCCAAAACTCTATCAAGTAATCCTTGAAGATTTCCTTTTCTTCCTTCATTTCTCAATACTCCAATAGTCATTTTTCTGCTGGTTTCCACTGCTTCTTGTTTTCAAAACAGGCTCTTGTCTTAAATTTTCCAGGGAAATATATATATATATATTATAGACCCTCCAAGTTTTCCTGGAAAACGTTGCACCAGTTCATCAATCGACTCTCTTGATCTCTTCTTCTTCTCTCTTTGTTAGCAATTATCATGTGCGACGAAAATTCATTCTGGAACTTCGAATCCAATATTCATGACAACAACAATAACAACGAAGTGGGGCAGTCGTCTATAAATGAAGATATATTTGAATTTCCTTATCCTTGTGAGCCTGCACCAAATTCTTGGTTCCAAGCTTCGTCTCCTTTGATTACTACTCCTCCGACTTATCATGTGGATGATATTCTTATTTATATCGGGTCCTTAATGGATTCTCCGATTATTCCAACAACACCATTATTGCAGCCTATCTGTAACATTGATTTTCCAAATATTCCAGTGTTTCATCAGGGAGAACCAAGTGTTCATGAAATTGGACAATCAAGTGAAACAATCAAGAAAGCTGAAGTAAAGGTTCTCATCAGATGTTGCTTTTTTGTTAATTAATTATATTGAAACAAATTCTTTTGTATCGATTTGATTTATTGATCTATATGTTTCCATGTTGTGGTTGTAGAGGGCAAAAGTAATACCTGAGAAGAAGAAAAAGAAAATCGAAAAACGAAGTCGTGCAGCTGAAGTACATAACTTGTCTGAAAGGGTACACAAATATTTAAGCTTCAGATTTTTTCCGATTGCAGTAGTTTATTTAGTCTGTTGATCATAAATAATTTTCGATTCGTGTTTCACGCAGAGGCGAAGGAACAGGCTCACCATAAAGATGAAAACTTTGCAGGAAATGATACCGAATTGTAACAAGGTCAGTAGTTGTATTAAATTTAATTCCTTGTTTTTACATTCATTTTCTTCAATACTAGAACACAACTCTGACTACTAAAATTGCTTACTCAGTCAGCTGATAGAGCTTCTATCTTGGATAATGCTGTCAACTATGTTCAGTTCATGAAGCTTCAGACAGAAGTAATCTCTCTCTCTCTCTTTTTGTCTCTGTTATGTGTATTATTTACCTGCGAGCGTTCTTCATCTATACATATGTACCTCGTTTGGCTAATTTGATTCCATTTTTCGTGTTTTTGTTTATTAGTTGATGTCTGGTAGCCAAGTGACACCATACATAACACCGAGTGGGCTTCCAGGCACGCATGGTTCACAATATTCACAATTCCTGCCAATTAGGCCGAAAGTAGAGATGGGGATGGGGGTGGGGTTGTTCGGGATGTGTTATCCGAATGGTGTACCAGTGCTACAAGCTCCCTTCCATCCTTCGTTTTCAGGAGGTCTAGGCATGCCTTTAATGCCTGGACAGGCAAATCTTGCAGTCCCTCAAATGCAAATGCCATGTTATCCTTCACAAGTTCATCAAATGCCGAATTACGTCTCAGGATTCTCTCCTGGATTAAACTTTCAAAGCCAAGGAGATCTGTTTACTTCTCAAATTGCCATTGCTTATCAACAACAACTACTACAACAGCAGCAGCAGCAACAAGAACAGCAACAACAACAACAAGAACAGCAACAGCAGCAGCAACAACAAGAACAGCAACAACAGCAGCAACAACAAGAACAGCAACAACAAAAGCAGCAGCACCAGCAGCAGCAACCGCCCGGGTCAACTCAGGTTCACTCTAATCTGTAAATTTATTTTCTATCATTTTTAGGCAAACACAATTAGGAAACAACCAAATCAATCAAAGTAATCGAAATCTTCTAAAAGGGTCCAAGAAGATTCAACTAATTACCAGCACAATTTATATGGTTTCCTAATAATCCCAGAAATTTAATTTGTTCATTTTTCCATATCTGAAATCTTCTTTTGCTGAAGTACTTATTACAGTTCGATCTGGATTTGATCAAATTAAATATGTGGGGTTGACTGATTAAATTTCTGCAGGAAACACGACCACCTGATACATCTCCTTAAATGCTAATGAGAAGTCATACAATTACCACTTCGTGAGTGAGAATTAATGCAGTCTCTGAGGCTTCTCGTCTCTTGGATTTGTTTTGTATCTGAATCTGTTTTTTTGATACTTCGTCCACATGACAAGTTTGTTGGCCTTGTACGTTAGAATTTTAAGTATTATTATAGGTTTTTATGTATAAGAGCGATAACAAGATAAATAATCGTTTTACATGTAGTAGAACTATCTCGGTAGTCACTTTAAGCCGAGAAGTCAATATTTCAACTTCAGTTTTTAAGCATCGTAGAAATGTTTGGCCCCCCCCCCCCTCTAATTTTAGTAATGGTCATTTCCCATAGCTATGTTCCCCCCTGATTTTAGTAATGGTCATTTCCCCTCCCCCTTTATAGTTTTAGTACAACCCCCCACCCCCTCTAATTTTAGTAATGGTCATTTCCCATAGCTATGTTCCCCCCTGATTTTAGTAATGGTCATTTCCCCTCCCCCTTTATAGTTTTAGTACAACCCCCCACCCCCTCTAATTTTAGTAATGGTCATTTCCCCTTCTGAAAACTAAAATATTAGATATTTTACCCCCTCAGTTTCAGTAATAGCTATGTTCCCCCCTGATTTTAGCAATGGTCATTTCCCCTTCTGAAAATTAAAATATTAGACATTTTACCCCCTCAGTTTCAGTAATGGTTATTCCCCCCCCCCCCCCCCCCCCCCCCCCCCCCCGACAACCAAAATATTAGACATTTAACCCCTAACCATTTGTTAGTCCGTTAGTCAATAACTTTGACTATCAAAAAATCATTTAAATGCCCTTATTACCCTTAAACACATTAGTTATGCCCTCTAATGGCACCACTAATTGTTTTTAAAGAAAAAAAATCAAAAATTAAAAAATTAAACTAATAAAAGTATTTAAAAAAAAACATAATTGAAAATAAAAAATTGTAAATTTAATTAAACTTTAATAAAAAAATTCAGTATTTCAAAAAAATATATATTAATGTTTTTTACATTATTTTTACATTAATTAAAATTTTTAATTATTTTTACATTTCATTCTTTATATTAATGTTTTGAAAATTAAATTTTTATTTTTACATTTCATTCTTTATATTAATGTCTTTTAAATAAATGATTCAATATTTCAAAAAAATATATATATTAATGTTTTTTACATTATTTTTACATTAATTAAAAAATTTCATTATTTTTACATTTAATTCTTTATATTAATGTTTTTAAATGAAAATTTATTTTTACATTTCATTATTTATATTAATTTTTTTAAATAAATTTTTATTTGTACATTTAATTCTTTATATTTATTTTTGTTTAAATAATTTTTTTATTAAAGTTTAATTAAATTTTATAATTTTTATTTTCAATTATTTTTTAAAAAAATACTTTTATTAGTTGAATTTTTTTATTTCTGATTTTTTTCTTTAAAAACAATTAGTGGGGGCATAACTAATGTATTTAAGGGTAATAATGTCATTTAATTGATTTTTTGACGGTCAAAGATGTTGACTAACGGACTTTCTAACGGTGAGGGGGTAAAATGTCTAATATTTTGGTTTTTAGGAGGGAAAATGACCATTATTGAAACTAGTGGGGGCAAAATGTCTAATATTTTAGTTTTCGGAGGGGGAATGGTCATGACTGAAACTAGAGGTGGCAAAGTGTCTAATATTGCAAACTAAGAGCATCTCCAATGGTATAAGAAAATTTGGATCCTCAAAAGTTGCCACCTCAGCATTTGAGGATTGTTTTCAGGGTTTGCTAAATTTGATGATTGTATAGTCCACAATGGTACACTTATAATGGCACCACAATGATATATTAGTTTTTTTTTGCTAAAAAAAAAAAAATTATAAAAAACAAGAGAAAGTATATGATATGGGTATTGATCCATTCGTAATGAAGAGACGAATTTTACCTAATTAAAATTTTTGGGGTTGAAACAATGATAAAATACAGAGATGATCAGAGAAAAAAAGAGAAAAAAAAGAAGTAACAAAAGAGAGAGAAAGAATAAAATTACAACAGTTAATTTGGGTTAAATTTGTATTTGATGTGTAAAGATTCCCATTTATTGATTGACTTGTTTCGTGGACAAACCACATGTTGGGGTTGATGTAAGGGTAGCTTAGGAATTAGTGATCATCCAATGGCCCTCTCAAGACCTCAAGAGAAGAAGCACCAAAGGTATATTTTAGTGCTTACATGCTTTGAAGAGATCATAGTTGCACACACTCACAACTCATGCATATTTCTATATTTGTATGTTGTGTGTTTTCATATGTGTGCATTCATAATTGTTGAATATCTCTTTATACATGTTTATTTGATTGCATCTAGTTTATTGAAATGCCATAACATGTTTAGGCATTAGGATGCAAAGTCATGAATTTTATTCATGCTTGTTTGAATTGATTGCATCTTGTTCTATGATAATGCCATGACATGATAAGCATTAGGATGCATTCAATTCTCACACTTGCACTTCATGTTTGATTAGCTTTAAGTGTGGTGTAATTCGTTTCCCGAAGGATGTTCAAAAACGTCCGCGCGTGCACGTTGGTGTGCATGGTTTAGCGTGATGATCGCCGGTAGAGTTGCCCTTGGCTTCTCCTTTGGATTCACCATATTTGGTGAACGGCGGTTGAGATCGGCGGCTTGGCCGCCGAATCGAAACCGCCGATCAAGACCTGATTGTAATAAATGTCTCGGGTCCAAAACGGCGGTTATGATTAGCGGTTATGTACTCGCTGAATGAAAGCGTCGAATAAAATCCAAGTTCTCGGGTTTCAATTCGGCGGTTTAGTTCTGTGGCCCCGACCGCAGAATGAAACCGTCGATCGTGCGTTTTCAGGGGCAAAATAGTATTTTCACATGCCCTGTTTTTGGTCTCTATAAATACATCCTTATCTCTGGTTCCCATACCAAGTCTTTTGATCCCAAGAACCCTAGAGAGATATTTAAAGAGACTTGAGAGGAAAACCTTAAAGATCACATCTTTATTCCTCTCAACCCATTTCCACATGCATAAATCATCATCTAAGCATCATCTAGGATCATCTAGTGTTTGCTAATGCATGGGTCTTTTTCAACACACATGATATGATTTGTTGAACACTAATCTCATCTAATTTTAGTGTTTTTACTTATCAATTTTATCTCTTTTATCACTTGTATGTTCTTTGAGTAATTTCTACATACATGATTGAGATTATGTGTTGATTGGGTTAATTGTTACATAGCTTATTTGATTAGGTCATTATTGCCTAAAAGCTATGCCATAAACATTCTTGTGTGCTTTATTGATAACTAGGTTGATAGATTGTGTTTTAATCAACTAGTTAATCATTTGAATGTTTGTGGGTTATTTTTTATAGCTATTGTATCTAGGATTGGTTATCCTTTACATAGCTAAGCTATTATGCCATGTCATATAGCTATTTTGATATCTAGGATTGATTTTATAGTTATCATACAATCCTAGGTAAGCATCTAGAGTACCCTAGCTCTTATTGCATATTTGGATATCATTGCATATTCACATAGGGTGTTGATCTCTTCGGGGAAGTAAGTCTTGTGTGATAGACCGGGATTAGGTCGTGCACCGGGATTAGGTGGTCACTCAAGCAAATTGGACTAGGTCCACTTTTATAGGCCTGCGGGTAGTGGTAGCTGGATATAGGCCGGGATTAGGCCGTCAAACCAGGATTAGGTTGTATACGCTATCATAATTAATGGATTCGAGGTTCGAGTATGGCGCACTATAATTGCCCGTGGTTTTTCCCTGTTGAGGGTTTCCACGTAAAAATCAAGTGTCATTTATATTTCCGCACCTTATTACACTTGATTATTGTTTTGTGAATTGGGTTATATTTGTAATATTGACTAATCCGAAAATTTGGTAATAACGGATTAACAACCCTTTCACAAACCCTCTATGTCATGTTTTAAAAGACACACACGCGTATTCATTTATTTATTTGTGAACTTTCATGATGATTGAAAGTCAATCTTCAAATTTGATTATTGAAGAGGCAATTTGATTATTGATAACTGTTATTGCTAAATTTTACTGACTCCATTGTACAGTGTTTTTTGGTTAAATAATCAAATTTTGATTACTCTCCTACTTTTGAAGATATCATTGGAGATGCTCTAAGGGGGGAAAATGATTATATCCCAAATTTTTCGAGCCCGGCCAGTGCCCAGCCCAATGATTGACTAATTTTTTCAGCAATTTTTTTTTAAAATTATACTTTTTCTGATGAAATTATGAATTTTCCTAAGGAATTCAGACATGAAAAATCTTGTGATCCCCAAAAAAGCCCACCTTGTTATAAATATATTTGGTGTCTTCCACCATGTGCATGGCGTGGCAAGTGGCAACAAAATACAAGTTTGGTTTGAGATGTGTCTCATGGTGGCACAATGTGTAGAAAATTACAATATGCACCCCTTGTTTGTTTGACTATATATATATATGGTCTCTCTTGTAAAATGGGCTGATGCTTTCCAGAATACATCAATAAGAAGAAAAATATCTCCTTTGTGTTATCTCATCTCTCATCTCTCTCCCTCTCTCTTGTTTCTCTTCTTCTATTTTATTAGTTTATATGTTACTCTTTATCTATTCTTTTATGTTCTTCATCTATTATTTTTTAATTTTATTACAATACGTTATCAGCACGAATGCTGTTATTCCTAGAACCTGAAGTTCTGAATTTATTACTAATGGGGCCTGAAGTTCCTAGATTTATTACTAGAACCTGAAGTTCCTAGATTTATTTCTAGAACCTGAAGCTTCTGAATTTATTACCACTAGAACCTGAAGTTCTTAGATTTATTTCCAGAACTTGAAGTTTCTGAATTTATTATTATTAAAACCTGAAGTTTCCAAATGTTTATTTATTAATACAAGAACCTGCAATTTTGAGTTTACTTTCTCGCATTTTTACTTTTACGCAATTTACTTTACTACATTTTATTTACTTTTAAGCAATTTATTCTCTCGCATTTATTTATTTATTTGCTTTTATGAGATTGGCTATGCCAACCTACTAGAACCTGCAGTTATGGATTTACTTTTTCCGCATTTATCATTACGCATTTTATTTTGTAATTTTTATTTAAACAATTTGGTTACCCATCAAGAACCTAAAGTTTATGAATTTATTTATCATTACCGAAACCTGAAGCTTCTGGATTTATTTATCTACAAATATTTCTTTATATATATGAAGATTTAAATTCCTCGGATTTTTATCAGACTAGAAGTTCTGACTTCGATTGTGATTTTCGGATAATCAGAAGTTGTAAGAATGTCAAAGCTTGCAAATTTGAAATTTACTGCACTGGAAGTGTTTGGGGACAATTACGATCTAAAAGCCGAATATCTAACTGTCACAGAACCAAAAGTTCTATAGCAAGAACTAAAAGACCGATTTGATAACCAACCCGATGTTGCATTACCAAATGCTAGGTATCAATGGCAACATTTATGTTTTCAAGGCTTTGGATCAGTCTCTAAGTATAATACTGCTTTATTTAAAATCACTACACAGCTGAAATTGTGTGGTTAGGATGTAATCTGAAATCATCAATAAAAATAGTAAATTTTCTCCCCTATTCACTTTATCTCATACCGTTATCCTTTCATTCTTCTTCATCTTATTTATGTTATATTAGCTGTTATTTTAATTTTACGCATCTATTTAATTTTATGCAATTTATGTATCTGAGTATACCAACTAACCAGAACCTGAAGTTTCTGGATTTGTATAAATTATGTGTTGAGCCTAACTAGGTCAACCGTTAAGTTTTTGGAATTTAAACCAAGATCAGCTAGACCGATTAACCAGAATCTAAAGTTTTTGGATTTATCATTATAATATTTAAGTTGGCATGGTTTTACAAACCAATTAGAATATGAAGTTCTAAATTTTAAATTTTAGTAAAAATATGGAGTTCTGGATTCATTAATATGTACATGAATGCCATATTTAGGACCTGAAATTCCAAAATTTGAATTCTATATAGAACTTAAAGTTCTAATTTTGAATACGAAATATTGAATCTGAACTTGAAGTTCTTAAGTTTTGAACATGAAGTTCTAATCAGACTTGAAGCTTTGAATTTAATTTAAATTGTGACATTAAAACTTTTATGTCAAAGTTTAGAACCATAAATTATGAATTGGATCAAGTTACGATTCTTTCATCTAGAAAGTCAATTTGTGATTTCTATTTAGAACCTGAAGTTTTCTGAATTTTATGAACCTGCAGTTCATGGTAGAACCGGAAGTTCGAAAAATCAATATGATTCATGATTTTGTTTTATGAAGTGATATATTTTCATATCTATATGTTTATACTTTTGATCATTTTGTCTAATATGCACTTTATTTTTCTTTGTGAATATATATGTCTTTAAATGGTATATTGAATGATGTTGAAAAGCAAGATACATGAGATATATGTCTGGCTAATAGTGCACTGATGCATACGATTCTGCGGAATCAGAAATACTTTCTGAATTTAACCTTGCTCAAAGCAAATGTTAATACTAGGGGTGTGCAAAAACCCGCCAAACCGACCCAAACCAATTAACCCAACCCATTATGGGTGGGTTGGTTCAATTATTAATATAAATTAAGTGTCATTCGGTTTTTTTAAAAAAAACGACCCGAACAAAAATGGTTCGGTCTCGGGTTATGTGAAATGCATCACATAACCCGAACCAAACCACAATTTTCAGGTTTTAACTTTTAACTTTTAAAATTTAAAATATTAATAATATTGTTTTGTCTTTCGGTCATTCACATTTCTTTTTCCCATTTAATTAGGTTTTGTCCTACTTTACTTTAAAACTATATAAAAGAGCTACCTGTCTACTTTTTATAACCTAAAATCTTAAAAACTGAGCTGCACTCATTCTCTCACTTTCAGATCACATCAAGCCATCAAGGCTCAAGCATCAAGGTATACACTTAAGTTTTAAGTACTAATCAACTCTCTTTATATATATGTATATAAAAAATATCTCTCGATACTTTCTTTTTGTTTTGTTTTAAGTTATTGTATTCTCTTTTATATATATTTAATATCACTATGTAGACTATGTAGTATGTACTTTTTGTTTATTTGAAACCGTGTACATATATATATATATGCATACAGGTACAGGCATACACTAATCACTCTTTTGTTTTTTGAAAAAATAACATATATATATTTTTTTGTGTTCTCTTTATATATATACTTGTTATTTTTTCTTCATTTATAAATGTTGTTATTAATTTGTTAATTATATAATATATTTTTAATAGTCAAAATAATTGAATAACACTTATATTTAATTATTTTATTGTTGTCTTTTATTTGTGGGTTTACAATGGCTGAAAAATTAAATACTACTACAATTGAACCTTCTGAAACTCTAACTACAGATGAAGTATTGGTTGTCGCCGATGCTGGAATGAAAAGAAAGTCAACGAAAACGCCATCAAAAGTGTGGATTCACTTCACGAAAAATGAAGGAGGTAATAGGTGTACTTGTAATTACTGCGGTAAAGATTATGCTTGTGATAGTAAAAAAGTTGGTACTAGTACTTTATGGACTCATTTGAACGATCAATGCAAAAAATATCATAATCGTTTGGTGGATGAAAAGCAAAAGGTACTGACTTTTGAAAAAAAAAAATATGGGTGATGGTACTGGTAATCTTGTAGCCGTGGGATTTAGTAAAGATGCATGTAGGAAGGCTTTGATTAAAATGATAGTTCTTGATGAGTTGCCCTTTAGTTTTATTGAAAGAGAAAGATTTCGTCACTTTTGTTCTGTAGCATGCCCAAAATTTGATCCTCCTTCTTGAACTACAATTGCTAGAGATATAAATCAACTTTATTTAGATGAGAAAGTAATGTTGAAAAGCATGTTTTCTTTTAATAAGCAAAGAGTTTGTCTTACTACTGATTGTTGGACTTCAATTCAAAATACTAATTATATGGTTATCACAGCTCATTTTATCGATAGTGGGTGGGAATTACATAAAATAATTTTAAACTTTTGTGTGGTACCTAATCATAAGGGTGAAACCATTGGAAAAATCATTGAGGCATGCTTACTTGATTGGGGTATAGAGAGAGTATTCACGATAACTGTTGATAATGCTAGTGCCAATGATGTTGCTGTCAAGTATGTGAAAAGGAAGTTGAGTAATTGGGTTACTAATGGGATTATATTGGAAGGTGAGTTTTTTCACGTACGTTGTTGTGCTCATATTTTGAATCTAATTGTTGGTGAGGGTTTGAAAGATATACACGAGTCAATAATTAGTATCCGCAATGCTGTGCGATATGTAAGATCATCCCCTTCTAGGTTACAAAAATTTTAAAAATATGTTGAGCATGAAAAAATAGAGTGTAAAGGAAATGTGATATTGGATGTGTGTACTAGGTGGAATTCCACCTATTTAATGTTGGAAAGTGCTTTAAAATTTCAAAAAGCATTTGAGCGGTTGGAGGAAGAGGATGGAAATTATGTCAGTTATTTCTTAGAGGATGAGAATGGGAAGAGAAAGATGGGGCCACCTAGATTTGATGATTGGGAAACATCTAGAGTATTTGTTAAATTTTTGAAGAAATTTTATGATGCAACATTGAAATTTAGTGCTTCTTTGTCTGTTACATCTAATCTGTATTTTCAATAAGTGTTTTCAATTCAATCCGAGTTGACAGAATTGAGTAAAAATACAGATCCTTTTTTAGGCACTATGGCAACTAGTATGAAGCGAAAATATGACAAGTACTGGGGTTCCATTGAAAGCATAAAAAAAAAACTTTTGCTTATCTCAATTGTGCTTGACCCTCGATATAAGTTGGATTATGTGACATTTTGCCTTGGTCGTTTGTATGGTAATGATAAGGGTCAAGAAATTGAAAGAACTTTTATGTCGTCTTTAAGAGTGTTATAATGGGCGGAACTCTAATTCTATTGGTACCCAATCTTCTAATGAATTTCAATTATTGAAGGGGATGAATGTAGACAAGGATAAGCATGATGGTGATTTTCGTTTCGCAATGCTTCAGAAATTCAAAAAAATACTAGAAACAAAAGATTGTATTGATACAAAAAATGAGGTGGATAGGTATATGTTGGAGCCAAGTGAAGATCCCTACAATGAAAACTTTGATATTCTATTTTGGTGGAAATTAAATGCCACAAAGTATCAAGTTTTATCACATATTGCTAGGGATGTGTTTGCAATTCCAGTATCTACCGTGGCATCTGAGTCTGCCTTCAGCACAGGAAGGCGTATTCTTGATTCATTCCGAAGTTCTTTGGGTGCTAAAACAGTGGAGGCCTTAATATGTACACAGAATTGGTTGCGGTCTACTTCTCGGTCAATTAAATTTGAATAAATAGCTGAAGTGATGAAATTTTTGGAAGTAGTTGAATCACGTACTATATTTGTCATTTTCTTTCTCTTTTTATATTGAGAATGCATCAATTGTTACAATTTTTTGATTCATTTGGTGAGCTGCTTTTTTTTTTTTCTTTCTTTTTCTATAGAGTTTTTGGGATTTGCAACGATGGAGCCTATAATTATTGATTAATATTTTTCAATGCTCTAATTCATGGTAAGATACTAAGATATATGAAGTCTTTAATTGTATAATGCTAATTTAATATTGTTGATAATGTTTTTCTTATGTGACTAAGTAAATTGTTTTAATTTGGTTTATTACAGGTTTTCAATACATTGGATGTGAAGATTTTTAGCAAGCTTTAGGAAGGGCTGGAAATTTTTTTGATTAATCTTGATTTATTTGATAGGATATCTCCTTTGAAATTTTCTGGATATTTATGGATGAAAACTTTCTCATACATTTTGAGATTTTTTTTTTTTTTTGATGGAGTCATGGATGATGGATTATGAATTTAAAAAAAAAAAAAAACATTTAGATGTTTTATTGATGATTGATTATGAATACTTTGAGTTTTTTATTATATCAATTGGAATTAAGAATTAAGTTTATTTCTTTGGACCGTAGATTCATTTACTATTTGTTTATTTGTTGTTATGACTTTTTTATATTTTTATATTTAAATATTTTTATGATAATACCAAAAAAAAAAAAAAATTGAGTTCAAATATAATCCGATAAACCAACCCGACTTTTTTTGGTTTGGTTTGGATCAGTTTGAAAAATTACATTGGTTTGGTTTGGGTTGAAATATAGCCAAACCGATCTATATTGGTTTGGGTTGACGTTGAACTTCAACTCAAACCAAACCGAAAATGTACACCCCTAGTTAATACAATATCGGGTCCAGCAGATTTGATAGAAGGCTCCGGTAGAGCCATGATATTGTTACCAAACTATACTAAAATATGTATCAGTGATGCTTTATATTCAAGTAGATCCATAAGAAATCTACTTAGTTTCAAAGATATACGGTGTAATGGATATCACATAGAAACTATAAGTGATGAGAATATTAAGTATCTGTGCATTACTTCTCATAATTCAAGCCAGAAGCTCATTATAGAAAAGCTGCATGGTTTATCATCTAGATTATATTACACTCTTATAAGAGGTGTAGAAATTTATGCAGTTATGAACCAGAAGTTCTCAGACCCAAAATTTTTTATACTTTGGCATGACTGTCTTGGTCACCCAGGATCTACAATGATGCGTAGAATCATTGAAAATTCTCATGGGTATCCATTAAAGAACCAGAAGATTCTTTTATTCCACGAAAAATTATGTATTGCATGTTCACAAGGGAAATTGGTAATAAAACCATCTCATTCTAAAGTTGGCTTTGAATTCCCGTCATTCCTGTAAAGGATTCAAGGGAACATATGTGAACCTATTCATCCACCAAGTGGACCGTTCTGCTATTTTATGGTCCTAGTTGACGCATCCAGTAGATGGTCACACGCTTGCTTATTATCAAAAAGCAATGTTGCTTTTGTAAGATTACTCGTACAGATTATCAGGTTTCGGGCACATTTTCCCGATCATCTAATTAGATCAATACACCTTGATAATGCCGGTGAATTTACTCCTAAGACATTTGATGAATATTGCAGATCAGTTGGGATTGATGTTGAACATCCAGAATGGATTAGAGAATCACTTATTAAGCATCTCCAGGTAATTGCGAGAACTTTATTATTTCGATACAATTACCAATTTCTATATGGAGACATTCTATTCATCTCTGACCCACTGCTTATCATTATTACTTACGTTTACAATTTGTAATTGGTCATAGGCATGTTCATTTTTGAGATAATTGATCATCAGATAATTATTAATCAGTTACTTCATATATTAAAAGTAACAAAATTTTATAAAGTTTCTATTGCATAAACCCCGGCCGGGTGATTGTTCCTGAAGAACGATCTAAGTAAAATGCAACAAAATAAATCATATGATGCATATCATAAATTTGTAAACCTTTTATTTTGAAATGTATTGTTCCCAGAAGAGAAAAATAAATTATCAGGATTCTAATGTAAACAAGACTCGAGTTATGAATACATCTACTTTCTCTAAATCAACTCTATAAGATTTAGATATATCTAAAGAGACATAAAGTCCCTGAAGTGACTAAATCCAATGAAATGGAAGAAATCTCAACAGAGATTCAAGTATATTGAAATTAAGAAAATTTCTATAAATCATAAGAGAGAAATGTGGAATAGTGAAGAAACAATCATCAGTGATACATTTTCAAATACATTAGCTACTGAAATATTGATTATAAAACTCATAGTATCGATGATTGTAGACAAAGACATGATTGGCCTAAATGAAAAGAAATAATTCAAGAAGAATTGACTTTATAAGCCAAACATATAGTATTTAGACCAATAGTTTTCCAGACACCTGAGGATGTCAAACTAGTTGGATACTTAAAGGTCTTTATACGAAAACATAATAAGAAAAACAAGATCATAAAATATGAGGCATGACTCGTAGTACAAGGTTTCTCACAGAAACTTAGTATTTAATAGTGATGAATACGATTATGTTTCGAACTTTTGATAAATTTGGCTGCCTTTAAAAGGCTTGAAATACGTTTTCTAAAATTAGTAATCATTTATCTATATGATTCACTCAATGCGGATATTTATAATCCTGGAAGGATTTAAAATACCAGAAGAATGTAAACCGAGATCTCATAATCTGTATTTGATGAACCTACAAAAATCTTATATGGATTAAAAACAATCTGGACGGATGTGGTGTAACCGTCTCAGTAAATATCTGATAAAATAAGGGTATAATAATTATATTATACACCCATGTGTTCTTCATAAAGAAATTAGAATCTGGATTTGCTATTATAGCATTTTATGTTGATGATATATTGGAACTCCTGAAGAGCTTCTGAAAACTGTTGAATATTTGAAAAGAGAATTTGAAATGAAAGACATGGGAAAGACAAAATATTATCTCGGTCTGGAGATTAAGCATAAATCAGACAGAATATTTATCCATCAATTAGCTTATATTGAAAAGATTCTGAAATGATTTAATATGGATAATGCTCACCCATTAAGTACTCCTATGATTGTTAAAACCCTTGATCCTAAGAAAGATCCATTCCGACCACTGGAAGATGGTGAAAAGATACTTGGTCCTGAAGTACCATATCTTAGTGCAATTGGTGCTTTATTATATCTGGCTCAATGTACTCGACCAGATATCGCATTTTCAGTAAATTTACTTGCTAGATTCAATTCAGCACCAACTCAAAGATATTGGAATGGGATCAAACATTTTTTTCGTTATCTTCGTGGAACAAAAGATTTAGGGTTATATTTTTCAAAATCTAACGACTTTTTAGGTTTACTTGGTTATGCTGATGCCGGGTATCTATCTGATCCTTATAAAGCTCGTTCACAAACAGGGTATGTTTTTACCTATAATGGCACAGCATCTCATGGCGTTCCACAAAGCAAACTATTGTTGCTACATCATCTAATCATTCTGAGATCCTTGCACTTCATGAAGCAAGCCGAGAATGCATGTAGCTAAGGTCAGTAATTTCTCATATTCAAAATACATGTGGATTTTCATTATCTACAGGAATGCCAACACCAATATTTGAAGATAATGCGGCTTGTGTCGCTCAAGTTAAAGGTGGATATATCAAAGGAGACATAACCAAACATATTTCTCCTAAATTCTTCTATACTCATGAACTTCAACAGAGCCGACAGATTGATGTTAAACAAATACGGTCTATAGATAATCTTGCAGATCTGTTTACCAAAGTATTGCCTACATCAACTTTTGAGAAATTGGTATATGGGATTGGCATGCGTCGACTCTGTAAATTACATGATTGATATTGAAGTTTCATTCAGGGGGAGCGTTCAATCAGGGGGAGCAAAATTTTTGAAAGGATATATGTGTACTGTACTCTTTTTCTTTCTACCGGATTTTATCCCACTGAATTTTACCGGAAAGGTTTTAATGAGGCAGTTCTGAACATATCCACACCACTTGATCCAGAAGATCATTGTATATATTTTGCTAAGGTTTTTTGTCCCACTGGGTTTTTCCTAGCAAATTAAAATACAAATGGTGAAATCCAAGGGGGAGTGTTATAAATATATTTTGTGGCTCCACCATGTGCATGGCGTGGCAAGTGGCAACAAAATACAAGTTTGGTTTGAGATGTGTCTCATGGTGGCACAATGTGTAGAAAATTACAATATGCACCCTTGTTTGTTTGACTATATATATATGGTCTCTCTTGTAAAATGGGCTGATGCTTTCCAGAATACATCAATAAGAAGAAAAATATCTCCTTTATGTTATCTCATCTCTCGTCTCTCTCCCTCTCTCTTGTTTCTCTTCTTCTATTTTATTAGTTTATATGTTATTATTTATCTATTCTTTTATGTTCTTCATCTATTATTTTTTAATTTTATTACAACACACCTTTTTTTTTTTCTTTTAAAACAATATCTTGTGTTTTTTTAATGGAATCTGACCAAATATCAATTTTTGATATTGATTAAAGGATTTGTGTTGGTTTGGGTATTTTGTGAAAATTATTAATATTAAAACAAACAATAATTTTCAAAAACTAATTGCATTATCTTTTTTTCACTGCTTAATATTATTATAGTCATTTATGACATCCTCCAAAAGAGGTTAACTATGCTCTAATCACTTTCAAAAATAAAATAACACTTTTAATATCGGAGGTTTTTCCTATACACTCCAGAACAATAATGATATATAATGTGAAATTCCCTTTAAAACAATAGTGTTTTATACCTAGAGGGGGGGTGAATAGGTATAGACCCAAATTCTTCCAATATTCAAAAATTGCGGAATATAAGAATGAAATGAACACTTGATATGATATAACAATTGTATGATATGAATCAATTCATGTAAGCATAAATATACAAAAGAATCAATACAAGTGAACATATGGAAGATAAAGAAATATAAAGCGAAAATGAGACACAAGTTGTTTTAACGTGGTAAACCTCAAAGAGGAAACATCCACAGGTTGAATCCACAACCACCGGTAAAGCAAATCCACTATACGAAAAGGACTTACACACTCAAAGCTATCAACACTATGATATCCACTTCAAGCTATCAAATCCTAATCAACCCTCGGGCTAGTGATTCACAAAGCCTACTCTCTATCCAAGATGTGTCCTACACCTCTAGAGAGCAACTTCCTATCCAAGACTAAAAAGCCTCTAGGAAGATTTCTTTGCTTAGCGATCTAGATCAAGAGATCCTAGTTAAGCTCTCCTAGCTCAACCATCCAGAGTATCAAACTCCTTACTAAGACTTCTTGCTTAGTTATCCGAATCACCTTGATTCTAACTAAGGCTTCTTGCTTGGCTATCCAGAATCCTTTCCTAGCCAAGTCTTCTTGCTCAAATTAAGGCTTCACTCACCTTAACTAGAGACTTCAACCTTTCACAAGGCAATGATCTAAGTGAAGTGCACACAAGCAATATGATGCAATCACAAACAAATAGAGCAAGTAGATCAAACACACTCTATGAACATGCAATTAGAGAATCTAGAATAAAGCTATCACAACTCAATCACAAAATGTATCTAGAAACCTAAGCATGTGAATTAACATCATTCATATTACTTTTCATCAATCAAATAAGAAACTTAAAGAGATGATCAATAATGAAAGTAAGAAGAAGATGAATCACTTACAAACAAATAAAGCTAGATAATCAATCAAGCTCTATGAACATGCTTACATACATTCTAGGATATGCTTTCAACAATCAATCACAAAAATACCTAGAAATCAAAGCATGTATATCAATAAGAACAAGGTATGAATATTCAATATATCACACTAAAAACCTAGTTCTTAGATCATGAAATTAAACCTAGAAAATATCATAAAGCACATCACATATATCATTTCTATAATCAATTTCAAGATTAATCAAGTTTAGCAAATATATGTTCAAGTAAAATCACAAAGCTAAAACTCAATTACCAAATGATCAACCACCCCTAGAATATGTTCTAACATCATTCTAAACACAAATCATCTATCAAATTGAAAGGTTAAAGTGCAGATCAAAAGATGAAGTGAGAAGAAGAAGTTTAACATACAACAATGAAACTCGGACTGAAGAACAGCATGCTGCGACCAATCACGAATTCAAATGACTCTGAAAATGCTTAAGGTTTGTAGCTCTCTTCAAGACCAACAATTTTGGTTTTTGAATCACTCAATTTCGAGTTCGTATGAGAGAGTTATGATCAAAATAAGAAAACATAAATCATGAACAATTCTGCAGAAATCAGATTTGATGATGTTCAAGTTCTTTGAAAATGGAGGGAAGAGAGGTCATTTGAGGTGGAGGGAAGAGGGGAAAATTTGTCCAAAAATTAGAGGAGTTTCAGCCATGCCCACGTGTGGTCAGCGTGTGCCACACGTGTCCAGAGAGGGGCTCTGGCCGTGTGGCACACGTGGTCCACACGTGGCCTCCCCCGCTTGGCCTTTGGCCGAGCAACCTCCCTCGCGCACCTCTCGCTTTCTTCAGCCGTATTCGGGCATCCGAACTCCGAATTCGAATCCTTTTTTGGATTACGAACCGTGACTCCCTCACGCACGACAAAAACTATGAAACTTTGACAAATGGTTGAGAATTCATCTCGGAAAACGACGACGAACACAACTCAACGAATGAGAACGAAAAGTAGCGTAGCTACATCGTTTGGACTTGAAACTTAACGTATGAGTAACCAAAATGACCAGGACTCAATAAGGAATCAATTAAGAACAATTACAAGTCCAAAACACAAGAAACACAAATATACAAACACAAGTTCACATATGAATGTCATTTCCTAGACATAGTCCTAGAACATTCAACTCTAAAATGTATGAGCATTTGAGTTCAATGCATGAGCATACAAAATCATGTGAATGTGTTATATAAATGGTGCACAACGATGCAGGGACACACATGTATGAATTGTGTATGTGTGCGCTTACGCCTTGTAAGAGGAAGAAGAATCTTGATACCTTAGCATCCAAGTAAGCGATGTTCCCCTTGAAGACGATATTTGCACAAGATGTTGCTTCTTCACCTTTGAGGCTCTTTTCTTCCAAGAAATACTTAAGCAACTACTAATACAAATATAGAGCGTTTTGCAATGGAATCAAGCCAATACAAATAACGGATCTTACATAATGGTGTGTTAACTATGTCTTCATCAAACTCTAAAACTAATTTCCTCCAATTAATATAACTTTAATGGGGTAGGAGCCCCATTTTTTTACACAATTTTTGACACAACTTCTTAACCATTGGATCTTACTTCTTTTAATAGATATGATTTATTCTCTTTTTATTTCCTTATTTATTACAAATGTTGTCTCTCTCACCTAATTAATACCTTATCTCTCCAAAATATTATTATTTTATTTAATTCTCTCACCTTATTTAATTTTTTGTCTTTAACTTTTTTATTTTCTTTTCTTTTTTCTTTTACACATTTTTTTTTTTACTTTATCTGAAATCAGAATATTATCAAACTTTCACTCTTCAATCTTTAAAATCTTTCATTTTCCTGTCTTTATTTTCTTTTTTCTTTCTCTTTCATTGGATTAGCTTCAACTGATTTTTATCATATTCAAAAATGTCAAAAAATTTGGAATTGGAAGACTTATCAACAGATGCTTATGTATATAAGGTATTTTTTTCTATTCTTGAAATTTTTATATTATTTAATTATTTTTGCTATCTTGTATCTTCTTGTTTTCTAGTTGAAAATATATATTACGAGTGTCTAAAACAACCTCTTGGGGGGGGGGGGGGGGGGGGGGTGAATGGGTTGTTAATCGATTGTTACCAATTTTTCGATTAATCAAAATTAATCACAATTAACATATTTAAACAAACAATAAAAATCAAGTAAAAGTGCGGAATTTAAAGAACACTTGATTCTTACGTGGAAATCTTCAATAAGGAAAAAACCACGGGCTGATATGTGCGCCACACATGATCCTCGAATCCACTACTTGTAATGGTGTTTACAACCTAGGTTGACCACGTCAAACCTTACATGGTCACTAACCCACCACTACTACCCGCAGGCCTTTAATAGTGAACCTAGACCAAAGTTGCTTAAGCACTACACATCGGTAGTCACAAGACTTAATTCTCAATGAAGAGATCAATAACCTATGTGAATATATGACAATATCCAAAATGCAAATAATGTTAGGCTACACTAAATGCTTATCTAGAGATTAAATGATGGCAATAAAATCAATCCTAGATATCAATATGTCTAAATGAATGCTCATGAAGACCTAACTAGATATAGATATGAAAACCTAAAATGTAGTCATCAAACAAAAGCCAATCAACATAAGTTGTCATTAAACAAAGTAAGGACAATAAATGCAATCAAGAAATGCAATAAAGGAGTCCTAATCAACAATGTCTAAATGCAAAGCATAGAGACTTAGCTAGAGGGCAAAATGGTCCTAAATGCTAGCTATCACAATACAAACCCAACTATACAAGGAAACTCATAAAGATTTGCAATAAAGAGAATCCTAGCATTTAATCAACTAAAAATGCAATAAAAACACAATCTTGAAAGGTATGAACAAATAACAAAGATATAGTTTATCAACAAATAACAAAGATATAGTTTTTGTTCAACTTACCAAATCAAGTTAATGATGAAGACCCATGCCTAAGAATGCTTAATGATGCATGAAGATGATGGGTTTTGAGTTTGGATGAGTAAAGATGGGATCTTGGGAGTCTTTCACTTAAAAGATTTTCTCTCAAATTGTTTTTCTTTGTTGCTCAAAAAAATAATAATAATAATAATGTGTGTGACACGAAGAGAAGAAGAAAAATATATATATATACCACGATCAGGTTTTATAATATATATTATATATATTAACGCCAAAACGAGTGGACAGTATAAATATATATATATATATATATTAACTCACAATCAGACAAACAACACACACTCACCGTTTATATAATCAAGGCAAACAAAGTCAAAGTTAAAAAACAGAAACATGAAAAGAATGAAATGGGAGGGACCGCGTTGAAGGTGCCGTGCGCCACACGGAGGTAGAGGAGGCTTGCTCCCGTGGGTTGCACGCCCTTCACAAGCCACCCTCTAGTTTTTTATTTATTTATTTATTTATTTATTTATTTTTAATTTTTATCATGCCACACTAAGCCGGTTCCCAATCCAAGTGACCTTCGGTCCAGTTGACCTCGAAACTTAGAATTCGATTCCGTCTTCGGAATATGGATCCGAACTCAATCACAAATATAGAAAATTATATAACTTTCCACTCTAAGCTCGGAATAGAATTTCGATTTCCGATAAAAACATGGAATGTCCCAAATATCTCAGAAATCATCCGAAACACATATATAAGTCTCCGAATCACTCGGAACACATCCAGGGACAAATCCACACATAGTTGGACTCGTAAAAATACGAAAAATCTCAAAAATATATTTCTATAAAATACAATGAGATTTTACCAACCATACCAAAACAAACACAAACACAAACACATAAGTGCTCGTGTGAGTTGAAGCATAAATGCACACAATCATGGAAACACAAATGCAAAGTAATATGAGAATGCATGTAAATGTGTGTGTGCACCTAATCTCTTCAAGAATCAAGTCAAGTGAATTACCTTTCACTCTTCCACTTAATCTTGAAGTCACGGAGATGCTTGGAAGCTTGCCAATGGAACTTAAGCTACCCATTACAAAATCATCCCCAATATGGTATGTCATGAAATAAGCCAATCATAAAATAGAGGTCCTTACAATCTCCCCCTTTGGCTATTTCATGACAAAATACCACTCACAGAATAATCCTCACAAAACTAAAATAATGCTATTGGTCAACAAATGTATATTCTACGTTACAATGAGAGAAACCTAAGAATCTAAGTCTTCAAGGTCTTCAATCTCTTCGTAGATCATCAAGCCTACACACAATAACAAGAAAGCACTTTCCAAGAACAAGTGCATGTGAGGTGAACAAATATAAAAAAGAATTTGCACAAAAAAAAAATCCAATGCAAAACAATGCAGGTGCAATGCTCCCCCTAAAAGCTTACTCTCTCTCAAACTTCTCCCAAAAAGCATACACAATGCTCCCCCTATATCTCTCAAGACTTCTCCCCCTTTTTGTCATGAGATAGGCAAAGGAACTTCCCCTACCGGGTTGCTTTAGCAAAGAAAGCTATTTGCACAAAAGGCATTTGCATAATCATATAAACGAACTTTAAGCAACTCAAGTAATTGAGAGAGATTCAAGGAGTTTTATTTAAAAAAAAAAAATGTGTGACAAAGATACTTTGCATGCAAGACATGTTGCATTCAAGTTCAAAATCAATGGTATTTGGCAAAGCAAACATCAAAAGGCTTTCCAAGTGAATTCAAACCAATTTATGCCCTTTTGACATGATCAAGCAAGATATAGTTTTTCAAAAGATATTTTTGAGCTACGAGCAACTATATCAATCCTTAAAGGCAAATCAAGACATGGATATTTATAATCCAATTTGATTTTTTCGGATGAAACATCCGTATGATAGTAGCCTTGTTTACACATTTAAGAAGAGAGAGAATACTAATTTGGATATAAAATCCTTATTGATTGAATGGATACTAGATCCTTATTGATTTTAGTCTTCTCATTTGCTTTCACACAACTTTTGTATATCAAGCAATCAAAAACATTTCATGCATATCATTTTAAGCATGTCATAAAATTCTCATGTCATGGAGATAAATTATGGGTCATTCATATGTACTTTCCCAAATAATTCTCCCAGTCCAAAAATGCATAGTTGAGCATAAATATGACATGGATTGCTAGTAAAACAATTGTGCACACTTATTATGAAAAAGGAACATATAAGCATATATGTGCAACCAAAAATCTCAAGCAATTATCAAAAGAGCATAAATTTAATCAACTTTTTGCATATGACAATTCATGCAAATTTGCTCTCTTTGCTTGAGCTCCTCTTATTGGGGTCAAATCCAACCAAGTCAAAAGGAGGCATGAGCCTCTATAGACTTACCAAGTCCATTAGACCTAGTAGCATCTACGGGTATCACATTGGCACAATGGCAAGCGGGTTCATTCTTTCTAGACCACCTAGGTTCCACTTTATCATTTCTAGTGGTCATAGACATGTTTCTAAGATCCCTAGGTTCATGCAAACTTGCCCTCTTTTTCAACCGTCTCTCTAACCTACACCTCTTAATGTATTTAAAGCAATTTGGTCTTAAGTGACCAATCATACCACAAAAATAACAAGTAGGTACAAAGTAAGAATTTATACCATTGCATTGTGATCTCATCGAGGCATTGTCATGTTGATGAGGTTGTCTTTGATGGTGCATCGGTTTGCTTCTCTTTGGAGCTTGAGCCGATTGGTGGCACCTTTGTGGTCTAGCTTGTTGAGGTGGTTGAGTCGGTTGAAAGTGCCTCCTTAGTTGTGCAAAGTTTGGGTGTTAAGCTCTTGAATGTTGGGATTGAGCTTTACCCTTTGTTGGTATCTTCATTTGGCCATTCTTGGATGACTCTCCAAGATCAATCTTTCTCCTAGGGTGTTGAGGAGGTGAAGCTAAGCTTTTGTCTTGAGCTTGAGGTTGCTTGATCTTAGCCTTCTTCAAAACTTCTAGATACCTCATCTTTTTGTCCTTGACAATCTTCAAAGGAGCACTCTTAGAAGATTCACCCACTTTAAGAGTCTTCTTGTGGCAAGAAGATTGAGGAGGCAACTTAGGAACAATTTCCTTCACAAAAGATGTCTTGTTGGATGATGGTGTGGCTTCATCATCAACAAAACCTAAGCCTCTCTTGTCACTAGGCATCTTCCCACACCTTAGCATAATGTTAAGCTTCTCCGTACCTGAAGTAAATTTAGCAAGTGACATCCTTGCTTCTTCAAGCTCTTTCTTCAACTTGTCCTCATTTTTCTTGCCAAGTTTTACTTCCTCATCTAAGAGAATCACCTTTTCTCTTAGTTGAAGATTATCTTCCTTCAACACAAAAATCTCCTTCTTTTTCTTCTTCAAGGAGTCATGGAAGAATGTCATAAAATCCTCATAACTCATTCTTTCCTTGTTGTCAAAACTCTCCAAGTCGGAGCTATCATCTTCACATGAGTATGAGCAACACTCATCACTTTGTCCCTCACTAAGTGAGTCAACTTCCTCATCAAGACCTTTGCCTTGGTCATTTGATTTCATACAAGCAACTTCCCCTTGCATAGCTACATCAATCACACTTCTAGCTACCTTTTCATCTGAAACAAATTATGGTGTGTTCAATATTAATCTAGAGGGGGGGTGAATAGATTTTATCCGATTTTACCAAATTTTCGTTAATGGTCAAGATTACGAAAATACCCTCCACTAGTCAAAATACAATAGCAAGTGTAATATGGTGCGGAACTTAAAAGACACTTGATATTTACGTGGAAACCCTCACGGGAAAAACCACGGGCTATGTAAGTGAGCCACACTTGAACCTCGAATCCACTAAATGTCTAAAACGATTACAACCTAATCCCGGAAGTAATCACACACCTACCTAATCCCGGTATAAGTGAACCTAGTCCCAATGCTTGTGATTTATGCAACCTAATCCCGGAAGCAACACAAGACTTAGTTCTCAATGAAGAGAAAACAACCTAAGTGAATATATGAAATACTCAAAATGCAACAAGAGCAAGGCAACTCTATATGCTTACCTAGAATGATGATATATCAATGAAATCAATCCTAGATATCAAAAGCTAAATGACATATCATAAAGCTTAGCTAGATGTTATCAATCACAAAACAATCCTAGCTATCAAACAATGTCAACATGTCCAAACATGTGAACTCAATTAGTTGTAGAGAATTTCTAACAACATAATTGTCAATTAAATCCACAAGAACATTCAATTAAGCTTGACTAGATAAATAAACATTAATCTATCAACCTAATCATCAACCAATTGTACAAGAATGTTCTAGGGTTAGCTATTTAGGGAAAATCATCCTAATCATGTAAGCTACCACAAACAAAACCCAATCATGTCATAACTTCACTAAATATGCAATAAAAGTGAAGATTTGCTAAACTAAGCAATAAAAGACATGTCTTGACTAAGATAGAACAATAAATGAAGATGTGGTGTTTGTTCTACTTACCAAGTCATAAATGAAGAAGACCCATGGAAGATTGATGCATGAAACATGTTAGATGCACATGGGTTTTGAGTTTGGAGAGTCAAAGAAGCAAGATTGAAGCTTTCTCTCTCTAGGGTTTGAGTTTCTCACTCTAAGGTCTGATTTTGAGCTCACAAAAACGAGCAAGGAAGAAGATGATACTTAAATAGGACCCCTAGATGAAATGACGTCGTTTTGAAAAGTTTGCAGAAGATATGCCTTGACCGCTGTTCACCCGCTCTACGTAGGGCGGTTGAACAGCGGTCCACCTGGGAAATGAAGAACAAAGTTCTTCATGATCGCCCTACGTAGGGCGAGTTCCAGGCGACCTAGGAGCGGTTGCTCTCGGGTTATGCACCGCTGTTCACACGCTCTACGTAGAGCGGTTGAACAGCGGGTGAAGAGCGGTCAAAAAATCGACCAGTGGCACCGCTCTACGTAGGGCGGCTGTAGAGCGGCCAAGAGCAAATTGCTCAAAACCCCTTTTGACCGCTGTTCGTAGAGCGCCTGTAGGGCGGGTGAACAGCGGCCATAACAACCACAATGCATCACCTTCTATACATGATGCAATCAACAGAGAATGCAAGAAGAGAAATTAAATGAACATTAATACACACATAATAAGGACACACAATCATACAATAAGAAGAATTATGCAAGTGTTGTGTGTGTGTGCATCTATTTCTCTTCATTACAAGAAACACTAAGAATTATACCTTTGGAGTGCTTCTTCCCTTGAGGTCTTGAAAATGTCCTTTGAGCATGATCTTCAATCACCTAACTACCCTTACAATTCAAATCCCCAATATGTGGTTTGTCTACGAAATAAGCCAATCAACAATGGGAATCCTTACAATCTCCCCCTTTGGCTATTTCGTGACAAAACCACCACTCACATTGATCCTCACAAGATAAATGAAACTTCGGGAAATTCTACATTACAAAGTACAAAGAGATACAAAGAGATAAGAAAATAAAACTTCAAGTCTTCAATCTCTTGTAGAATAACCAAACCTTCAAAACAATTAGATTACACTTCCAAAGCAAGTGTATGTGAGATGATCAAGTGAAAGAAAAAACAAGCATTTGCATATGAATCTTTTAACCACAATATCATGCAATGTATGAGTATGCAATGCTCCCCCTCAAAGGTTACTCTCTCTCAAACTTCTCCCCAAAGCATACACAATGCTCCCCCTATATCTCTCAAGACTTCTCCCCCTTTTTGTCATGAGATAGGCAAAGGAGCTCCCCCTATAGGATTGCTTTAGCAAAGAGAGCTATTTGCACAAAAGACATTTGCATAATCATATAAACGAACTTTATACAATTCAAGAATTGAGAGAGATTCAAGGAGATTTTATTCACAGAAAAGTGTGTGTGTGTAAAAGTTGCTTAGCATGTAATACAAGCACTATTTAGCTCATGCATAAGAATCAATCAAAGCAACAATCAACAGGTTTTCCAAATGAAGTCAAACCAATTAGAGCCCTGTTGTTATGACAAGAAGATATATATCCAAGCATTTGTGTGCAGAGTGTACTAACCACATAAAAAAAATATCATCTTTTCTACATTGCAAGACACATCATCAATCAACAATTTTGAGGTCTTTATTAAGCAATGCATCACACACATCATCAAACACATTTCAACTTTTCTGTTTTTCTCCTTTATCCTAGAAAGCATGTATTTCTGTTTATCATGCTAATGTAACTCTCTTGAATGCTTTCACTCGGTTTCAAATGAGTAGCCATTTCCTACATTGGGCGGCTGCACGTCATATTGCCAGTAGCCCTTTTTCAAGAGAGAGCTTAAGAATGCATATCAAAGAATCATGAACATGGAGAATAATTTGAGGTCAATCACATGTACTAACAAGTAGAACATTCCTCAAATGGATAAACACACTCAAGCAAAAATAGAAATCATGCAGTACATGCTAGGCAACCGTGCAAGGTGTTATTAAAAACATTATTAAAGCATTAATCAATGTTATTCACCAAGCATTCTCAAACAATCATAAAAGAGCATAAAAGAAGTTAACTTTTTGCATATGACAATTCATGCAAGTTTGCTCTCTTTGCTTGAGCTCCCCTTATTGGGGTCAAATACTAGAACTCATCACTCCACAAGACATATTCCAATAGATCTACTAAGAGTTTTAAATCGAGTAGAATCTAGAGGTTTTGTAAACAAGTCGGCTAGTTGATCATTTGTACCTACATGCTCAAGTACAATGCATTTATTTTCAACTAGTTCTCTAATGAAATGATGACGGATGTCAATATGCTTAGTTCTAGAATGTTGAACCGGATTCTTGGAAATATTAATAGCACTCATGTTATCACAAAAGAGAGTGAGTGTACCTTGGTTGAATCCGTAGTCTACTAGCATTTGCTTCATCCATAGGAGTTGTGTGCATCCACTCCCCGCAGCTATGTACTCGGCCTCCGCCGTGGACAAGGAGATTGAGTTTTGCTTCTTGCAAAACCAAGAAACAAGATTGTTTCCAAGGAAAAAGCAACCGCCCGATGTACTTTTCCTATCATCACAATTTCCGGCCCAATCCGCGTCACTAAAGCCTACAAGACTAGCATTAGTGTCAAAAGAGTACCAAATCCCATAGTTAGAAGTCCCATTCACAAATCGAATGATTCTCTTGACACAAGAGAGATGGGACTCCTTGGGATCGGATTGGTACCTAGCACACACACCCACACTAAAGGATATGTCGGGCCTACTTGCGGTCAAATAAAGCAAGCTTCCTATCATACCCCTATAAAGTGTTTGTTCTACACTTTTACCACTAGCATCTTTGCTTAGTTTCAAAGTGGTGCTCATGGGTGTGTTACAATGTTTGGCTTTCTCAAGACCAAACTTCTTCACTAGGTTTTTGGCATATTTGGCTTGGGATATGAAGATTCCATCACTTAATTGCCTAATTTGCAAACCTAGGAAGTAACTAAGCTCACCAACAAGGCTCATCTCAAATTCATGAGACATAACATCAACAAATTGTTGGACTTTGGTGTTGTTGGTGGATCCAAACACTATATCATCAACATATATTTGAGCTATAAAAAGCTCATCATTGTCTTTCTTGATGAATAGAGTCTTGTCAACACTACCTCTTGTGTAGTCATTGTTGACAAGAAATTGAGTGAGGCGCTCATACCAAGCCCTCGGTGCTTGTTTCAACCCATAAAGAGCCTTCTTGAGGCGATAGACATGGTTGGGGTGGTGTGCATCCACAAACCCCTTGGGTTGCTCAACAAACACTTCCTCTTGCAAGAAGCCATTGAGGAAGGCACTCTTAACGTCCATTTGGTGCAATTTGAACTTGTGCACACAAGAGATGGACAAGAGAAGCCTAATGGACTCTAGGCGGGCAACGGGAGCAAAAGTCTCCTCAAAGTCGATACCCTCAATTTGAGAGTATCCTTGTGCAACAAGTCTTGCCTTGTTACGCACTACGTTGCCATCCTCATCGGATTTGTTCCTATATATCCATTTTGTGCCTATGACATTAGTGGTCTTAGGCCTAGGAACTAGAGTCCAAACCTCATTCCTTTCGAATTGGTTTAGCTCTTCTTGCATGGCAAGAACCCAAAACTCATCATTTAGAGCTTCATCAATCTTTTTGGGTTCTATTTGAGAGGTGTAGCATGTGAAGCTAATAAGATTAGCTATTTGCCTTCTAGTCCTAACACCCTCATTCACATCTCCAATAACATCCTCTTTGTTATGGAATCTTCTAACCCATGGAGCGGGTTCATTAGAGTCCAAGTTAGGAACTCTATCAATAGGTTGTGTGTCATTTTCAACAACATTGGATGTCCCCACATTAGGAGTCACAACAACCTTCTCCAAAGGAGAATCATCACTAAGAATAACCTCCTCCTCATGATTACTACACTTGAGCCTTTCATCATCAAATACCACATTAGATGATTCCATGACACTTAGAGTTTTCTTATTGAAAACTCTATAGGCTCTACTATTTAAGGCATAGCCAATAAATATACCCTCATCACTCTTGGCATCAAATTTGCCAAGTTGATCTCGGTCATTTAAAATGAAGCATTTGCTTCCAAATGTGTGGAAGTAGCTAACATTTGGCCTCTTGCCTTTCCATAACTCATAGGAGGTATTCCTAGTACCGGGCCTTAGAAAAACTCTATTTCCTATATAACAAGCCGTGTTGATGGCTTCGGCCCATAGATTCCTAGGCACATTGTTGCTAAGCAACATCACACGGGCCATCTCTTGAAGGACCCTATTTTTCCTCTCAACAACTCCATTTTGTTGAGGTGTCCTAGGAGCCGAAAACTCATGGGAGATACCTATACTATCACAATAGGTTTCAAAAGAAGCATTCTCAAATTCCCTCCCATGGTCACTTCTAATCCGTTTTATGCTTTTAATGTTAGAATTCATTTCATTTTGAAGTTTAGTACAAAGCATTTTAAACTTATCAAAAGTTTCGGATTTTTCTCTAAGAAAATATGTCCATGTGAACCTAGAGAAATCATCTACACAAACAAAAATGTATCTCTTTCCACCCAAGCTCTCGGTTTGCATAGGACCCATAAGATCCATATGGAGAAGCTCTAGAGGCTCCTTGGTGGAGAGATACTTGCCCTTTTTGTGCATGCTTTTAGTTTGTTTTCCTTGTTGACAAGGTCCACAAATACCATTGGCTTTCTTCCCAAGCTTAGGGAGGCCACGCACACATTCAAACTTTCCAAGGGTCCGTAGATCCCGAAAGTTCATGTGGCCAAGTCTTTCATGCCACAACTCAATTTGCTCATCCTTGGACACATTGTTTCAGACTATTCTAGCTTCAAGACAATAGCAATTGTCGCTAGATCTCATACCTTTCAATAAGGTTTGTCCATCGGGCTTTAAGATAGAGCAATTCTCTTTGTTAAACAAGACGGAATATCCTTCATCACTAAGATGAGAAATGCTAATCAAATTGGCTTTCAAGCCATCAACAAGTAAAGCATTGGATAAGGAGGGCAATCCGGGAACGGAGATGGTTCCTTTCCCTATGACATTCCTTTTGGATCCATCACCAAAGGTGACATTTCCTCCTTCCTCCATAACAAGAGTCTCAAAGAAACTCTTGTTTCCCGTCATGTGCCTAGAGCACCCACTATCAAGATACCAAAGATTAGAAGAATTTGCCTTCAAGGCAATTTGAGCAACATGGCAAACATTTTCATTCTTCCTAATCCATTTAAGAACTACATTTTCTTTCTTAATGGTCTTTGGTACATGGGCTCTAGATGTCCTAGGATCATGCAAATTAGTCATATCATTCCTAGGAACATGCATCTTGGCTCTAGTCTTTCTCTTCTCAATCATGCTTCTAGTTCTACACATTTTAATATATCGAAAGCAATTTGGTCTTATGTGACCATTAAAACCACAAAAGTGACAAATTGGAATGAATTGAGGAATCATACCTTGTCTTTGAGCTTGCATGGAAGTCTTCCTATGTCTTTGTGGTTGAGAGGGTTCAATCCATCTTCTTTGTTGAACCGGTCTATCTTGCTTCCCTTTTTGAGCCAATAGATGAGGAATGTTGGCTTGAGGTTGTCTCCTTGGTGCAACCTTCACTTGTGCACTTTTTGAGCTTTGTCCTAGATCAATTTTCTTCCTAGGAGTGTGCACCGGAGAAGCTTCTATGTTGCCCAAGCTCTTAACAAACACGGTCTTCTTAGAGGAGATGGTCTCTTGACAATCTTCAAACCCAAGACCTCTCTTGTCACATGGACTCTTTCCAACACCAAGCATGTGATCTAATTTTTTGGTGCTAGAGTCCATCCTAGTAAGTGACTTCTTAGCTTCAACAAGCTCCCTCTTCAAACCTTCTTCATTCCTCCTAGATAAAGCTAACTCCTCTTTTAGCTTATCTTCTCTCTTCTTAAGTCTTTCCACTTCTTCACTTAAGAGATCATTGTGAGATGAAAGCTCAAGATTTTCTTCTCTCAACATCTTGATCTTCTTAGTGGTTTTCATCTCTAAGCTCCTAAACTCCTTAAGATATTCAACTAACACTTCTTTCTCCACATATCCATTAGTGGAGTTAGCATCGGAGTCATCTTCACTAGAGTCACTTTCCCTTTGACTCTCTTCCTCTTTTTCACTACCACTTTTGCTCTTGTGAGAAGAGGCAAAAGCTAGGAAGTTAGCCATGATGTCTTCATCATCCGAAGAATCATCTTCTTCATTGGAGTCATCACTACTTCCACTCCAAGTGGCGGCCATCACTTTTCCCTTCTTCTTTTCCTTGTGATTAGCACATTCGGGAGCAAAGTGACCAATCCCGCCACACTCAAAGCAACGGACCCCTTTCCTTTCGGTCCTCTCTTGCCTTGGTTCAAACTTCTTGAAGGGAACCTTTTTCTTGTCTTGGCCTCTAAAACCAAATCCCTTCTTTCCAAACTTCATAACCTTGTTGAATCTTTTCACAAACAAGGCCATGTCTTCATCCGAGTCATTCTTCACCTCCTTTTCATCCTTAGAAGCTTTCAAAGCAATACCCTTTTGCTTTTTAGGAGGAGTAGTGCTAGGACCCTTCCTAGACTCATAGGCTAGAAGTCTTCCAATGACTTCACTCGGCTTCATATCCTTATATCCACTATTTTCTTCTAAAGCCGTCACCTTTGACTCAAACCTATCCGGTAAGGATCTCATAATCTTTTGTTTAATCCTCCTATCCGAATAAGGATCACCAAGTTGATGACTTTGGTTGACTATGTCCATCAACTTGATCTCGAAGTCGTTGAAGCACTCATTCTCCTCCATCTTGAGCATCTCAAATTGAGTTTGGAGAACTTGAAGCTTGGAGTCCTTCACAACTTCGGTTCCCTCATGAGCAACTTCTAGGATTGTCCATGCCTCCTTAGCAACCCTAGTGTTTTGAATCAACTTGTATTGATTCTCATCCATGGCACATAGGATGGCATGCATAGCCTTCCTATTCCATTTTGACGCCTCAAATTCTTGTGCACTCCATTGTGCCTTAGGCTTCAAAACTTCTTCTCCTCCACCCGTAGGAGTCATCATGGGAAGATCATATCCATCTTCAACCGACATCCATGCTCGGTCATGAAGTTGACATATGTAGGATTCCATCTTCCCTTTCCATGAGGAGTAATTCAATCCGGTGAGAAGAGGAGGACGTGTGCTAGAAGCCCCCTCGTTGCTACCACCGTTTCCACTCATTGTGTTTATGAATGAAATGAAATGAATGCACAATGTATGAATGAACAAAAATCACACAAATGCAAAACACACCAAAATGAGCAAGGATCACCTATGTATATCTAGGAACCCGCTCTGATACCAATTGAAACAAATTATGGTGTGTTCAATATTAATCTAGAGGGGGGGTGAATAGATTTTATCCGATTTTACCAAATTTTCGTTAATGGTCAAGATTACGAAAATACCCTCCACTAGTCAAAATACAATAGCAAGTGTAATATGGTGCGGAACTTAAAAGACACTTGATATTTACGTGGAAACCCTCACGGGAAAAACCACGGGCTATGTAAGTGAGCCACACTTGAACCTCGAATCCACTAAATGTGTAAAACGATTACAACCTAATCCCGGAAGTAATCACACACCTACCTAATCCCGGTATAAGTGAACCTAGTCCCAATGCTTGTGATTTATGCAACCTAATCCCGGAAGCAACACAAGACTTAGTTCTCAATGAAGAGAAAACAACCTAAGTGAATATATGAAATACTCAAAATGCAACAAGAGCAAGGCAACTCTATATGCTTACCTAGAATGATGATATATCAATGAAATCAATCCTAGATATCAAAAGCTAAATGACATATCATAAAGCTTAGCTAGATGTTATCAATCACAAAACAATCCTAGCTATCAAACAATGTCAACATGTCCAAACATGTGAACTCAATTAGTTGTAGAGAATTTCTAACAACATAATTGTCAATTAAATCCACAAGAACATTCAATTAAGCTTGACTAGATAAATAAACATTAATCTATCAACCTAATCATCAACCAATTGTACAAGAATGTTCTAGGGTTAGCTATTTAGGGAAAATCATCCTAATCATGTAAGCTACCACAAACAAAACCCAATCATGTCATAACTTCACTAAATATGCAATAAAAGTGAAGATTTGCTAAACTAAGCAATAAAAGACATGTCTTGACTAAGATAGAACAATAAATGAAGATGTGGTGTTTGTTCTACTTACCAAGTCATAAATGAAGAAGACCCATGGAAGATTGATGCATGAAACATGTTAGATGCACATGGGTTTTGAGTTTGGAGAGTCAAAGAAGCAAGATTGAAGCTTTCTCTCTCTAGGGTTTGAGTTTCTCACTCTAAGGTCTGATTTTGAGCTCACAAAAACGAGCAAGGAAGAAGATGATACTTAAATAGGACCCCTAGATGAAATGACGTCGTTTTGAAAAGTTTGCAGAAGATATGCCTTGACCGCTGTTCACCCGCTCTACGTAGGGCGGTTGAACAGCGGTCCACCTGGGAAATGAAGAACAAAGTTCTTCATGATCGCCCTACGTAGGGCGAGTTCCAGGCGACCTAGGAGCGGTTGCTCTCGGGTTATGCACCGCTGTTCACACGCTCTACGTAGAGCGGTTGAACAGCGGGTGAAGAGCGGTCAAAAAATCGACCAGTGGCACCGCTCTACGTAGGGCGGCTGTAGAGCGGCCAAGAGCAAATTGCTCAAAACCCCTTTTGACCGCTGTTCGTAGAGCGCCTGTAGGGCGGGTGAACAGCGGCCATAACAACCACAATGCATCACCTTCTATACATGATGCAATCAACAGAGAATGCAAGAAGAGAAATTAAATGAACATTAATACACACATAATAAGGACACACAATCATACAATAAGAAGAATTATGCAAGTGTTGTGTGTGTGTGCATCTATTTCTCTTCATTACAAGAAACACTAAGAATTATACCTTTGGAGTGCTTCTTCCCTTGAGGTCTTGAAAATGTCCTTTGAGCATGATCTTCAATCACCTAACTACCCTTACAATTCAAATCCCCAATATGTGGTTTGTCTACGAAATAAGCCAATCAACAATGGGAATCCTTACATCATCTACTCCTTCTTCAAGGTCACAAATAGGGCATTTTTACCTTCTTCTCTAACATCCACATGAGAGGCTCCAAAGGCCGTATAGTAATTTGGAAGCTCTTCATCACTTGAAGAATCTTCTACACTCTCACTATCACTTGAAGAGGTGGCCATCTCCTTTCCATTTCTCTTGTTCTTCAAGTTACCACAAACCTTGGAGATATGCTCATATCCTCCACATTCAAAGCATTAAATGCCTTTTCTTGAAGACTTCTCTTGGCATGGCTCAACGTTCTTGGAGTCATCCTTTTGTACTCTCAAGAACTTCTTGAATTTCTTCACCATTTGAGCTACTTCTTCATCCGAGTCATCATCCTCCTTTTCAACTTTGGAGGTCTTCAAGGCTATCCCCTTTTGCTTCTTGGGAGATGAGCAAGTGGGAGCCTTTCTTGACTCATAGGCAAGTAGCCTTCTAATCACTTCACTCGGCTTCATCTTCTTGAAATCACTAGTCTCTTCAAGCGTCGTTACCTTAGATTCAAATCTAGGAGGTAGTGATCTCATGATCTTTTGCTTGATCCTCCTATCCGAATATGGGCCACCTAGTTGATGGCTTTGATTGACGATGTCCATCAACTTCACTTGGAAGTCATTGAAGCACTCATGCTCTTCCATCCTAAAACTCTCGAATAGAGTTTGAAGCACTTGGAGCTTGGACTCTTTCACTACTTCGGTTCCCTCATGTGCCGTCTCCAAGATTTTCCAAGCTTCATGTGCTTTTTTGGTGATTTGGATGAGTTTATATTGACTCTCATCCATTGCACTAAGCAAGGCATGCATGGCCTTATTGTTCCACTTTGAAACTCCAAACTCTTCAGCACTTCATTGAGCCTTGGGCTTAAGCACAATGCTTCCATCCCCGACGGTCACGGTGGGAGGTGTGTATCCATCCTCAATCACCATCCACACCCTATCATCTATCACCGATAGATAGGACTCCATCTTCCCCTTCCTTAAGGAGTAATTGTCACCCTTGAGCAACGACGGTCTCACGCTCGACGCTCCCTCTTGGCTAGTCCCAAATTCACTCATAGTGTTTGGGTGAATGTATGCAAATGAATGCAAATGAATGTAGCACTCAAAATACACAAAAGCAAGACACACAAGCAAGAGCAAGGATCACCTAAGTATGTCTAGGAACCCGCTCTGATACCAATTGAAAATTTATATTACAAGTGTCTAAAACAACCTAGAGGGGGGGGGGGTGTGAATGGGTTGTTAATCGATTATTACCAATTTTTCGATTAGTCAAAATTAATCACAATTAACCCATTTCAACAAACAATAAAAATCAAGTAAAAGTGCAGAATTTAAAGAATACTTGATTTTTACGTGGAAATCTTCAACAAGAAAAAAACCACGGGCCGATATGTGTGCCACACACGATCCTTGAATCCACTACTTATAATGGTGTTTACAACCTAGGTTGACCACATCAAACCCTACACGGTCACTAACCTACCACTACTACCTGCAGGCCTTTAATAGTGAACCTAGACCAAAGTTACTTGAGCACTACACATCGGTAGTCACAAGACTTAATTCTCAATGAAGAGATCAATAACCTATGTGAATATATGACAATATCGAAATTGCAAATAATGCTAGGCTACACTAAATGCTTATCTAGAGATTAAATGATGGCAATAAAATCAATCCTAGATATCAATATGTCTAAATGAATGCTCATGAAGATATAACTAGATATAGATATGAAAACCTAAAATCTAGTCATCAAACAAAAGCCAATCAACATAAGTTGTCATTAAACAAGGCAAGGACAATAAATGCAATTAAGGAGTCCTAATCAACAATGTCTAAATGTAAAGCATAGAGACTTAGCTAGAGGGCAAAATGGTCATAAATGCTAGCTATCACAATACAAACCCAATCATACAAGGAAACTCATAAAGATGTGCAATAAAGAGAATCCTAGCATTTAATCAACTAAAAATGCAATAAAAACACAATCTTGAAAGGTATGAACAAATAAAAAAGATAGGGTTTTTGTTCAACTTACCAAATCAAGTTAATGATGGAGACCCATGCTTAAGAATGCTTAATGATGCATGAAGATGATGGGTTTTGGGTTTGGATGAGTAAAGATGGGATCTTGGGAGTCTCTCACTTAAAAGATTTTCTCTCAAATTGTTTTTCTTTGTTGCTAAAAAAAATAATAATGTGTGTGACACGAAGAGAAGAAGAAAAAAATATATATATACCACGATCAGGTTTTATAATATTATATATATATATATTAACTCACAATCAGACAAACAACACACACTCACCATTTATATAATCAAGGCAAACAAAGTCAAAGTTAAAAAACAGAAACATGAAAAGAATGAAATGGGAGGGACCGCGTTGAAGGGGTTGTGCGCCACACGGGGGCAGAGGAGGCTTGCTCCCGTGGGCTGCACTCCCTTCACAAGCCACCCTCTAGTTTTTATTTTTTTTATTTTTTATTTTTTTATTTTATTTTAAATTTTTATCATGCCACACTAAGCCGGTTTCCAATCCAAGTGACCTTCGGTCCAGTTGACCTCGAAACTTAGAATTCGATTCCGTCTTCGGAATATGGATTCGGACTCAATCACAAATATGTAAAATTATATAACTTTCCACTCTAAGTTCGGAATTGAATTTCGGTTTCCGATAAAAACACGGAATGTCCCAAATATCTCGGAAATTATCCGAAACACATAGATAAGTCTCCAAATCACTCGGAACACATCTAGGGACAAATCCACACATAGTTGGACTTGTAAAAATATGAAAAATCTCAAAAATATATTTCTATAAAATACAATGAGATTTTACCAACCATACCAAAACAAAAACAAACACAGAAGTGCTCATGTGAGTTGAAACATAAATGCACACAATCATGGAAACAGAAATGCAAAGTAATATGAGAATGCATGTAAGTGTGTGTGTGCACCTAATCTCTTCAAGAATCAAGTCAAGTGAATTACCTTTCGCTCTTGCACTTAATCTTGAAGTCACGGAGATGCTTGGAAGCTTGCCAATGGAACCTAAGCTACCCATTACAAAATCATCCACAATGTGTATATCATGAAATAAGCCAATCATAAAATAGAAGTCCTTACACTAGTTAATAATGATAAAAAAAAAAAAAAAAGGTTTGAAAAAACAAATATTTTGGTTCTTTAGGAATTGTTTAATAAGGATGTTACAATCTTGTTAAAATTTTCGTTGTGAGATTTGACATGTTAGATTTCTTTTTAATTTTTTGCTTTGGAAAAAAATTGATTTAGTTTATTGTTTTTCTTTTCGAATAGATGTGATGATATCTATTTTTGTAAATAGATTTTATGATAGTTAAATCTATATACAGTAGTCATATCAAAGTAATTTCTAAGAGGAGAATGATTTGATGTGTATCAATTACACTAATATAATTTAGAAGAAGAGAATAAGAGAATTAGAAGGAAAGGTTTATTTTCATTAATAACATAATGAATCTCAATCATTTACCATCAACATTTATAGGCCTTAGGTGCGAATGAGTTACAAGCAAATATCACTTAACTAATCAACATCCACTAAGCAACTAAATAATAGGGATATGCTCCCACTTAGCAAGGTCGTAGAACACCCCACTCTCCCTATTCATGTGGCCATGACTCATCATGGATCCCCAACAATAACCAACAATAACAACTAATGTAATGGACAGTAACTACCAATGTAATGGCCAGGTCCTTCCCAATCATGGCACATAACATGATTACATGTATAAAATTTTTTTATTTTAAATGAAATAAATTGAGAAATAATAGTAAAAAAATAAAAATAAATAAAGAGATTTTAAAGATTGAAAAGTGAGAGTGATATGTTCCGGTTTCAGAAGTAAAAAAATAAAAAGAAAAAGAAAACGTGTAAAGGAAATGAAAAGAAAAATAAATTAAAGACATAAAATTAATTAAGGTGAGAGAATTTAATAAAATAATAATATGTTGGAGAGATAAAATATTAATTAGGTGAGAGACAATGTATGCAATAAATAATGAAAGAAAAAAAAGAATAAATTCTATCCGTTAAAAGAAGCAAGATCCAATGGCTAAGAAATAGTGTCAAAAATTGTGTCAAAAAATGGAGCCATGGATCCTGCCCCAACTTTAATATGTTCTAATATTGATTGTTGTGTTCAACGATTACTGTATTTGTCTTTTGAGGCCAAAATTATGGTCATATGTTTGATCATTTATTCATTTATTTGGTTTCGAACCATTAAAGGTTAAGTTCATTCAATGTATTCTTTTTAAGGTTTTTTTTTATCATAACAGATTTTCTATTATCAGTTCGTCCTAACAATAACTATATCAGGACGAAGAATATGGACTAGTATATTTACATATTTTGATTCAAAGTGTATGCACTTGACAAAACTTCTCCATAATCTATGGTCTATATTCTTCGTCCTGATATATTTATTGTCATGACGAACTGACAATAGAAAGACTGTATAAAAGTTATACTTCAAAAAGTTATAACATATATATATAGAGAGAGAGAGAGAGATTTTCTATTATTAGTTCGTCTTGACAATAAATATACCAAGACGAATAATATGGACCACTAGATTTATATACTTTGACTCAAAGTATATGTACTTGTCAAAACTTTTCTATAATCTGCGGTCAACATTTTTCGTCCTGATATATTTATTGTCAAAACGAACTGATAATAGAAAAACTATATATATATATATATAACTTTAACATGTACTACTTCAAAAAGAATATATATGAGTAATTATCAAGTGAGGCATATCTTACTTTAATTTCAGTAAAGACTTTGATGAAATCACATCGATTTTTATAAATTTCAATCTGAATTTTTGTATGGATAATAAGTTTATTGAAATTTATCTATGAATAAAATTTGAGAATTTTTCAAGTACTAAAATTTTATTTATTTGAACTATTACTGTTAGCGAACAAATGTCACTATACGTGCGGAAGCGTTACCGGATAGAACACAAACAAACACAATATAGATGAAGAGAATTAATCTAAATTCAAGCACATACAATACAAGAATTTACGTGGAAACCCAAATCAGGGAAAAAACCATGGCTGTCAGGACGACAAGAGAAAGTTCCAATATGTAGTAAATTGTTACAACCACACACTCAGGATCTCTCTCTAAATAATACCCCAAACCCAATTACATCCAATGCTCACTTTGAGATCTCTCTAGTATTTGCTATTTTGCTCCACCACTAATAACCTAGTTATTATGGACTATTTATATGAATTACAAGGAGTTTAAACTAACAAGGAAATCTATCTCCTAGTCATACAAAATTTACTTGTTCCACATAAATACTATTTCCTATTTATGACAAGTCTTACTTTAAGGAGAAATCCTTTTCTTATTAGAACTCTAGAAGCAACATATTTCCTCTTCTATGAATATTTCCTGATTCAACGCATGCTTGTGATTAACTACGACTCAAGTTGCGATTGGCCACCCGCTTCCTAAACCGTGTTGAACTTGATCACTTAGAAAATCGTGGTCCACGCGCTTCATCCTCGTCGACCGCTGTCGGTACCGTTGTGGAAGCCACAGCGGTGTCCACTGGAATTTGGACCGCTGCCAAAAATTAGCAGAGGTGTCCTACCGTTGCCCATACCGCTGCCAAAGCCGCAGCGGTTTGAGCTGTCCGTCGCTTCTCTTGTTCATCACGTCCTCCAAACCTCTCTTAAACATAACCTCATACTCCCAAACGCTCTCACGTCTCCAGGAAGTCTCCGCATTGGTAAATCGTGTTTTGATAACCTTTGGTAATTCAAGCCATATCCAACAATCCTCCCTTATAGCGAGAATTCCCAAAACTTGTCCTCAACTATGATCCTCATCACCAAGAATCAAACATACCCACCACTAGGTATAAACACTTAGGAAACAACCATCCCAAGATTTCTCCAGCACATGTCGAAATTTACCTTGCTGAAAATTATGGTGCAACTCCTCATGTTAGGTTCCTAGAGAGTTCGCTCAGCCATCGACATCCTTGTCCACCACACACCTTGCATCACTTCCTAACCAATGCCTGTGTGCAATTGTGGACCCACTATCAGCTACATTCTATTCACAGCAACTAGCGGTCATGCCATGAGGATGTTTATGCCCCTTTAGAGGGCATCGCTGTAGTCGTCATACTCAAGAGAGGCGATTGCCGGATCACCCTCTTTGGAGCCCTTAGCCGCACTTGTCTTCTTATTTTTACAATCTTTCCTAATGTGTCCAGGTTGTCCACATCCCCAACAAGTGGCTTTCCCTTTGGAGTTTCCCTTTTTCCTATCAACCAAAAGAACAAAGTTATCAGAAGATTTACCTTCACTCTTTAGCCTTCGTTCCTCAGAGATAAGTTTGTTTGCTACATCTCCAAAACATATGATTGAACTCCTATGCATCAAGATTGGCTTCATGTGCACATAGGACGATGGAAGGGACCAGATGAGTCTAAGACCTTTGTCTTCTTCATCAATCTTTACTCCAATCGACTCTAATTCTGAAACTATTCCATTGAGCACTCCCAGATGATCAGAAATTTTTGTACCTTCAGTCATCTGCAGCATGTGAAACTGCTCCTTTAGGTAGAACCGGTTGCAAACGCTATATTATCGAAAAATCGTCACTGGGGGTGAAATTCCAAATAACGACTTTACGAGGACCAAGATCAAAGTTGACCCTGGTCGGAGGGGTATCACGTAGTTTGATACTAACTATGTCCCTGTCAATGAAAGTATGATATAGAACACAAGAAATCAAATAAGAATTGGCTTTGATTGATCGTTACTTTGCATTACAGATATACAAACTATGTTTTTAGGGGTTTACAACAAGGTATGGAGATTTAGTGGATAATGGAGAGGCTGAATTCGTGCATGTTGATAAGTGGAACTTGAATGTAGGGTTTCTGGCCGTGATCTTTTTTTTTTTCTTGATCCCCCTCCTTTCGGTGAATAAGTTGTTGTATATATAGGTCATGTTGCTTGCCATGTACTCATATAGTTTCGGTTTAGGGTTTGACAATTGTAGGACCTCCTTCTTTTTAGGAGATAATCTCGGAGCTTTTAAGTGTAGAATCCAGACTTTCCTTCCTAGGAGGAGTCTATCTCGCAGGTAAATCTTTCCTTTCTAGGAGGACTCTAGATTTGCTGATCTGCTCCAAATAGGACTCTCTGGCAAGAAGGAGTATATCTCATTCGTTTTATTTGAACGGCGGCGTTTTAATATGGAGCTTTTAATCCTGGCATAAGAGACTTGCTATTTGGTATCTTCCTGCTTGGCGGGGTAGTTATTTCAGAGGGTGTGAGCCACTAGCACGTCCTGCTACTGAAACAGGGGAGGATCTAGCTGATACCTTATCGGGATGCTTAGTGGTACTCCGTGTCAGGGTGCTGCGGAGTCCATACGGAACTGTGTCGGGGTGCTGCGGGATCTATGGGAAACCAAGGTACGACGGGGTTGGATCCCGCTGTAGGTTCTAACGAGTATCCCGGCTTGGGATGCTGTTTATGAATCAAGATGATGGCGGGGTCCTTTAAGAAGCTAGGGGAAGGCTGGGCCAGGCCCCGCTGAAGGAGGTGTGCACTCGGACTAGTCGGGGTAACCGGATGATGTCTATACTCCTATATTCTCCTTGTGTTTGAGGTGGAAAATTCTTTCTTAGTCCTTCGCCAATTTTGGCGGTTAACACGATATTCGCTTGATATAATTCTTCAAGCCTCTCCCAAAGTTCTTTCATTGAATATGTTTCATGAATATTTGCAAGAACGTTCTTGGCTAGGCACAATCGTATCGCACTCCCAGCTCTCTCATCCAAATCCTCCCAATCATCATCGCTCATCTTATGTTTTCCAGAACTAGTACTAGCCATTTCTTTACTAGAATCTCCAGAGCCTTCGGGGTTCGCAGGGGTTAACTTGCCCTTCAACGCCTTGTGTAAACCGTATTAGATTAATATATCTTTGACTTGAACTTGCCACAAACCAAAGTTCATCTTTCCGTCGAACTTCTCAATATTGAATCTCATCATCCTTGCCATAAAGTTTGTTAAGACCACTACCAAGCAGTCGTGACTCTAATACCAATTGTTAGCGAACAAACGTCACTATACGCTCGGAAGCATTGCCGGATAGAATACAAACAAACACAATAACAAAGAAAAGATAGATAAAGAGAATTAATCTAAATCCAAGCACATACAACACAAGAATTTACGTAAAAACCCAAATCAGAGAAAAAACCACGGCTGTCAGGACGACAAGAGAAAGTTCCAATATATAGTAAATTGTTACAACCACACACTCAGAATCTCTCTTTAAATAATACCCCAAACCCAAGTACATCCAATGCTCACTTTGATATCTCTCTAGTATTTGCTATTTTGCTCCACTACTAATAACCTAGTTATTATAGTCTATATATATGAATTACAGGGAGTTTAAACTAACAAGGAAATCTATCTCCTAGTCATACAAGATTTACTTGTTCCACATAAATACTATTTTCTATTTATGACAAGTCTTACTTTAAGGAGAAATCATTTTCTTATTAGAACTCTAGAAGCAACATATTTCTTCTTCTATGAATATTTCCTGATTCAACGCATGCTTGTGATTAACTACGACTCAAGTTGCGGTTGGCCACCCGCTTCCTAAACTGTGTTGAACTTGATCACTTAGAAAACCGTGATCCACGCGCTTCATCCTCGTCGACCGTTGCCGGTACCGCTGTGGAAGCCACAGCGCTTTCCACAGCAGTGTCCACTGGAATTTGGACCGCTGCCGAAAATTAGCAGCAGTGTCCTACCGCTGCCCTTACCACTGCCAAAGCCGCAGCCGCAACGATAGCGGTTTGAGCTATCTGTCGCTTCTTTTGTTCGGCACATCCTCCAAACCTCCCTCGAATATAACCTCATACTCTCAAACGCTCTCATGCCTCTAGGAAGTCTCCGCATTGGTAAATCGTGTTTTGGTAACCTTTGGTAATTCAAGCCATATCCAACAATTATAATATTTCGAGAATTGAGAGAGAAGTTATGACTTGAACACGCAACCTCATTGATAAGGGTGTGAGGGGTTTATTTATGAATCATTATCTTCTTATCACTGAGCCACCTCGTCTTATCCGACAACAAAATTAATCGTCTTTTCAAGCTACTTAACATCAAAATTTAATCTTGTTGAATTATTTCCTTAAAACAGCTAGATTAATTATCTTAATCAAATTTACAAACTAGGCCTTAGTTTTACTATTAATTGTTATTAACATAAAAGATGGCTCATCTGAGAACTAAGTTTGTCTATACATATAAGTACGGGTGAAACCGGACATTAGAGTTGGGGTCAAATCACAAAAACGTAAAACTAGTTGAACCAAACTATACAATCCATAATTTTCAAATTTTCAAATTTTCAAATTATTATTTTAATTTTTTTTTGGGCCCCGGCATCCACTATGTTCTGCTCCTGCATCATTGACTATCAGACCATCAGACTATATTTTGATTTTTATTTCAATTTTTGAAAAGCACGCCCTCTGTAACACCATATTTTTGTTTCATTCTGATTTTGGGTTTGGTTCAAATTTCAAACCCAAAAGGAATAATAAGTAAATCTTCTTTTTTTTCTTTGATAATTGAATAAAGTTGGAGAATACTTTTTAATACCCCTTAAAGAAACACTTTCGAATTCAACACAATGATTCGGCTTGGAAGGAAAGGAGAGTCTTCTCATTTATTTTTCATTTTTATTAATTATGTTAATATTTATTAATTTATGGTATTTATAAATAAATTTAGAGGAAGGATATATTTGGTAAAATGTGTGGTGTAGTTACAGAGTATAATATTTTAAAATTTTAATATTATACTTTAAATATAATATGAGATGTAAATATAGCCACTTTTCTCTCGTCTCAGCCCAACCAATTCATTTTGGGATCTGGCCATATAGGAAAGGCATTGGGCCCCCAGCACAAAGATAAAGTGTTCTATTTTCCTACTGTTAACAAACTTTCATTATGTTCAAATATTTGATTATTGGGTTTCATGGTTAGTTGTTGCCAAAAACAAAAGTTTTGAGTTTCAGTAAATAGGTGAAAACTAGCTCATGTGTTTGCCTTTGATGGCAGTTCAGTAGTTCTGCAACATAATTCCAAACCCAACTATTCAAGTAGCCAACAAAATTATGAGTCATAAGTTTAATTCATTTATCAAGATTGGAAAAATAAAATTACCAATGCCAACTGTGATTTAGTTGTAAAAAGACGTCTATTCAACCTTTGCCGCTTACTATGTGGTATGGAAAAAAAAAAAAAAAAAAAAGGTAAAAAAAAGGTAAAAAAAAGTAAAATAAAATAAAATATAAATGAAAAGGAAAAAAGACAGACTTTCCATTAGCAGACTATCTGCCCAGATTGTGATAATGGACTCCATAGATTGAGGTTTGCAGTGCTTTTTTCTTTCTTTTTTAAGTTTTATACCGATAAATTACTTATAGATTAACTAGTGCATGTGGGGCACAGGGTTAAGACCTTTTTTTTTTCTTTCAATACTCGGTGAAGTTCGTTTAAAGACATTAGTTTTTTCTTCTTTTCATTCTTCTTCTCACCCATTCTTTTCAGAAAAACATTTTTCATATAAAAAAAAAAATCTTAAGAATTAGTTCAAAATTTGATAAACTAATAGAAAGATTTTTTTATTTTATTTTATATTTTTTCAGTACTAACTTGCATAAATAATAAAATCTCTTACTATAGGAGGATTTGAAATCAAACCCCATGCACACCAAGGTTTTGTTGAATTGATTTATTCATGTAATTATAAAGAAAAATTAGAATATACATAGTTTTATACTGTATATAGGATTTCATCCGAATCGTTTTCTTATTACAAATCCTAACAATTTTAAATGTATTTGTACGTAAAGGTACGAGTCTGGGAAAAAATTATACAGATGGGCTAGATTGAATTCGTACAGGAGTTTTGTGTAGAAACTAATACAAAGAATAAGAGATTTGAGAAGGACTTATTTTATTATGATTCGATGATTACAATGGAAGAAGACTTTCTCCTTATATAGGTACAAATACTTGGACGCTAAGTAAGAAATTACATATATAGGATATACCATAAGGAGCGTTTAGTATATCCCATATTTAGAGTATCCTATATTTAAGAGAGAAATGCAATAGTAACCATAGGAAACATTAAACTTTTGTTACTAACCACTTTTGAAAATTTAATTGTTAATAACCACTTTTTTAAAAAAATTTCAGTGTATGCCCATAAATTACCAGAGTACCCTTGAAAATAGTTTTTTAAAAATCTCGAAGCAAACTTGAAATCACGACTAAATTGAAAATGTCCAAACTTGAAATCATTACTAAATTGAAATGTCAAAACTTGAAACCATGCCTAATTTGAAATATCCAAACTTGAAATGTGGACTATATTGAAATTTTCCCCTTCTTCTTCCTCTTCTTCTTCCTCTCCTCAAATTAGATTTAGGGTTTTTTGTTTTTCTTTTTTTGTTGCAGACCACATCGCTGGTGGAGGGGGGGATCGATTCCGTCGCCCATCGCCACCCCGTCACCGGCGAAGCAGCAGCGCACGCCACCAGTCCACCCCGTCGCACGACGCACGTCGGCTGGCTTGAACGACGCATCGCTCAGCGGTTCCCCAAGCCCAGATCCTCTACCGACCTCTGCCACGAAGCCTAGAAGGTCGCCGGCGCTCGGCGACACCTTCGTCGGCGCTGGTGACCCTCAAAGCACGCCGGAGAGAGGGAGATCGGGGAGAGAGAGAGAGAGAGAGAGAGAAAACGGGGAGACAGAGCAGAGGAGAGAGAAAAGAAAGGAGAGAAAAGAAGAGAGAGAGTGATTGGGGACTCTTTTTATATGAGGGCTATCCAGTAATTTTACAAAAAAGTGGTTATTAATAAATAAAAATTCGTTTGTGGTTAAAAACAAAAATTCCCTAATATTTGTGGTCACTCTAGGTAATTTCCACTATATTTAATATATATCCTATATTAAGTATATTCTATATTCAACACTCCCCCTCAAGATGGAGCATAGATGTCAATCATGCCCAGCTTGTCAATCACTTTGTTAAATATTCGTCCACAAACTCCTTTCGTAAGAATATCTGCAAGTTGATCTTCCGACTTCACGAATGGAAAACATATGCACCCTTTGTCAATATTTTCTCTGATAAAGAACCGATCCACTTCAACATGTTTCATACGGTCATGTTGAATTGGATTATGTGCAATCATAATTGCCGCTTTATTGTCACAGTGTAGATCCATTGCTTTCACGAGTTTAAATCCAAGATCCTTCAATATATTATGTATCCATAGTAGTTCACATACTCCATGAGCCATACCCTGAAACTCAGATTCTGCACTTGATCTAGCAACAACCTTTTGCTTCTTAGCTCTAAATGTCACCAAATTTCCACATACAAACGTAAAATAGCCAGAGGTTGACCTCATGTTCGTCATATCTCCTGCCCAATCTGCATCGGTGTATCCCATTACTTCCATATCACCACCTTTCCGGAATAAGTGACCTTTTCCCGGAGATTTCTTCAAGTACCTTAGTATATGAAAGACCGCCTTCATATGTTCTTCACTTGGATTATGCATGAATTGACTTACGACGCTAATGGCGTATGCAATATTCGGTCGAGTATGGGAGAGATAAATTAGTCTTCCCACTAAGCGTTGGTACCTTCCTTTGTCACATGGAACTTGGTCGGGAAACATTCCCAAGTGATGATTCACTTCAATTGGTGTATCTACCGGTTTGCAATCAAGCATCCCAGTTTCTGCAAGAAGATCTAATATATACTTTCGTTGAGACATGAAAATACCTTGACTTGATCTTGCAACTTCAATGCCTAAGAAGTATTTTAACTGTCCCAAATCCTTCATCTCAAATTCCTGTGACAAATAGTTCTTCAGTGCCTCCATTTCTACTGAGTCATTTCCAGTAACAACCATATCATCAACATAAACAATAAGAGCAGTAAACTTGCCTGACTTCCGTTTTATAAACAAGGTATGATCAGAATTACTTTGTCTATATCCAAATGCCTTCATGCTCTTCGTAAACCGTCCAAACCAAGCTCGTGGCGACTGTTTTAACCCGTACAATGCCTTTTTTAATTTGCATACTTTTCCTCCTTCAGAATTCGTGACTCCAGGTGGTAACTCCATGTATACTTCTTCTTCTAAGTCTCCATTGAGAAATGCATTCTTTACGTCAAACTGTTGTAATGGCCAACCTTGATTGGCTGCAAGGGAAATGAGTACACGAATAGTGTTTATCTTTGCCACTGGGGCGAAGGTCTCCTCGTAATCCACACCATACGTCTGCGTATACCCTTTGGCAACTAGTCTGGCTTTATATCTATCAATACTTCCATCTGAATTCATCTTTACAGTAAAGATCCAACGACACCCAACAATACGATATCCGTGGGGTTTATCAACAAGTTCCCAAGTGGAATTCTTTTGTAATGCATTCATCTCTTCATTCATGGCTTTTTTCCATCTTGGATCTGATAGTGCTTCCTGTAAATTACTAGGAATAGATACAGAGGATAATTGATTCATAGTGCATGTAAACGACTTAGACAACCTATTGGTGGACACATAATCAGAAATTGGGTATTTGGCTTTAGAATTGATATCTGGTTCATAAGTAGATTTCGGAATACCTTTAGTAGGCCTTTCTGAACGTCTAGGTTGAATATCATTAACAGTGTTAGGATTAGGTAATACCTGAGGTTCGACATTCTGCAGCAGGGCTTCGGTAGATGGTGTTAGAAAGTTGGAGTCACGGGCAACTTCTACTACTTCAGCTTGATCTCCCCCTATCGTCTGATCCTCTCCATTCATATGAAGTTCATCTTCAATACCCTGATCTCTCCCTGTCATCTGCTCTGCTTCACTTTCCTTTTCATCATCAGTTAGGTTACTACGCCTATTCAAATTACTCGTCCAATCCTCTAGTTCCTGAAACATATCCCCAATAATAGGGAACTTTCCTTCACCATCATTTTGTTTCTCCCCCTGAAGGGAAGATCCCATAAAATATGCCTCTAATTCTTGAAACGAAACATCCAAAGAGATATACACCTTCCCCTCCACAGGATCATAACAACGATAACCCTTTTTTAAATCAGCATATCCAAGAAACACACACTTTCGAGCACAATGATCCAATTTTCCTCGCTAATGTTTAGGTATGTGAACAAAGACAACACATCCAAAAACACGTGGTTCTAGGTTTGGCATTGCAGGGATGGTGATAAGATCATGAAGTTTTTGGAAAGGGGTCTGAAATTCAATGACCCGAGATGGTGTGCGGTTTATCAAGTAAGCAACAGATTTTAACGCCTCTCCCCAATAATTCCATGGCATATTCATTCCAAAAAGAGATGCACGAACAACTTCTAACAGTTGTCTATTCATTCGTTCAGCTAATCCATTTTGCTGTGGGGTATAAACATTAGAGGTTTGATGTCGAATGCCGTTATTTGTCAAGAACTCTGACATGTCATTACTAGTAAATTCTCTTCCATTATCAGATTGATACAATTGTATCCTCCTTTGGAATTGGGTCAAAACCATCTGATAAAAATTTTTAAATACTTCAAAGACTTCACTTTTATGAGTAAGTAGGGATACCCACATCATACGAGTACACTCATCAATAAAAGTCACAAAATACCGAGCTCCAGACAATGAAGGAATACGTGCAGGACCCCATACATCAGAGTGAATAATACTAAAAGGTTCTGAACTTTTATTGAAACTTGGAGAGTATGTAATACGATGACTCTTAGCGAGTTCACAAATATCACACTTAAACTCTAAAATACTACAATTCGAAAAAAATGACGAATTTAATTTCTGAAGATATCCGAAGGAGAGATGACCCAGTCACCGATGCCATAACCACACATTAGCTTTTGCTTCTTCAATTCCTCCAACTTTATTCACCTGATGAATTCTCTGCTCTCCACTATTAGACAGGTCCAAATAGTAGAGATTGCCTTTTCTAACACCACAACCAAGAACCTGCTGAGTCATTATGTCCTGAAAAATACAAAATTGAGGCCAAAACGTCACGGTACATGTAAGTGCAATAGTGATCCTACTGACAGACAAGATATTGTACTCTAGAGCAGGAACAATAAGGATAGAGTTTAATGTCAGAGATTCAAATATGTCAGTGGAACCTTCTCCAATTACAGGAGAGGAACCACCATTTGTTGTGTATATAGAGGTTTGGGTTGAAGGTGTAATGGATGATAATATGCTAGAGTCGTTTACCATGTGATCTGATGCACCAGTATCAATTAACCAAGTACTATTCAAAGAATTTACAAATAAAACACTACCTTTAGTTTTCATACCTGACTGGGCAACATTCACTGAAGGAGGACTTTTAGCAGCATTCTTCTTCACAACTATGTTCTTCTTTGGTCGCTTTGTAAAATCCCACCATTCCGGATACCCAATGACTTCATAACACTTTTGTTTTGTGTGCCCCTTCTCTCCACAGTGGGTACACTCAAGATCAAGGCGGAGAGGTCGAGTCTCTTTATGAGAATTCCAGGAACCTTGAGGTTGTCCCTTTTAATAGTTAAGTGCCATAACTGAAGACTCAGTTAAAGGTGCTTGAGTTCCCATCACCTGTTTGTGAACTGACACCCTTCGTACTGTCTGGTAAGACTGTTCCAAAGTAAGTGGTGGGTCTTTTCGAAGAATTTCACCATGCACTTGATCATACATACTATCCAATCCAAAGAGGAACATGTGAACCCTAAGACGTCCTACATATTTTTGTAGGAGGGCGATAGACTCAACACTTTCTCCTTTCACCGTGTTGCGCTAGTCAATCTCTTGAAAAATTGCTGCTAATTCATCATAATAAGTCACAAGAGATCGACCAGTTTGTTTTGTTGAGAAACACTTCCTATGTAACTCAAAGATTTGAGTTTCATCAAATGTGTCGGTATACATAGCTTCAAGAGAGTCCCAAACTTCCTTCGCAGTTTCCAAACAAACATACCTGTTCATTAGTGTTGTGGACATTGAATCACACAACCATCCCTTCACCTTATCATTCTCCGAGCACCAATTTTCATACTCTTCACTCCCTTCTGCAGGCTTCGTTTTAATACCACTGATGTACCCCCACATCTTCCGGCCATTAATACGCATCTTCATGACCTTCGACCAAAGGGTGTAATTGTTCTCATTCACGGTATTGCCAGTTAGGAAGGGTGCATCGATGTGGTTATGAACAATGTGAGGATTAGGGTTTGAGTTTGATGATACCATTGTTGATACCATTGTTGTATCATCATTGGAACCCATTGAGCTTTCAATTTGAGATTCGTAGCGGAATTCAATTCAATTCAATTCAATTCAAAAGAACCAGGTTCAATTATCGAACCCGCTTTGATACCATGTAGAAACTAATACAAAGAATAAGAGATTTGAGAAGGACTTATTTTATTATGATTCGATGATTACAATGGAAGAAGACCTTCTCCTTATATAGGTACAAATACTTGGACGCTAAGTAAGAAATTACATATATAGGATATACCATAAGGAGCGTTTAGTATATCCCATATTTAGAGTATCCTATATTTAATATATATCCTATATTAAGTATATTCTATATTCAACATTTTGGTCAGGATTTTAAGTTATTTCCAATCTAGTAATCGATCAGTATTCAAGTCTACATGTATTTCTTTTTGTTTGCAGGAGCTTTCGGAATTGAAATAATTGAGAAACCTCTTCATTTCTTGGGTGCTTTTACCAGCAAGAAAATATAATTCTTCTTGATATCGCACATACAAACCTGGTAGTGTTTCCAGGCATAGAAAGGCTACACAAAGAAGAATTCACAATTAATTAAATTTAAAATGGGAAAAAACAAGTTTCTTGGAATTGTTTTTTAAAACTGTTTTTAGAAATGAATACAACAAATTGAATTTAGATTTTGTAGCATTGAAAATGTGTATGGTAAAATAGAGTAAATTACTACCCTTCTTAATTTTTTTATTCTTATCCCAATTTTTTCATTTCATATCAAAATAAGAAGCTTTCACTTGTAATGTCATCATTCTTTGTTAAGATCGAATAATATATTTATCAATCGACGCTTTTTTTTTTTTTTTCCAAAAATATGCAATTAAAAAGAAAACATGCAATCTGCAATCTTAGAAAACTTGATTTTATACAATAGTTGTCGAATATGTTTGTACTTGCATTTTTGGAAAGGAAAAAAAAAAGTATGGAACAGGGGCCTTGTTAGAAAATGAAAGAAAGTTTCATCTTCTTACCAAAATATAGTAGACTGATGCAGCTGAAAAATTCCCCAATAACAGACAGAATCCAAAGGAAAACAAGTGTCTGGAAATTGAAAAATTGCTTGTTAGCCACTAAACTTTCAGAGAATTGCACAATATCAAATTTGTAAGACCAAATATGAAATATCTATATTTGACAAAAAAATAATAATAATAATAAATAAATGAATTTCTTAAAACTGAAGTTAATATACATATAACATACCAGAAAATAGTGCTTTAAAATTTTCCCACACGAAATTTCATAGAATTCTATCAATAACAAGTTGATATTTCGAAATAGATATCGACATGTGGATTCCGACAATCTAAATTCGTTGGCATTTGGTGGACTCCTGAAGATTATTATGAAATAAATTATTACAGTCGAATTTAATTTGATATTTTTAAGATCCGAGAACACATTTGGAAGATTACACGTAAAAAACAACCTTTGAAGAACAAATATAATAAAATGTTTTTAAACAAGTAATATATATATTATGAAGACAATTACCTTTTTATCAAGTCTGCTGCTTAGACCAAATGAAGAGGATGATCATCAAAAAACAGAGGATGTGACAAAGAAGAGTAATAAAATGGTACTCCAAAACTTCAAAAAGGAGCCATATTAAAGTGGCCCCAGTTAGGACTGCACCAGATAACTTCTTATTCTTCCATAATAATATATCCGCAACTGAAAAAATAAAAATCAACCCAAATTAATCTTAAGATAATTAGCTTAAGCCGAAAATTTAACAAGAGAAGACAGTTTTAAAATTCATCAGAAACCTCTCTTACATGAAGGAAAAAAAGAAAAAAGAAAATTGTGACAAATTTTGGATCACTTGAGTCTACTTGTAATATCCATAACATTAATGATAATTTTACTAATCAGAAATAAAATAAAAGGGAATCAAATTCTATGAGAAATGTAACTAGGAAAGGGAACTTGATCCTTAAGGTGGAAGAGGGAATCAAGGTCCCTTTTGAATTTCGAGCAAGAATTTAATTCTTGATTTGTGTGTGAAACCAATAAATATGATTCACAATTGATTTTAGTAATCACAATTGATTCTCTTTCCCTCATTAGGATTTATGATTAGCAAATGCGCTCTAAACCTTTACAGAAAACACTAAGGAAACAAAATTAGAAGTTTATAGACCGAGAGATTACAATGTCTGCCTCCGAGTATGTCATGCAATGGCCTATAAAGACCGAAGGATCTTGCAGAAGGTGCATGTTGGTCGTTGGAATCGAATCTATCACCGGACGACATGATTATATATTATCGGATATTACAATATCTTAGGTTTCTCAATAACTTAGATTTGATGAAATTATATAATTCAAGGCTATATATTAAAACTGGGGTTATTAAAATTTTGAAACAAATTAGAAAACAAACATTTGAAAGAAAGGAATGGCTTTTGACATGATTTGGAAGATTGCTTTTTAACGTGACATGTTCAACTAATTAAAATGGTCAAAATTCATTTTTCATTCATCAATGCAAGCTCTTAATTTCGTTCTTCATGCAATGAATCAAAAAACATGCTCTAGTATTAAATTATAATAACTCTTTGATCTTGTAATATACTTTGGAGCACTAGAGTAAATTTTGCCAATTTTTATCGTATTAACTGGTTTAAATTGAAGTAAGAGAACAAAAGAAAATGTATAATATGAGAGTTTGAGAGATAAGGGAGAAGAACAATTTTGGAGGTGTAAAATGGGTTGTGCAGCCCGATCCCGACCCTCAAATTTAGGGCTCAGCCTGTGTTCGTTCCCTATGATCGGGTCGGTACAGCTTAACTATTTGGGCCTATGAACTCGAAGGGCCCCGGCTTTTAGGGTAGGTCCGAGCTCAAAGAATGAAAAAATTAATAATAAATCAAAAGTTAACATAAGGAAAATCTCATTGTGTTGTTCCTGTGTAAAGGCACAAATATAAACGAAGGTTGGATAGAGTTTACACATCCTTATTTTTTTAGAGCCATTATTGAATTAACAAAGATTTAGTATTTGTTAATTGTTAGACTAATGTTTAATGGAATATAGTAGGTGTGACAATTTTTTATTATATTACAGATCGATAATATGATCGATTAATTAAACGGGTTGTGTTCGAATTGATATAAACATGACTGGGAGAAGTAATTTATTTTACGATCTCTATACTTGAAAAGAATACGAAACACATTACACATATAGGTAGTGGTGTAAATATGAGCCGGGCCTGGTGGGCTCGGCACGGCCCATCTGTGGTGCGGGCCAAGCCAGGCACAACCCCCATGCCTAGCATGTGACGGGTCTTGAGTTGAGGCATGCCGTGCCGACTTGGCCCGGTACGCAAGGCCGATGTGCTAAGCTCAACGGTGGGCCAGCTAGGGCGGCAAGCAAGGCGGCTTGATGGGCCGACCGTTGGGCCCATATAAATTTTTTTTTTCTACCGTTAGACACATTTCATTTTTTTTTTTTTTTTAATTTCTCTTTTGAATTTTTTGACCGTTGCTGACATCAGCAAACGGTCAAAATTTAAAAAAAGGGCCGAAAATTACAATTTGGCCCATCATCTCTTCTATTTTTATTTTTACCCACATTTTTTTTTTATAAATACCATAACCCATTCCAATTTCCATACACTTTCTCTCATTCTCTCCATTACTCTCTCTAATCTCTATTCTCTACACCATTTCATATTTTCATAATTTCATTCTCTCTCTCTCTCTCTCTCTCTCTCTCTCTCTCTCTCTCTATTCTCTACACTACTAAATCTACTATTCTAATACTATATTACTAATTTACTATTATTCTCTAATCTCTCCACCATAGTTCAAAGGTATCTTTTTCCTTTAAATGTTATTATTTAATTTTGTGTTTTAGTTTTTAAATTTTATATTTATGCTTAGCTATTAATTTTGATATTTATTCTTATGTTTTATGTATATTTAATATTTTTGGCTTTATGGTTAGTATATTATGAGTTTATATTTTTATGATTTCTTATAAATTTTTGAAAATGTCTACAAAGTTATACTAAACAACCTGGGTGGGGTGAATAGGTTGATACATTAGTTTTAAAAACTTTTTTGTGACTTATGTCAAAACCTTAGTGAACATACAAATTAACCTTGAACAAAATTGTTATGAGAAAACAATTTGCACAAGTATGCTCAATTCACCACCATTAGTCTACAAAACATATACCAAGAAATAATGTATCTCATATATAAGTATATTCAATAAATAGCACATTCCACAAGTTGTATTATGAATATTACAATGAAAGATCACTAAGTAAAACTTTACAACTTGATATAGAAAATTATAAGATACAATGTTCAAAAACTTAAAAGATACAAGAAACAATGTTGATTCAACAAACAATGTGTGCATCTCTTTCTTTATCAATAACATGTTTACAAGGATGTGAGAAATTTAAGATCATAAACAAGTTATATAGAACAAACATACAAATATAAAGAGATAGAGATAAAGACATTTGACACATTGATTTTTACGTGGTAAACCTCTGAAGAGGAAACATCCACGGGTTGAATCCACAACCACCGGCAAAGCAAATCCACTATATGAAAAGGACATACACACTTAAGGCTATCAACACTATGATATCCACCTTAAGCTATCAAATCATAATCTACCCTCGGGCTAATGAATCACTAAGCCTACTCTCAATCCAAGGTGTGTCCTCCACCTCTAGGAAGCAACCTCCTATCCAAGACTCTCAAGACTCTAGGAAGATTTCCTGGCTTAGCTATCTAGATCACAAGGATCCTAGTCAAGCTTCCTTAACTCAACCATCCGGAGTACCACAATCCTAGCTAAGACTTTTGCTTGGCTATCTGGAACACTTTCCTAACTAAGTTTTCTTGCTCAAATTGAAGCTTCACTCACTCCAAGATGAGACTTTCACCTTTTGTAAGGCAAATGATCTAAGAGATGCAAATGATGCAAACACATGCAACATAGAATATATGATCAATACATCCTATGGAAACTAGAAATAATCAATGAGCACACAATGTATATTTTTCTAGTTTATGATCCAAAACATGACACCATACAAAATGATGCATGAGTATATAAAATGTATGGATAATGTACACTCCATGAAGATCTAGACATAGGCAACAAAGCACACAAAATAAGGTTGTCTAGACCTTAAACATGAACAATAATCTAGAGCATGCAAAACACCTAAAACATGCCAATCCTAGATTCTATTCATGTTACTAAAGCTTGAAAAAAAAACATGATCATTAAGCATATATTCAAGACTTTAGAACACAAACAACAAAAAATGCTAGAATTATAAGATATGATCAATGAATATTCTAGCAAGTATTTAAAACAATGATATAATTAAATGATAAATTAAATCCTAGAAAGCTCTAAACACAAAATCAAATATGCTAATCCTAAATATGTTCAATTAAGGATCAAAGCACATTTCAAGGATTATTAATCATAAAATGATTCAATCAAGTCACAAATAATCCTAGATATCAAACTAATAACAATACAACTCTCAATCATGTGAAAAACATAGAATCAAAGAAACTAGTTCACATATGTCTCTAATTAGACTTTTGATTAGGTTTGATTGTGAAGTTATCTTTCTTAATAGTATTCACCATACATACACATACATATAGAAGAAGAAAGCCCAAGCAAATTGAAGGTTATAAACGAAGAAATCTCAAAGATATGAACACTACCTTGCAATCACAAGCTGGTTCATTTTTGACAGTGAAACCACCACAAAAGTCGATCAAACAGCTACAAGACCACTTGGAAAAGGTAGATGACTTGATTACGAACAATCTCCAACTTGAATCACTCAAATCTGAATTCGTATGGGAAAGTTATGGTGTTGGAAGTTAAGAAAAATTGGAGAGAAAATTCTGGTGAGATTTCAAGTTTTTCTTCTTTCTCGAAATGAATGGGAGGGAATGAGAAATATTTAAAAGGAAGAGAGGGAGGGAAGAAGTGACCAATCAAGTGAAGCCACGTCAACATCCACGTGTGGCACATGTGGACAGAGAGTTGTCCAGCCCGTGTGTCACACATGGCTCACACATGGACAGCTAGCTTGGCCATTTGGCCTCGCTTGCTCCTCCCGCGCTCTGCTCGCATTTTTCAGCCATATCCGGGCCTCCGAACTCTGATTTTGAATCCATTTTTAGATTATAAATCGTAACTCCCTCACTCACAATAATGACTATGAAACTTTGACAAAAGGTTGAGAATTCATCTCGGAAAACAAAGACGAACACAACTTAACAAATAGGAACGAAAAGTAGCGTAGCTACATCATTTGGACTCGAAATCAAATGTATGAGTAGCCGAAATGACCGGGACTTAATAAGGAATCATAAGAGATCATGTTCAAGTCTGAAAACAATAAAACATAAACATATAAGCATAATGTCACACATGTATGCCGTTTCCTAGACATAGTTTTAGAACATGCAATTCTACAATGTATAAGAATTTGAGTTCATTGCATGAGCATGTAAAAACATGTGAATGTGCTATATAAATATTGCACAATAATGCATGGACACATATAAATGATTTTTGTGTGTGTGCCTTACGCCTTGCAAGAGGAAGAAGAATCTTGATACCTTAGCATCTAAGTATGCGATGTTCCCCTTGAAGACGAAATTTGCACAAGATGTTGCTTCTTCACCTTTGAGGCTTCTTTCTTCCAAGAATCACCTAAGCAACAACTAATACAAATATAGAGAGTTTTACAATGGAATTAAGCCAATTCAAATAAAAGATTTTACAATTTTAATATTTATTCTTAGAATCTTAGATTTTAGTAAATTTATCATTTTATGAATTTATGTCTAGTAATTAATTTTAATATTTGTATATTTTAGTTTATGCTTAGTATATTTTTGTTTAGTTAGTAAATTGATGATTTTTTGTTTAGTAATTAATTTTAATATTTTTATGCTTAGTAAATTGATGATTAAATGTTTAGTAATTAATTTAATATTTTAGCTTAGTATATTTATGATTTTATGTTTAGTAATTAATTTTAATATTTTTTGCTTGATGATTTTATGTTTGGTAATTAATTTTAATATTTATGGTTAGTAAATTGATGATTTTATGTTTAGTAATTAATTTTAAAATTTTTATGCTTAGTAAATTGATGATTAAATGCTTAGTAATTAATGTTAATATTTTTATGCTTAGTATATTTATGATTTTATGTTTAGTAATTAATTTTAATAATTTTTTGTTTAGTAAATTGATGATTAAATGCTTAGTAATTAATGTTAATATTTTTAGGCTTAGTATATTTATGATTTTATGTTTAGTAATTAATTTTAATAATTTTATGCTTAGTAAATTGATGATTAAATGCTTAGCAATTAATTTTAATGTTTTTTTATGCTTAGTATATTTATTATTTTATGTTTAGTAATTAATTTTAATATTTTTATACTTAGTATATTTATGATTAAATGCTTAGTAATTAATTTTAATATTTTTTTGCTTAGTATATTTATGATTTTATGCTTAGTTTTTAATGACTAATGAGTTAATATTTGTATTATAGGAAATGGATCTTAATCATTCTCAATTTCTGGACGGTCTTAACATGGAGGACGATTATTTTGACATTTCTGGGCTGACGGAAACGGTAGTGAGACCTTCCGGTTATGGCACAACACCAACATCATGTCCTCCCAAACCTAAAAAGCACACATCAAACATATATCAGTGTTTTGACGTAGTACATAAGACTATGCTAGACGGTCAAGTCATAGACAGAGCTCAATGTAAGTTTTGTCCTAAGCACTATGTCACTTCTAGGGGGACCGGTCATTTGCGAAGGCATATGGAGAAATGCAAGCCTACACATAGACATGTAGACACTACAACCTAGATACAACTACAACTACAATGATACCCAGACGGGTCCGTTACAACATGGCGTTATGACGCCCCCCATGCTAGAGAGTGCATAGCACGTTACATTGCATGTACTGACCAGCCGATTAATTTCAGTGATAATGTTTTTTATGAAGAATTTATTCAAAGTGCATATAACCCCCAATTTAAATATGTTTCTAAAAACACTACTAGGAACGGTTTGTTGACATGTTTTCAAACCCAACGAGATGAGTTGAAAGATGAATTACAACATCTAACTATCTCCATTGCATTAACTTCCGATATTTAACTGTTACATAATAGTATTTAAACTCTGATTAGAGGTTACAAAAAAAAAAAAAAAAAAAAAATTCTTGGTTTTCGTCCTATGGATTTTGCATATACCGTAGGAAATATTTTTAATGTCATTCTTTATATTTTAGAAACTTATGAAATAACTCATCGTATCCTTTCTATCACATTAGATAATGCATCTGCAAATACTAGCTCTATTGCATTGTTTTTTTTTAAAAAATATCCCGCAAGATGGGGGTTATTTCTTCCATCAACAGTGTGCATGTCATATCATCAATTTAGTTGTACAGTCTGGTATAAAAGTAGTAAGCGATCGTATAGATCGCATCAGAGATGCCCTTTCTTGACTCAGCAGTTCTAATCCAAGATTGAAATAATTCAGTAGATACTGTAAAACTTACGGTCTACGACCCCGAAGATTTCAAACAGATATGCCCGTAAGGTGGAACTCTATTTATATAATGTTGCAAAATTGTTTGGATTATGATACAAATATTTTAGGTTTTTATAACATGTAAACGTCCGAAATTGGTCATCCAGTATAGACCCCAGACGATTGGTATGTAGTAAAGATTTTTGTTGAATTTTTAAAGGTTTTTTACGATTCCACTATAACTCTTTCTAGGGTCTATTACTCTACATCTTCCCAAACAATCCATCATATTGTGGAAAGATGTGGGGTAAGATATTATCCAACTGCAGTGCCTAAGATATTATTTGCCCTATAATTGTTTAACACTTCAGACATTTCCACAATATAATGGATTGCCTAGGAAGATGTGGGGTAATAGACCTCGGAAAAAGTTACAGTGGAATCATAAAAAACCTTTAAAAATTCAACAAAATTCTTTGTCAAATACCAATCATCTGGGGTCAGTACTGAATGGCCAATTTTGGACATTTCATGTTATAAGAACCTAAAATAGTTGTATTTTAATAGAAACAATTTTGCAACATTATGTAAGTAGAGTTCCACCTTACCAGCATATCTGTTTGGAATCTTTAGGGTCGTAGACCGTAAGTTTTACAGTATCTACCGATTTCTTTCAATCTTGGATTAGAACTGCTGAGCCAAGAAAGGGCATCTCTGATGCAATCTATATAATCGCTTACTGTCTTCATACCAGACTGTACAAATAAATTGATGATATGACATGCACACCGTTGATGGAAGAAATAATCCCTATCTTGCGGGATATTTGTTTAAAAAAACAATGCAATAGAGCTAGTATTTGTAGATGCATTATCTAATGTAATAGAAATGATGCGATGAGTTATTTCAAAAGTTTCTAAAATAGAAAGTATGACATTAAAAATAATTCCTACTATATGTGCAAAATCCATAAAACAAAATCCAAGATTTTTTTTTTGTTTTTTTTTTTATAACTTCCAATCAAAGTCTAAATAGTGTCATGTGATAGTTAAATAGTCCTGTTTGGAACATGCTGTCCAAATATCAGAAGTCAATTCAATAGAGACAGTTAGATGCTGTAATTCAGCCTTCAACTCATCTTGTTGGGTTTGAAAACATGTTAACAAATCGTTCCTAGTAGCATTTTTAGAAACGGATTTAAATTGGGGGTTGTATGCACTTTGAATAAATTCTTCATAAAAAACATTATCACCGAAATTAATCGGTTGATCAGTACATACAATGTAATGTGCCATGCACTCTCTAGCATGCGGTGCGTTGTAACGCCATGTTGTAACGGACCCGTCTGGGTGCCATTGTAGTTGTATATGGGTTGTAGTGTCTACTTGTCTGTGTGCAGGCATGCATTTGTCCATATGCCTTCGCAAATGACTCGTCCCTCTAGAACTGACATAGTGCTTAGGACAAAACTTATATTGAGCTTTGTCTATGACTTGACCGTTTGGCATAGTCTTCTATACTTTGTCAAAACACTGCCATATGTTTGATGTGTGCTTTTTAGGTTTGGGAGGACGTGATGTTGGTGTTGCGCTAGAACCAGAAGGTCTTGTTGTCATTTCCGTCGGCCTAGAAATGTCAAAATAATTGTCCTCCATGTCAAGACCGTCCAGAAATTGAGGATGATTATGATCTATTTCCTACAATACAAATATTAACTCATTAATCATTAAAAACTAAGCATAAAATCATAAATATACTAAGCATAAAAATATTAAAATTAATTACTAAACATAAAATTATAAATATACTAAACATAAAAATATTAAAATTTATTATTAAGCATTTAATCATAAATATACTAATCATAAAAATATTAAAATTAATTACTAAACATAAAATCATAAATATACTAAGCATAAAAATATTAAAATTAATTACTAAGCATTTAATCATCAGTTTACTAACCATAAAAATATTAAAATTAATTACTAAGCATTTAACATCAACTTACTATGCATAAAAATATTAAAATTAATTACTAAGCATTTAATCATCAATTTACTAACCATAAAAATATTATAATTAATTACTAAACATAAAATCATCAATTTACCAACCATAAATATTAAAATAATTACTAAACATAAAATCACCAATTTACTAACTAAACAAAAATATACAAATATTAAAATTAATTACTAGACATAAATTCATAAAATGATAAATTTACTAAAATCTAAGACTCTAAGAATAAATATTAAAATTTATAACAAAGCTTAAAAATATAAACTCATAATATACTAACCATAAAGCCATAATTTATTAAATATACATAAAACATAAGAATAAATATAAAATTAATAACTAAGCATAAATATAAAATTTAAAAACTAAAACATAAAATTAAATAATAACATTTAAGGGAAAAAGATACCTTTGAACTTTGGTGGAGAGATTAGAGAATAATAGTAAATTAGTAATATAGTATTAGAATAGTAGATTAGTAGTGTAGAGAAGAGAGAGAGAGAGTAAGAATGAAGTTATGAAAATTTGAAATGGTGTAGAGAATAGAGATTAGAGAGACTAATGGAGAGTCGGAGAATGGAGAGAATGAGTAATTGAGAGAAAGTGTATGGAAATTGGAATGGGGTGGGGTATTTATAGAAAAATTTGTATTGTGGATAAAAATATTAAATAGAAGAAATAAGGGGGCAAATTGTAAATTTCAGTCCCTTTTTAAAATTTTGACAACGGTAAAAAATAAAAAATTTAGGCAGGCCGACCGGGCCGCCTCACTTGCCGTCCTGGCGGGTCCACTGTTGGGCTTATCACGCCAGGCCCATATTTACACCACTATACCTATCTCTGCATATATAAACAGTGTTTTCTCTTACAAACACAGAGTTGAAGCTGCAGAATCGTTGACACACCAAAAAACTGCTTCTTTTGGCTCTGAAAAATCCAGAAATTGGACTTGTAATGGATCCTCAACCCGAACCAGTCAGCTATATCTGTGGAGGTACGTGTATATAGTTTATATTTACATTTTTTTCCTAAACAACCAAACAATTTATGTCAAAAAAAAAAAAAAAAAAACTGATCATGACGACAAGAGTCAATCTGCAGATTGTGGGATGGAGAACACGCTGAAGTCTGGCGATGTGATACAGTGCCGAGAGTGCGGCTATCGTATTCTCTATAAGAAGCGGACCCGTCGAAGTAAGTCCCCTATTTGCTTGTTGTTTTTTGTTTGTTGTATTTGTGTTATAATTTTTTTTAAGAGATTTGGTTGGAGAGTTGTTTGAGAATTTTGTGTTTTTGTTTTATGTAAAATTCATGTTAATTGCTTGTTGGGTTTGGATTGTGAAACGAAAAGTTTAGGGCTTTTATTGTTTTGTTGGTTATGGAGGATTTTAGGGTTTGGAGCTTAATTAGGGGTTTTAATGATTATATGAGAGTGGTTGGAGAGTTGTTGAGATTTTTCTGTCTTTTGTTTTAATGTTAATTCGTGTTCAATTGGTTGTTGGGATTTTGATTGTGAAGCGAAAAGTTTAGGATTTTTAGTTGTAGTTTGTTTTTTGGGTTATCGAAAATTATAGGGTTTTGATCTTAATTAGGGTTTTTGAAGATTAGGTGGTGTTGTTGAATAGTTATAGAACAAGCTGTTGAGATTTTATTTAGTAAGAAAAAACGAGATTGGATTAAATGGTTTGATGGGTGGCTGGTGGTTGGGAAAATAATAGGGATTTAGAGTTTTCATAAATTAGCATAGGGTTGGATTGTCTCTGCTTGAAACAATAAGAATGGTAGTTTGGAAACATGGGAAATTAATAAATGTTGAACATACATAGTGGAAGCTTCAGGAGAGCACTTTAGAATTAATTTTGAGGATTAGAGCTTGCGATCGGTTGTTGTCTTACGAAGTTCTTGTACCAACATAAGAAGTTGATAGGAAAGAGTACTAGTATTTTTTTTATTTTTAATTTGAAGAGTAGTGTTAACCACTGTCCTAAGGGCACAAGATAAAACACTATAAAAGGAAAGTCCACAAACTTCATTTATTGTCCTTGATCACAATAAATGTAGAAACAATACAATAAATGCAGTCCGACTTTCCTTTCATAGTGTTTTTATCTTGTGCCCCTAAAGGCATAGGTTAACACTACCCTAATTTGAAGTAGGCTTGAGAAGAGTCAATTTGGGTGGTTGTATTTGTATAGTTGTTAGAATGTTAAGGAGTTATGTGGATTCTCCCTCGTGGTAGGAATAAGTTTTCAGCAGTCAATTGGTAGCTACACGTTAAGGTTTATATATGGGGAATTCTAGCTTTCAAAACAGCTAAGCATATGATACTTTAATGGGTGCTATTACCTTGAAGAAGATGAACTCACATCGTTGTGTTAGTGGAGTGAGTAGTTAAAAATAACTTAATAACATCTTGATTTGAGTAAACATAATTTCATAGTATTTGTATGTTTGCAAAGCTCTGAGAGAGAATAGCATTTTCCATATTAACAGAACATAATCTTTAAATAAGAGTTATTAATCCAATTCACAATCACTCAAGCACTCGGTTAACAAACTCATCATATGTATTTATGGGGTTGATAAGTAATACTTTCCGTCCACATCATGTCTTCTTTGAATGCATCTATATATGGTTGCATTTGTGGATAAATTATGGACCCTTTGCCCTTAAAAGCAAGTTTTGAAATTGAAATATTATTGAAAACAAAGTCTCCTCCTCGTCTTTGAATGTATCTATCTGTTTTTTGTGTGTGTGAATGTAATGTATCTATTTGTTGGATTTGGATCCCCTCCTCACCTTCTCCTCATCTAAATCAATGGTGTGGATTAATTCTATATTTTGGCAAGTAAAAACATAAAAATTAATATAAATAATCCAGACCATTAATTTACTATACTAGACATATGTCAATAGATTGTATAAGGTGAGGAGAGGATCCAGATCCCTATTTGTTAGCCTTGTATAATCATATTTGTTGATGCAATATTTTATTGTCTCTCTCTGTTCAAAACTTCAAATGACATATTGGTAAATAGCAAAAGTGATTACATTAACATTTTGCTCATTGCAGTTGTTCAGTATGAGGCCCGCTGATAAAAGCGATGACAAGTAGAGCATGCATGTGGTGGTTTTGACCAATATCATTGAAGCATATCGTGCCTTGTCTAATTATAGTAGTTGTGTTTAGTCTGTCTATAGTTTCTGAAGAAACACAAAAATATCATTGAACTATTTGGTGTTTCGATTGGTGTAAGTGGATGCATTGCATAATTGTCGCATGACCTCTTAAATCGTTTGGTCTATACTATTGTTATAAACGTTTGAAGCCCCATTTGTTTTCCCATATTGTATTGTATTAGTATATTAAAATGTACTAAAATAATGCAATATAGTGTTTGGTGCTAACACTGTATTATATTATGTTAGTACATTTTAATTGCTTAATATAGCAAACACCGTATTAGTTAATACATTATATTTAGTGGTATTAGACCATACCAAATTTGGCACAAAAAAGAGTAAAATGCTATTTTTGGCATATCAATTTAGCATTGTGCTCCAATGCACAATCCTATTTAAAATGCTATTTTTATTATTTTATTAATTAAAATTATAAAAGTAAACACCTACCATTAATGTATTCATTATTTCTTTTAATTCTTCAATGCAAAGTTCCATTAATGCATTCATTATTTCATTTAAAATGTATACATAATGGTATTTTTGTAATTAAAAAAGGAGTATTTATTGCTGTGCCAAATTTGGCACTCTATTGGAGGATGATTTTTACACCCTGTGTTAAATTTTAGCATTGGCATAGGTATTTGACACAACATTAGAAATTCTCATAGGTTGTATTGTATTAGAAAAAACACTTTTCTTTTCTCTTTTTATCTTCCAACGAATATGGAATATTAAAGAAATATATATTATGTTATTAATATTTTTTATAATTTCTAGGAAATATTTGTTTTATTTACGATTTTTATATAAAAATATTTATTGATTTATTAACTATTTTCTTAAAAAAAAAAATAATAAAGTCATATATAAATAACTTAATACGATATAATACAGTGTATCACCAAACAAAGGTTTGTATTAATGATAATACAGTTCAATATAATTTAATACAATACAATACAGTTCAAATTAATCCAATCCGGTGTACCAAATGAGCCTAAAGTAATATCTATTTTGTTGCTAATGTGTGTGGTTTGATGTGATGTTGATTCCTTTCACTCGTCTTTATCTCCTCTTCAAATTCCATTTCTTACTACCTCGAAACATGTTTTTTGAATCTCAAGGTCTTCAAAGCTTTCAAAATGATCTCTTATAATGACACAAAATTAGAATCCTCATTTATCAAATTTTGCGTCTGATAAGTGATCTGGGTTAATTATTTGGGTTGTATAGAATTATTCTTCTTTTTATCATTTTATCATGTCTCAACTCTCACTTATAAATCAGATTCGAGTGTTGTGGGATTTTTTTTTTTTTTTTAAAAAAAAAAAAAAAAAGCTTGTTGTGGGAAGCTTTTATATCCACCAAGTATATTTTATTTTCTTTATATACAATCAACATTATTAATGTCTATTGTTGAATGAGAAAATGAGATTAAAAATTTATATTAAGAATGAGAATGGAACCTCATTGCAATTTTGCATCACATCACCAAAAGTTGATTTGATAATTAAATGATCCAGTAATTATTATTAGATTCATACTTGATTGACATTTATCATACGTTTTATTTGAGGTCCCCCTTTGGCCACTTTAGTCAAAAAAGTGTTCTAAAGACTAAACCCAAAATATTTAAGGGGGAATTGCTCAAACATCCCCTGAGGTTTGATAAAACAGTAATGCTAAACATTCCATCTAAAATCCCACATTTTTTCATTCCACCATATGTGGAATGTGAGATGTCAAATGGTAAGTGGATACATAGGGTAGGTGAGATAAATCATTATTAATATGTATCCACTCACAATTTGACACCTCACATACCATATGTAGTAGGATGAAAAATGTGAGATTTTAGGTGAGATTTTAGGTGAGATGTTTAGCATTATTATTGATAAAATTGCATGGATATGGTAGTTTTGGCCATAAACGCATAGACTTCCCTTAACATTTGAAAATTGTTGCACAAACATCCTCCACTATTAGATGAATTCATTAATCAATGGTCAAATGTGTAAAAAGTCTAAAATACCCTACATTTTTATTTTAAATAAACTAAAAAAATTTAAAAATAAGATAAAAATATTTAAAAATCTCTTAGAAAACATGAATATATCTTAAATCTGAAACCTAGAAATAAAAAATTCATCTTAAAAAAAATTAGTTTGTGCAATTCCCCCTTGATTTTAAATAAATTCAAAATTCAAAATTTATTTATTATTAAATTGTTTAAAAAATTATTATTATTTTATTTGTAAAGATGATTTTTTTTTTCTAGGTTTCAGATTTAAAATACATTTATGTTTTCTAAAATATATTTTTATATATTTTTATCTTATTTTTTAATTGTTTAGTTTATTTAAAATAAAAATAAAGGGTATTTTAGACTTCTTACTATTTTGAACATTGACTGACGGATCTATCTAATGGTAGGGGATGTTTGTGCAACAATATTCAAATGTTCAGGGAAGTTTGTGTGAATATGGTCAAATCTGCCATATCCGTGTAATTGTATCAAACCTTGAGGGATATTTGTGCAATTCCTCCGATATTTAAAACTTGTTGTTACCGATAAAACATGCTTTTTTATTATTATTTAAAATAAAAATAAAAAAAAAGGCTTCACACGCCTCTTCCTAATTTAGGTTGTGTCCACTGCGGCACTGCCCCATCAAAAATAAATAAATACAAGATGCTCTAACATTGAAAATGTGAATATTCATGTACCTTAATACCTATAATATAAAAAACATAATTTTTTTTTCCCAAGACATAAATATATTAAGAATTCATAAAAATTGTTTTTATTCTGACTTTCTAAGACTACATGTGAAGATAATCTTTATATAATTAATAAATATTTTCGTAAATTTATGATCATATACTTTGGTTTTATTCAAATTAACTTCAGACATTTTTTTTTATTACAAAATAAATAAATAACTTTGTAAAGAGAAACTTGCATATTCTTTTAAGTGTAAATTTTTTATATTCTGTATAATGAAGAAAGGATTCATGCCATTTTGCGTATAAAGCACTCCACAATCCACAAAACATATAGTTTTTGTAGGTGCATATATTTGTTTATGCCTCTCCCATAGTCCCATGAGACCAAATTTAAAAATCAAAGTTACACAACACAACCCTTTAAATCATAATATCATACAATCAAATTTTAATTGCATTATCTACTATAAATTGCTTAATGAGACATACCCAAATCTTCATTCATCAATTCCCTTCCTCTCTCTTCTTCTTCTTCAATTAGGTTTGATAATTGAATTGAAAATGAAAGTTTCATTTTCATCATTATATGTTGTGTTTGTTCTATTTCTAGTCAAGTAACTAGAGGTGGCTATGCAGGGGCGAAGTCAGGGTTTTGGCTTTGGGGGACCAAGACATAAAAAATTTCAAGTTAATGCAAGACAAATATACTAGTATTTAAAAGATAAGTTATTAAAAAACCAAATGTTATATCGTTTAGATGTTTACGAAAATGAGCTGAGGTTTTTTTTTTTTTTTTTTTATAAATAAAAATCTATCAATTGTCGATGACTTAGTCAACATTAACTTATGTTTAATCAACTGTTTACATGCATTGCATTTATATAAATACATCAGTGCTCATGCACTAAGGTGAACACCGCCATGTGGGTATATATATAGTTCATGATGCATAGGAAGCCAAATCCTAAATAAAAATAGATTTTTGCTCCTGCTAATTAGGAATCCTAAAGAGGGAAAAGAAACTTAATTCCTTATTTGTAATTGTTGTGTTTACTAAAATCGTTTGGAAATCAGATTATATGGGTATCACATAAAAATATAGAATTAAGTTCCTGTTTAAGGATTCAAGTTCCCTTTCTTAATTTCATTTCCCATGAAACTTGATTCCCTTTAATTTACTTTCCGATTAGTAAACGCTCGTAAATTGGAAAAAATTAGATATAATTGGTGATGCCTGACTTTTTCTTTATTTATTGTAATAATTATGTTTTTAATTAAAAATAATAATATGTATAAAAAAAATTAAGAAATAGCAGGAGGAGAGGAGTTCAATGAATATAATATATTTCACCATTAAAATAATAAAACGTGAGAAGTACGTAAAAGCAACTCTTGTTGCAACAATTTTCTTTGTGGGGGCCATGGCCCCCGTTGGCCCCGGCGTGCCTCCGCCCCTGTGGCTATGGCTGTCACTTGCAACCCAATGGAGCGGACACCATGTTTTTTTTTTATAAATAAACTATTACAATTACTTGATTTGGGGATAAACTCAAATTCATAGCCTCAATGGTGTAAGTACTGTATGTGGAGCATACCACTAGGCAAGGGCGGCTCAACAGTATTGGAGGCCTTAGGTGAAAACCTTGAATGAGGCATTATATATTGAAATCAAGAGCAAACAATCAAATAACTATCAATGAAGTGAGCGAGTGAATTATTTTTTTAACCATGTTGCCTTCAAGGAATTCAAATTATCGATATTCAACTTTCAATTAAGTGAGTGAGTGCATTTGAAACTAAGTTAAGTGAAAACGGATAATATCAGTATCAATGAGTATAAATGAGTATAAAAAAAATAGGAATAGGATGACTGATAATAACGTTAAATTATAACTATAACGTAGATTAATGCATTTTGAGGAAGTGTTTTGGATTTAGAAAAATATTTACAGTTTTTCTTGGAACTAGGAAACTATTAATTTGTAGATTTTTTTGGATTTATAAAAAAATACTTTAGAAGTTTTATTTTATTTTATTTTTATTTTTTATATTTTATTTTTATTTATTATTTAAAGAAATCAAATACGATAGAAGTTGAAATTGAAGTTGTCGAATGTCAATTAATAAAAAGAATTAAAATTTATTAAAAATAATTTGTTTCCTTATTTCTAGGAGGCCTTATCTTTTATAGCTAGATTTTAGGATGCCTCCAAGATTTATCTACAGTAATAAACTCAAAAATAGGAGTGCTAGATACATTCTCTTAACCTATTTTCTCAACTCACTCTCTGTCCATGTACTGATATGTTAACAACATTAATTTTTTCATATTAAATGTGTAGCCTTGCCTCCTTTTTCATTTTATTTATAATGCAAACCAACAACTTATTTCCTAGATTGTCATTATTCTTTAACTTTAGCATATTATCATTTAATATCAATTTTTTTAAAAAAATTATTTTATTTTAAATATATGTATTGCTCAGATATCATTTCTTTTTGGGATAATTACCCCGGTGGCTACCCATTTGTTCTCACACTATCAAAATGGTCATTAGCTGGGGATTTTATTTCAAAATGGCCATGTTTTTTTTTTTTTTTTTGCAAAAAATGTGACACTAATGACCATTCCATCCAATTCCATTAACTTACCATTAAATGAGAGACATTTGATAAATAAGGGGATGATATTGATTTATTTTAGACTTTTTTTTTAGAAATCAATTTTTTCTATTAGTGTTCGCATATATGCATAACATATCTCAATATATATATATATATATTTCTTTTTAACGTATAAGAAAATGTTAGTATATAACTATAGTCTATATATCATCCATGTTATAAATGCATTTTCCAATAATTTGTTGCTCTCTGAGCTTTTCGATTTTGTAGAAATCTCTCATTATCAAAATTGGACTAACCTAAAGGGGAAAAGCATCATAAGAGATCATATGCTGAAAAACCCATAGACAGTATCTATAAATATATAAATAAAGGAAAAAAGAAACAAAAGAATCCAAAAAAACACAACAAAATAAAGGACACAGCCCCAAAAAACCCAAAGGCACGCAGGCTAAACAAGAAAAAACAAAACTAGGAATACCTAAAGGATTCTCTACCCATGCACTAATTACCAACTAACCGATAACAGAACGAAGGAGTGGAGGACCACCATAAATCAAAAGGAACACCCAAAAGCTTTCTTAGAGAGAGCATCCACCACCTGGTTACCTTCCTTGAAGACGTGAGAAACTTGGAACTCTATATGCAAGATCTGATAAATAAAACGCTGCCAAGCTTGACGAACACACTAGATAACCTTTTCAGACCTATCAGAAAGAAGTTGAACCACATAATAAGAGTTGCTCTCGAGCCAGATCCTATGTCAACCCAACTTCCACGTAAAATTGATGGCAAAAGAAGCAACAAGGAGCTCAGCTTTAAAAGCAAAAACCTGACCAAGGGGACTGTAAAATAGGCTTTAACAAAAGATCTATAAGTTTGAAAAATACCCCCACAACCCCCCACACCAGGAGAACCTAAAACAGCCCCATTCGTGTTAACCTTGATCCACCTCGGAGCCAGAGGCGACTAGACAACAGTCTTGATAACCAGAGCCTTATCAGGACGACTACTGAGGCCAAACCGATGGAGAATAAGCAAATCATCAACACAGTTACGCAAACAACCAATACCCAAACGTTTCATATTATAGACTGAACGCCGAACAAGAGATAGAGCAGCCCTAAAATCAATAGACTTCCCATAAAAAAATCCACTGATTACGGGAATACCACATATTCCAAACCACATCATGAATGACAAGTTTCCATAAAATCCTAATCTAATCACTGAAAGAAACAGATATGGTTTGACAGAAAAAAGAGCCACAAGTGTCAGCTGAGACACGCCTCTAAAAGTAGAAAAAACCGCCTCTCAAAGAGCAGCAGCAAGAGGGCACTTAAGAAAAATATAATCCATAGTCTCCGAGCTAGCGCTATAAACACTACATCTGGAGGCTAATTGAAAACCGGACCTGCAAAAACGGTCTTCGATGGGTAATCTATGAAGAAGAAGATGCCATGATAGGATAGAACGGGAATGAGGGATATAGCAAGATCAGACATCCCTTCACCATGGGACCCGAGGAATATCATGAAACATCCTAGAATAAGCCACCTTACAAAAAACCCTCACATCCCTAGAATGAGGCCACACCAAATAATCAGCCACAGAAGAAATAACAATTTTTTCAATCCAAAAACAGAGATCCGGGAATTTAGCACGAAACTGATATTCCAAAACCCATCTACCATCCAGAATGAAGTCCGAAACCCTAACATGAAGATGTATGACCATGAAATCTGAAATACCAAGAAGATCCACAATGGGCACCCTAAGCCAATTATCACGCTAAAAATCTCTCTAGGAGTCTTTCTTGATGAGCCAGATACCATCCTTAAGGAGCTTAGCATAGTTAGACTTAAAAGAAGTCCAAATGGAGGAGGTGATGTAACCTCCCTGGAGTTTCTGCAACTGATTAATATATCTCTTACGCAAAAAAGTGAAAGCAAAACTATTAGAAGTTATAAACTTCCAACTAAGCTTCCGAAGTAAAGAATCGTTCAATAACAACAGATCTTTCAAATCAAGACCCCCAAGAACATAAGGTCTATAACAACATCATTTCTAATCAACATGGACCAACTTGGAGTCCTCACAAGAACCAGTCCATAAGAAATTTCTAATCTTCTTAGTAATCATATGGATTAGGGAAACCGACGACTTATAAACCATAATAGAGTAAACAAAAGAGCAAGTAATCACCAAACGAATCAAAGTAGCCCGGCTAGCCATAGAAAGGGACTTACCTTTCCACCTGGAAAATTTAGACACAATCTTATCTGCAATGGGCATCAAAATAAACTTCCTGAGCTTGCCCTGAAAAAAAGGAACCCCCAGGTAAGAAAACTGAAAATGACCAATTTGAATCCCAACTAAGGACTGAAGGGAACTAATCCGAGCAGGAGAAACAGATGATCCAAAAAAGATGGAGGATTTACTCCAGTTAACAAGTTGGCCTGAAATGTTGTCATAAACACAGAAAGTATTCATAACACTCCTCAGATTATTGGCCATGCCCCTACAAAAAATCAGCACATCATCAGCATATAAGAAATGAGTTAGAGCAAAAAAACCCCTCGAGGAGGAAATAGGCAAAAGACAATCAGACACCACCATTTTAGAAAGTAACCTACTGAAAAAACCCTCCGCAATACCAAAAAGAAGAGGAGAAAGAGGATCCCCTTGTCTAACCCCTCTCGTGCATCTAAAGTAACCATCCGGAGAACCATTAATCAGAACCAACAGTCTTGAAGAGCCAAGAATGCTATCAATCCAATTCATGAAGATTTGAGAAAAAACAAAATCACGTAGCACACGACAAAGGAACTTTCAATCAAGAGTATTAAAAGCCTTACAAATGTCATTCTTTATAGCCACACTACTCCCATAGCATTTCTTATGAAGCACATTAACACAATCATAAGCAAGAGCAATACAGTCCTTAATGTGTCAATCTCTAATGAAACCAAATTGTTGAGGAAAGACAATACGAGCAGTAACCTGAGCTAACCTGCCGGCCAAAATCTTAAAGGAAGTCTTGAAAAGAAAGTTACCAAGCACAATAGGGTGAAACTGATCCACAGTGATTGAGTCCCTCAACTTCGGAATGAGCGCGATAAAATTAAAATTTAGACTCGGAACAACCACACCAAAAAGGAAAAAATCCTGAATAGCAAGAATCACTTCTCTACCCATAATCTCTTAACAACGCTGAAAGAAACGACTAGAGAAGCCATCAGGCCCAAGGGCCGAGAGAGCATCCATGGCGAAAACCACATCATGGATAACATCGGCAGAGGGAATAACGACCAGAAGCGAGTTCTCCTCATGAGAAACCAAAGAGGGAACAATGTCATCAATAATAGAGATATCTTGATCAATTTGAGCCGAATCCGAAGAGAATAAATCTCATAAAATTTGACAATGTGATCTCTGATAACAGACTGATTACCTGAAATAACACCATCAATCGAAAGAGAAGACAAAATGCCCATACACTTCCTTCGCTTGATCGAGGAATGAAAAAAACTGAGTTACGGTCCCCATCTTGCAACCATTTCACTCAAGATCTATCACGAATGAAACACTCTTGCCTACGTAAAAGTACATCAAGATCATGATGAGTGCGTGACTCTGTCAAAAAAAACTCTTTAGAAAAACCCAAACCAAACATTTGGCTTTGAACAGAACGAAGCTCAGCATATTTCCTAGAGATGTTAGCTTTGAGATCACCGAAAACCTCCCAATTCCAAGACTTGAGCGCCTTTCTTAGATTCTTAAGTTTACCAATAACAACCTGTGGGGGACGACCAAAACAAAGAATGCCCCACACCCTGCGAACCAGGTTCATGAAATTGGGATGATCCACCCACATGCTTTGAAAACGAAAAGGTCTGGAAAAAGAAACCTGAGATTCAGATAATTGAATCCAAAGAGGACAATGATTAGAAAACCAACAGGGGAGAGCCACACAGGAAATATCATGCCAACAGGAAGCACAACCCTCATAAACCAAAGTCCTGTCCAATCTTTGCTCAACTCTAATGCGACTAGATTGACCCTTAACCCATGTAAAACGAGCACCCTGAGATCGAACACCAATCAGATTGCAATCCTCAATCATTGATTTAAAATCCTCACAAGAACCCCTAGTAGGAAAGCAAGACCCCAAACACTCATAAGTACCCAAAACTGCATTGAAATCACCCACCATTAACCAAGAAGAAGAAAACGAGCCAACCATCTCGCGAAGAGAGCACCAATGCTCCCGGTGAACCGAGGTAGAGGTACTAGCATAAACAAAAGAGTACCAATACGTCAAAGACCCAATAGAAATGGAGACGGTCAAATGCTGATCATGACAAAAAACTATTTGAGTATTTGCAATAAAATCACAAGCAAAAACCAAAATAGATGGAATCAAACTACCCATGTCATTCATACCCCCCAAATGAAGACCAAGAGAGGACCAAAAACTGGCAGAAATCGAATCAAAAGCCACCATGGGCTTTGAAATGCAAACCAAAGAAGGCCATTGAGAACAACATAAATCTTTGAGAAATCGTTTAGTAGAGTTGTTCCCAATACCACGACAGTTCCAATAAAAGATACTAATCATAGGAACTGTTGGGAGGAGTCCGACTCTCGGACTTAAATGACTCTAATCTACTTTTGATACTCGTGAACCATTAATCCACCTTATGAAGATCCGAAACCTCAACATATTAGGCCAAGGAGCGGCTGTGACAAAACCAAGCTCAGCATGAGCATGGGCATTTGTCAAAGAGGAGTTTGATTGCACGACCCGAGAAGAGCTGATCTCATGCTCCCGAAGAGGCTGTTCCATAGACTTATTGGGATCACCCAAAGTCAAAGATTCCATAATAGGACCTCCTGAAGAGACAACAATAGGGGGAAGAGGAGAAACCTCACACGGCAAAAGGCTAGACAAAGATTCCATAATAGAACCACCCAAAGAAACAACAATAGATGAAGGAGGAGAAGCCTCACGAGGCAAGAGACTACAGACCTGCTGAACGATAGGAGTATTTGGTAAAGGAATTGGAATCGAGCACCCATAACAGTAGAAGAATGACCTGAAAGAGAGATACATGTTGAAGACAGAACCGAAGCCGAAGAAAGACTTGAAGAGGTTGCATGATGAACTACCACTGAATCAACAGACCCTAAATCATGAGAAATAGTAGCGAAAGCATTAGAAACTGGGACCTCTTGAACCAAATTATCTATCGAATGATAAACCATCTTAAAAGACCGAGGGCGAATTGGCTGAGGAGATTTTTCGACACTAGCAATAGGAATATTAGGATTGTTCCGATGGCAAGAACTAGGCAGATGGCCAATAGAAGAGTAGACAGAGCAAAAGGACGGTAAGGTTTCATACTTAACCGAAATGAAAGAGCTATGAAGCTCACCCCTCTCTAAAAGAACCGAGGATGGAAGCAATACGGACATGTCAACATCCACTAAAACCCTGGCAAAATGACCAAAATCACCATCAATAGTAGCCTTATCCATTCCCAACGGAACTCTAATACGTCTAGCCAAATCAAAAATGATCTTCGATACCAGTATTCCCAAGACAAATCATAAAACCTAACCTAAACCTACGCATTAGTGGACTTCTGTATAGAGGGATTAAAATTCGGGACCCAAGGCTAAAGGTGGAGAACCCCATCTTCCTAAAGAAATTAGTCTCTAATTAGCTGAAATCATCCAAAGCTTAACAAGCTTAGCCTTAAGTTCAGCAAGCTTCCAAGGAGGCTTACCCCTAGAAAGAACTACTCGCCTAATAAGAGCATTCTTGCATAAATCAAGTCTGGATTACTAAACCACCGGATTAACCCGAAAAGATACGTAACCTCCCTTTTTCAAAGGAGCAGCAGACATAAGGAAGGGCTAAATAAATTCTTAGGGAGACTTCAAAAGATCCGCATATGACTTGCCACCCATAGATACGGAATTAAAATTCAAAACAGGGCCCTAAATTGAACCTCCAACACTAACCATAATGTCAAACAAAGTAGGAGAAGAAAGCAACACATTACCCAACCTAAGCCCACCACTGCTAGAAACCAACCCCCCACCACAAATATGAACAGAAGTATGTGAGGAGGAACATAAAGTAGCATCCAAAACTTTGGAATCCTTCACAAGGCCAAACATTGAAGGAGAAACCATGGAATGAAATACAAATACGCAAACGAACCAGCAGCAGAGAAAATAGCAAAAATAAAAATAACAAAGCTTTAACAAATAAACTAACTAGATGAGGACAGCGACAATGCAATCCAAAACCAAGAAAATTGCAATCAAGAAGCAGCCATAGCTGATCTAAACCAGAAGACCACACTGCACAATCAGATGAAGAACGCAACATAAGTAGCAAACACGCCCACATTAAGACCACGCGTCATCGAGTAGCAGAAAAGCCCAAAACCAAGAACGCATAATTAGATGAAGAACGAAGCACAAGCAGCAGACACTCCCACACCAATACCATGAGTCATCAGCAGCAGACAAAACCAAGAGCGCAGTTAACAACTGCTACAAACGAAGACTAATGGAGAGCGGAAGTGGGACTGCAACAAACAGGATCAAGTGTAGCACCGTCAACTGAAACCAGGGCTCTAAGAACCACTTCCACCTAGATTTAAGACACAAATCTCGGCCAAGAGCAGCAGCAACAATGGCAGAGAAAAGAGAACACAACAAAGAAGGCGTTGGAAGGGAGAACACAACAACAGCAATGGCAACAACATTGGCCACCAGAACTGTAACGAGCAACCCTAAAAAACCATGCAGCTACGTGAAACCCTAGCAGAGCATCTTCAAGAAATTAATTACATATGAAGCTTAAGGTTTTGTTTCCTAAAAAACCAAAAGATAATATATATATATATATGAACTATTATTTAGTTTATGAAATTAAGATCATATATATAGAGAGCATATTGATGATGCTCAAGAACAAATCACGTACACACATACACAACTTTTTACACAAATTTTGACACAATTTTGTAGCCTTTGGATCAATAATATATTAATGGTTTAGATCAATACAATGTCTCTTCTTTATTTTTTAGATTTTCTATGATTCTTTCCTTTAAAAAAATAATAATTTTTTTACTGTGTTACACATAACATTTATATGTATTCCTCTTCTCTTTTCTTTCATTTTTTTTTTCTCTTCTTCGTCTATCTCTCTTCCCTTTTTATTCTCTTTTGTTTTTTTTTTTTGTCACATCTTTTTTGATATTTTCTTCTCTAAATTTATTAAACATAATCAAAATGATATCAATGATCTTTATTCTACATATTACTACATCTTGTCTATTGTTAGAAACTTCGTACAAGTTATGAAAATAAAGTAACAAGGTTAATTAGATAATTTGGTCACAAGTTAAATATCGGATCAGTAGTTGAACACAAATCTTTTTTTTTTGTTTAATCAAATTTTTATTTTCATTTAATTTCTTAAAGTAAATATATATTTAGGAATGAAACATAAAAAAAAAATGGAGAAAGTGAAAAGCAAATGATTAAGAAAAGAAAGACATAATGTAGGATGAGATGAAAAATGAAGATGGAGTGAGAAATAAATTCATTTAGAAAATAGGAGAGAGAAGAGCAAGTGAGAAACAACTTAAAAAGGAAAAATCTATAGAAAATCTTGAAAATAAACAAGAGACATATGGATTAGTCTAAACCATTAATATATAATTGATCCAAAGGTTACAAAATTGTGTCAAAAATTGTGTCCACCGATCCTTCCATATATATATATATACACATTAGATTTTTCTATTATTAGTTCGTCCTGATAATAAATATATTAAGACGAAGAATGTTGACCACTAGATTTACATACTTTGACTTAAAGTGTATACAATTGTCAAAACCTCTCCATAATCTGTGGTCCACATTTTTCGTCATGATATATTTATTGTCAGGACAAACTGACAATAGAAAGACTTATATATATATATATATGAGCAAGATCTGTGACCTCATTTTTTTGCACAAGTTTTGACACAATTTTGTGTCCCTTGGATTGACAATCATTGAATGGCCTGGATTAATCCACTTAGAACTCTTCTTAAATGATTTGTTTATGTTCTCTTTCATCTCTCCTAATAAATTCTTTTAATTTATTGCCTAAAAAAAATCTCTTTAATTTCAGAAAAAAAAAATCTTTCGGTTTATATTTCATCTTTTTTTTTTTTTTTTTTTTTTTTTTTGAGTACACTGGAGGGCCTAGCCCATAACAGAAAAGAGACAACTAAGGGAGGAAAGGGACAGAAGCCTGTCTAAAACATGGCAGACCTTTGAGGTCAACCTCAAATAGCGAGAAAATCTCACAAGGGGGACTGTTGAAGAACACAATGCCATTAGCCATGCTTTGCCCCATGTTCGCCAAACCATCTGCAAGCTTATTACCCTCTCTGTAGACATGGTTAATCCTACAATCCCAATCAGCAAGCATAAGGTTCTTACAACTCTAAATGATGCTAAAACACGGGTGATTTTTCTTGGTAACATTCTGCATCGACTGGACAACATTAAGAGAGTCAGACTCCACCAACACTTTCTTAAACCTAGCATTCCAGGCCATCAAAAGACCTTCATAAAGACCCCAAAACTCAGCTTCGATAACGTTACCAGCCCCTTTATTCGTCACAAACCCCTTCATCCAAATTCTCCGGTTGTTCCGCAAAACCCCACCAGCAGCAATACCACCCGAAGCAATGTTCCTACTACCATCAACATTAACCTTCACCCAATCCTCAGGAGATTCCATCCACATGATAGGCATCAAAATCTCTTCTCTATTAGTAGCAGAAAAATTAGCCTTCAACCAATCTTTAGCAACCGAAGTAATAACCGCAGAAGGAAACCGAGAAGTAGAGAAATTGGGATCAAAAACCTCACTACATCTCCACTTCCACAAGAACCAAATCACATAAGAGAACTGGAGGTAAATTGGGAGGCCATCCTTCAACACTTTCCCATTACGAACATTACCAACAAACCAGTCACCTAAATCACCTTTAAACTCAGCAAAAGAGGTGCTTCCTTCAGTGACCTTTTCCCAGATATTAGCATAAATTCTACACCCACGTAGAAGATGATCAATAGTTTCAGTACCAGAATTGCATCTAGGGCAAGAGGAGTCAAAAGCCATACCACGCACAGACCTTTGATCAATATTTCATCTTCTCTCTCCACCATCGTATCTATCGCTTAATTCTCTCTCTCTCTCTCTCTCTCTCTCTCTCTCTCTCACATACACACACAACAAATCAAGTATATTTACAAAAACAACACCAAAACAAATCAAGTATGATATGGGGATATTACTATCAAAAAAAAGTTTGATATGGGAATACAATTTTATCATCCATTCCATGGAGACCCCAAAACCTCATGTTCACATAAACCTAAAACTACTTGAATAATTTGATCAATGTCTCAAACTATACAGAGGATAGCCAAAACTACTTAAATCTAATAACCATACAAAAAAATGTTTCTTTTATAGAAACCATTTTTTATTTTTATAATTTATTTGCATGGTTAAAAACCAAACCAATTAGAAATGAGAAAATATAGGAGATCCTTTCAACAAAAAAAAATTAAAAATATATATATAGGAGATGAGAAAAAAGTGAGCCAATGCCCGTTAATGTAACTAGACATGAAAGAAAAGTAGAGGAGAAAAGATAAAATAAATTAAAAGCATTAATTGATGAGAGATAATAGAGAAAATAAATGAAGAGATGTAAAAAAAAGAGAAGAAAGTTACAAATGGATTAATCCAAGCCATTCAAAAATTGTCAATCCAAGGGTCACAAACTTATGTAAAAAAATAAGGTCATGGATCCTACCCTATACATACATATATATGTATGTATGTATGTTGGTATGTTTGAGATATGCTATATATATATATATACACACACACTAAATATAATTATTCTTTTTAAAAAACAAAAACAAAAATTGATTTCCAAAATATTTTAAAAATAAATTAATGTCATCCCCTTATTTACTAAAATACCTCTCATTTAACGGTAAGTTAACGAAATTGGATGGAATGACCATTAGTGTCATACTTTGCACAAAAAATGGCTATTTTGATAGTGTGGGAACAAATGAGTGGCCACCAGGATAATTATTCTTTTCTTTTTCTTTTTTTACCAAATTTACTCCAACATTTCTTTTTACATCGGTGGCTAAATTGAGGGTTGTTGACTTGTTGTATAAAATAAATAAATCGTAAAACAAATTAGAGTTAAATAGTTTTAAAATATATTATAAAATTTCATAAGACAAAATCAATAAAACTTAATGTCTCTATCTAAATTAAAAATAAAAAAATAAAGAAAAAAATTTGATACTTACATATTTTTTATCTTTTAATAATTTGACCTAATTTACCTATCGATTTAACTAGATTCTATTTTTTTTTTTTTAATTACATAGAGATTAGAGAGGAAAAATAAATAAATTCTTTCATTAACTAAATCTTGAAAGGTAAAGATTTTGGCTCAAACACATATACAATTAGGGTGGACCCAATAAGGGTAACTGATATTCACGTTCTCTCCTTAGATATTAAAAATTAAAATAATAAATTTTAGTTTGAGTAATACTAGATATCACACCTAAAATCACAACTTTTCCATCACAACACATGTGGTAGTTGATGTGCCAATTGGTGAGTGGATACACATTATCTCACTCATCCATGTATCCACTCACCAATTGAAACATTAACTGTATTATGATGAAAAAGTTGTGATTTTAGGTGTGATATCTAGTATTACTCTTTCAGTTTATATGAATTTTTTATACTATATTTTTAAACTATTTAACTCTAATTTATTTTTCTATTTATTTATTCTATGCAATTAAATGGTCCCAAAAATTCATCACCTTCAATTATAGGGTTTGGGGCCTTTGGGCTAATAATTTCATTCGGATAGGGTCGAGTTGGAAATTAATTAAACTCAGTTTTATTTTAAAATTTGTACAGTATATCTAATTAATTTTTATTATTAAATGAAAAGGATAAATTGCAGAAACATGTCCCGAGTTTAAATATAACTGTATTTAATTGGAACTTTTACCTGAAATTACATAAACCTAAAGTACCGTTAGTAATGATTCGTTAGAACTTAACATCCGAGGGGCAAAAAGATCTTTCAACCTATTAATTAGATAAAAATCATTATTAATTATTTATACAAGATTTAATTAGGGGGGCTCTATTGCCACCCATAAATTATCTTCCTACACCCATTTTTCTTCTCACAAATCACAATCATATTAAAAAAATTAAAAATATTAATTTTACTCACTACGCTCTTTAAAATACCAAAACTATCCTTTAAGTTTTTCTTTTTTTTGAATTTTAATTATATATTTTTTCTCATTACACACTCATTTTTCTCATTTTATCCATTTTTCTCATTATACCCATAGTTTCAGAATTTGTAGAAACAAGTTTCAAATTTTGTAGGATGTTCTCACTGTTATTTTGATTTAACATTATTTTAAACATTTAATTCAACATTAAAAAATCACTTTCTTTTCATTATTTAGGGTTTTTTTTTTTTTTTTTTTTTTTTTTTTTTTTTTTTTTGTAATTGAAAATACTGCACATGTTCAAATTCAACAACAATATCTTCGTCCATTTAACAAATATTATAGAATATACTCAATAAAATAAGGGTTAATATTATAAACCTCCCATCACCTTTGAACTATTATTGGATGTATAGTTATAAATGCGTTTATTTTAGAAACCTACCCTATGGACTAACATTGTTAGCATTTCATTTATGTTGACAGAGTTTGACCGTTAAAAAGTCCAAAATACTCTATTTAAGCTTCAGTTTTATGAATTGACCATTATATCTTTATACTTTTACCAAATAAATTAATAAACTGATACAAAATACGAGAATGTTAACTTGTAAAGGAGAAGTTATTTTATGGACAATTTTATCCCTAAAAATAATAAAATTACAAATGAATCAAAAGCATTGAAAATAAACCAAAATATGTATTTATTTGTTTGTCTTTTTATTTATTTTTATTTATTTTTATAAATCCAAACAAATACTCATTTTCAATGCTTTTGGTTCATTTGTAATTTTGTTATTTTTAAGGATAAAATTGTCCACAAAATAACTTATCATTTGCAAGTTAACATTTCCGCCTTTGTATTATTTTATTAATTTATTTGGTAAAAGTATGAGGGTATAATGGTCAGTTTATACAATTGAAGCTTAAATATGGACATTTTAGATTTTTTTAATAGTCAAACTCAGTCAACACAAACGAAATGCTAACGGTGTTAGTTTATATGGGAGGTTTCTAAAATAAAAGCATTTGTAACTATACATTTAATAATAGTTCAAAGGTGAGGGGAGGTTTATAATAGTATCCCTAAAAAAAAATATCATGTTCATATAGAACTATACGACTAAGATTTTACTTGGACAAAAATAAAATACAAATTCAATTTTAAAACTAATTATGTGTTTTCGTTGTTACTTGCGGAATCAACATATTCAATTATCTAAAAAAAAAAACAAACAATGAAGGCATAATGATTTACACTCTTAATTATCGTCAAAGAAAACAATAACTATAATAAATAAACAAACTTTTTTTTTTAAAATAAAATTGGACTGATCTAAGGGGAAAAAGCATCACAAGCGATCATAAGCTGAAAAACCCCTAGATAGTATCCGTATATAAAAGAGATAAAAGAAAGTAAAAAGTGACAAAAAGCAACAAAGCACAAAGAGCTAGGGAAAACAACCCCAAACAAAAAGAGGCACGTAGGCCACACCAAAAAGAAAAAGAAAACATCAAGAAAAACGAAAAGACTCGCGGCCCATGCAGTCATTGCCAACTAAAGAAGAACAGAATGGCGGGGCAGAGAACCACCAATAATCTGTCTGAAGCTCCAAAGCATGCTTAGAAAGCGTATCTGCAACTTGATTACCCTCCCTAAAAATATGTGAAACCTGAAAATCCATATGTGAGATTTGGAAGATACAGCGCTGCCACGCCTGACGAACCCTCCAAGGAACCAACTCAGAACGAGAAGAGAGAAGTCGAACCACATAAGAAGAATCGCTCTCAAGCCAGATTCGATGCCACCCATACTACCAAGCAAAATTAATGGCCAATGAGGCCGCCAGAAGCTCAGCCTCAAAAGCGAAAACCTGACCAAGAGGAATAGCAAAGCAACCCTTCACAAATGCTCTACAGTTCCGAAAGATACCACCACAACCACCAACCCCCGGAGAGCCCATAGCAGCGCCATCAGTATTCACTTTGATCCAGCCGGGGGCCGGAGGCGACCAAACCACACTCTTGATAACTGGGGCTTTAGAAGGGCGACCCTGAAGACCAAATCGACGAAGAATCAAAAGGTCATCCATACAGTTACGCATACAACCAATCCCTAGGCGATTAGCCTCTGAAACCGCACACCAGACCAAAGAAAGGACGGATCTAAAGTCCACCGACTTCCCTTCAAAGATCCACTGATTACGAGCAGTCCACACCCCCCATACCACTGCATGGATAGCCGCTGTCCACAAAATCCTGACCTGCTCACTAAAGGAAACCGACATGGCTTGCAAGAAGAAGGATTGCCAAGTTTCGGTAGAGACACGTCGCTGGAAAGTCGAGAAAACCGCCTCCCAAAGAGCAACCGCCAGGGGACAATGAAGAAAAAGATGATCTGCAGATTCACTACTAACCCCACAAATACTGCAACGAGAAGCCAACTGGAACCCAGACCTGCAAAGGCGATCCTCAGTAGGAAGCCTGTTCAACATCAAACGCCAAGTCAAAGCAGAGCGAGAGGGGGGAATAAAACGGGACCAAACATCTCTCCACCAAACAACCTGAGGAATATCACGGAAAAACTGGGAATAAGCAGCCTTGCAAGAAACACGACCATCCCGAGAATTAGCCCAAACCAGAGAATCCACAACAGGAGAAATTGCAATACGATCAATCCGAAAACACAGATCCGGGAAACGCGCTCGAAAACAATCGGCTAGCACCCATCTACCCTGATGAATAAAATCCGAAACCCTCGCCCGGAGCGGATTAGCTAAATAATCAGGAATCCCTAAAAGGTCCAAAATGGGAACCCCCAACCAATTATCCCGCCAAAAGTCCCTCTGAGAGTTCTCGCCAATTAGCCAGATACCTTCCTTAAGAAGGGAACTATAATTAGACCGAAGAGAAGACCAAATCGAGGAGGTGACATACCCTCAATGAGGCTTCTGTAAATGCCTGAGATACCTCTCCCGAAGAAAAGAGAAAGCAAAACCATCAGAGGTCATAAACTTCCAGGTGAATTTCCGCAATAGTGAGTCATTCAGCAACCCAATATCTTTCAGACCAAGACCACCCTGTGAGTAAGGCCTACAACAACGATCCCATGCAACCCGAACCAACTTAGTCTCCTCACAGGAACCGGTCCACAAAAAGTTTCTCAACTTGCGGTTAATTAGTGACAGAAGAGAAGAAGGCCACTTGTAAATCATGAAAGAGTGCACAAATGAACCAGTGATGACTGACCTGATCAGAGTAGCACGACCGGCCAGAGAGAGAGACTTGCCCTTCCATTTAGCGAATTTAGACAAGATCTTATCCGCAATAGGGCGTAGCACTGCTTTTCGAGGCTTACCCCGAAATAAAGGGACTCCCAAATAAGAAAACGGAAGATGCCCAATCTGTATACCAACCAGAGACTGCAAACTACCAATCCTAGAGGGGGAGATAGAAGATCCGAAATAAATCGAAGACTTACCCCAGTTAACCAACTGGCCAGAAATATCACCATAATTGCCAAAAGCACCCATGATATGCTTTAGATTCTTTTGAGTGCCTCTGCAAAGGAAAGACCAATCCAGGGTGTCAAAAGCCTTATGGATATCAATCTTCATGGCCAAGTTACCCCCATAGCACTTCTTATGCAACACATTCACACAGTCAGAAGCCAAAGCAATACAATCCTCAATATGCCGGTCTCGAATGAAACCGAACTGCTGAGGAGAAATAATCCTGGAGGCAACATGAGCTAAACGATCAGCCAAAATCTTCGAAGAAATTTTAAATAGAAAGTTGCTAAGAACAATCGGACGAAACTGATCAACCGAAATAGATTCCCTCAGCTTCGGAAGAAGAATAATGAAACTGGAATTAAGACCCGGGAAAATAACTCCGGTGATGAAAAAATCCTGAACAGCAAGGACCACGTCACTACCAACAACATCCCAACATCTTTGATAAAATCTACCAGAAAACCCATCTGGCCCAGGGGCAGAAGCAGCATCCATAGCAAAGACTGCATCGTGAATTTCATCTGCAGATGGAACGCTAGTCAAGAAAACGTTCTCTACGGCAGTTACCAAGGAAGGAATCACATCATCTACAATAGATAAATCTCTTCCAACTTGAGAAACATCCGAGGAAAAAAGGTCAGAATAATAACTAATGATATGATCCCTGATGGTAGGTCGATCCTCCGAGATAACCCCATTAATCGAAAGGGTTGATATAACATTACGATACTGCCTACGTTTGATAGAGGCATGAAAGAATGATGTGTTCCGATCCCCATCACGAAGCCACCTAACTCTAGATCGATCTCGAAAAAAACACTACTGTCTCCGTAACAACACATCAAGCTCAGAATGAACACTCGCCTCGGCCATAAAAAGATCATCTGAAAAACCCCGGTTAGACAAATCTAGCTGAATAGAATGAAGCTCCGCATACTTCCCAGCAATGGTAGAGTTAAGATCACCAAAAACCTCCCAATTCCAAGACTTGAGAGCCTTCTTCAAGCTTCTCAGCTTATAGATAACAACCTGAGGAGGCCTACCCACAACATGAGAGCTCCAAATCCTACGAACAATAGCAATAAAATCAGGATGCTCTAACCACATGCTCTGAAACCAAAACGGTCTATGACTAGAGACCTCAAAATCTGACAACCGAACCAACAACGGGCAGTGATCTGAACAGATACGGGGAAGAGCCACACACGAAATTTCCCGCCAACAGGAAATGCAACCATCAGAAACCAAAACTCTATCTAATCGTCTCTCAACTCTAGTGCGGTTACTGCGACCTCTAACCCAAGTGAATTGGGCACCCTGAGAACGAATACCAACCAAATCACAATCCTCAATCATCGACCTGAAATCCTCACAAGAACCACGGGCAGGAGAATGAGAACCCAAAGCCTCATGAGCACCCAGAACAGCATTAAAATCCCCAACAACCAACCAGGAAGAAGAAACCAAACTAACCATATCACGAAGAGACTGCCAAAGAGACCTACGAACCACTGTAGAAGTGCTCGCATAAACAAAAGTGTACCAATGCACCCGAGAACCGATCGAAAGAGAAACAGTAAGATGTTGCTCATGACAATGAACTATCTGAACCTCAGGAAAAGAAACACAAGCGAAAACCCAAATAGTCGGAATCAACCCACCCCTATCATTCATGCCCACCAGACGAAGATCGAGAGAAGACCAGAAACCTGAAGAGATAGAGGAAAAATCAACCCACCCCTATCTTAAAGGGCCGCTTGGTATGGGGTAATCAAAATAATGTGATTTCTGGGAAAGTGAAACCCAAGAATGTGATTCCTAAGAAAGTTGTTTACATTTATTTGGTGGTGCATGGGAATATAATGTCGGATTCCTGGGAATATCAAGTAAAAGTGTTTGGTTGTACATGGGAATTTTTATTTATTTATTTATTAAAAACTAAAAAAAAAAAATCTAAAATCAATTAACATATCAAAACCGACATACTACCTAGATCCTTATCTTTCTTCTTATCTTTCTTCTTTCCAACTTAATATTTAAAAACCCAGATCATCTTTTTAAAAAACCCAGATCATCTACCGTCACCTCCAGTTGTCATCGTCATCGTCGTCGTCGATGCTTAGATTGATGCTCATCGTCGTCATCAAGCTCGTCGATCTCGTCGATGCTCGTTGATCTGCTCGTCGATGCTCATCAATCGATGTTCGTCATCGTCATCTTCGAAACCCATATCTGCTCCATCGAAACCCAGATTTATTGATAATGGCTGCTGCCTCTTGGCTTTATTGTTCTAAAAATTTGGTGTTAATTATAATTAATAAATCTGAAAATTGATGAAAGTAGGTTTTAAAGATGCACTGTTGTTTTGAAATCGTGAAGAAAAAAAAGAAGAAAATAAAATAATTTTTTTTTTAATAAGGGTGGGTCCCACGGTGGGAATCAGATGGAGGGACATCTGAAACCCACCTGTTGGGGTGGGAATCACATTACCCCCTTGGAGGGTAATGTAATTCCCATATGATTCACATTCCTGGGAATCTGAAAAAGCAAACCTAGTAACAAACATAGGAATCCTATCAGATTCCTATTCCCATGCCGAGATCACCCCATACCAAACGGCCCCTAAAGGTTGACTCATTAGTATAAATTAGAGATGGGCATTTCCCCATGGCCCAAGCTCAAATTCAAAGTGAAGCCTAAAGTCAAAAGAGCAATCCAAGTTTAAGTCCAAATCAAAGTCCAACTAAGGCTATGTTTGAGATTGCTTTTACTTGAGAAATAATCACTTATTTCTCAAGTTTTGAGTAAATAGGTGTTTGGTAAACTTCTCAAAGACACTTATTTTATAATTTGCTCCTCCAATAAGCAACTTTTGAGAAGTTGATTGAGAGTTGCTTTTTGAAGTAGAAGCTAGCTTAATGCTTATGCAATGTTCAAAATACCCTCACTATTTTATTAAAAGACAGTATTACCCTTATATTTAATAATAATATAATAAAAAACTAAAAACTAAAAATATGAAGAAAAAAAAACTGGTCAGGAATGGTGGTGACCACAGCTGGAAGTTGATGCCAGAGGAGATCCCTCCATGTCCACCACCGACGCCGACGCCACCTTGCCTCCCTCGCAGCCACCGCCTCACCGGAGTTGACCAATCGAGAATGACGAAGACTCTCCTCACAGTGTACAGGATTTGCAATATTCTCAGTCAGGATTTGAAACGAAAGCAAGAACAGGTATGGTGTCGTTGATTGGACCGCGTTGTCGTCTCCTCTCGCGAAGCCACCAAGCACGTAAGCTAGCGGCAAGAACAGGCCCACCATCGTCCCCACCACCACATACAACTTAAAGATCTTGCTTCCTTGTATAATCTTCGTCAACCCAGAGGAGGAGACTCCACCGTGCGACGGAAACGCCAGCCGCAACAGTATTAGGAGATATGCCAACATCGCACGGAGGCGGAGATGGTGGCGGATTTGGAGCTTGAGTTGTAGAGATTCCATTAACAAAGCTTGAGTGAGTGAGTTGACTCAACAACTTAGTGTTAAGATGAGCGAGTTGACTCAATTATATATATATATATAAATATATTTTTTTTCTGTTTAAATTTCTTATTTATTTCTTTTTATATGCTTTATATTTATATTATTAATGATGTCTATTTTATTATTTTTGTTCAATACATTTTCCATCCTTTCAAAAGTTAAGCAATTTTAAGATTTAGTTTACCAAACACTTGCCAACTTTTTCTTAAATTGATTGTTTCTTAAGTGAAGTTATAAATAGATTTTTTTCTTAAGCAAAACAATCCCAAACATAGCCTAAGTATTAAAAAACCTTATTACTTAAGTCATTTGATATCACTTAAATATTAAGGCATTTCCATTTGTTTGTTTGTTTGTTTTGTTTTGTTTTTTTTTTTTTTTTATTTGAGATCATATAAAGTAAGAGTGGTGCTATTGGCACACCCCTACCGATCTATCTATGCCCTACTTTTTTAATTATGTAGTATTCTTTTTTTTCTTTAATCAAAATTACTTAAATAGACATATAATTTTAAAAAAAATAATAATAATTTATGTAAATCTATTAACACCTCACTTTCCTAAAAATAAATAAATAAATAAATAAAGTTCTAGTAGTCTGTTTCTTGAAAAAAAATAAAAAATCTTTTAACTCTTAAACCCTAAAATTGGTTTTCTAATCCGCATACAAAATATTATGGAAGAGTTTAACATATTTTCCTTGATATATAAGAATTTATGCTAAGCAAGATTGATTTAACAAAACCACTATGATCGTAAGTGCATGTTTGAAGAAAATCGATCTCTTCTTTTGTAAGAATTTGATGTCAAAATCTTTCTACAAAAACATTCAAACTCGTCTGTAATTAACAAGTTAAAAACAGACAAAGTAGCTGCTCTCTTTCTAGTTGCACCAAAAACTATTTCGGAAAGCTTCCGGTGCAAAGGCTACAAGGTCCTAAACTAGCACAATATAAAAGGTAATTTGGATGCAAAATAATAAAATCATAAGACAGAATATAAATAAAAATCACAGATATTTAAGAATTCAAAACACATAACAATATCCCAAGAAGCCCATGCAAAGACCTAAAACTCCTGAGCTGCTAAACAAAATTTAAAGCATAGCAAATAAGGTTCTATAACACCAAGCAGACACTACAAAGACAGAACGCTGCAAACAACTAACTTGAAACTGAAATCTCGCCACCATGAATTAAGATGAAGAAAAAAAACTTAAATAAAAAAAATATAAAGAAAAACTAAATCATTCAATGGAGGTGAGAGAGAGAGAGACATACAAATATCAGAAAATGAGAGATAGAGAGATCAGAGATACAGTGTTTAAGTTTGAAAAATAAATAAAAAGGGTAGTTTTGGAAATAAATCAAAAAAATTAATAAAAACATTTAAATTTATTTAATTAAATCAAAATTTTTAAAAATAGGACATAAATAGACCGATAGGGGGTGTGCCGATAGCACCACTCATAAAGTAAATATTAAATTATTTTTATTTTACTATTCTATAAGAAAAGATTTAATTTAATATAATTCAGTTGTTCACATATATATATGGTTGACTAAAGGAGACCAAAACGGCACCATTTTGGTCAGCTTATTTCTTTTCGAAAACCTAGTCGCCACAATCCCACGCCAATATCCAGACCCTGCCGCCCCAAGCACTCCTACCCTGTCAGCGTCAGTTCCGTCACACTGTCAGCCTTCGGTACACATCGCACCGTCGCCAAATCTCGCAATCCGTGAGTGGATGTTTGGATGTTTTTACGATACTTGAACTTTGAAAGGAAAAAAAAAATTCTAAAAAAAGACACTAACCAAGCACAACCTAAAATGTAATATTAGTCGAAAAATAAATATAACAAAAAATATTTTTCATTTTTAACATACAACAACACATAACATATACATACAACCAGCTAATACACTACCATCGATTTTGATCAATCTATCTTTCAACCGATAAAGTCACAAACTTCGAGTATTAATATCAACTTACTCGGATCATTCAAACTAAGGCTTCTGGAATTCACCAGTTTGTTGCTGTTGCTGTGGCTGTGTAGCCATACCAATTCCCTCGTTATGGTGCTTCTGCCATCCACCGGTATCAGCCCTGGCATGAGCCCAGTAGTAAAGGATAGTTGTTGCCAGTGACAACAGTGTTAAAGCAGCCGCGGCAGCAAAGACACCTTTCCGGAGAGTGGCACATGACAGGTCATCTTCTTGAAAGATCCCTCTGTATTTTGTGTGGTATGCATTCCTTGCTGACCCTGCCAATAAGCATGCCTCGGCTCCCAAAAAGCTAATCCTAAAGTCATTGTTAAAAAAAAAAAATTTAAAAATTGCTTAGTAAATCAGAACAAAAGTTACAAAATAATCAACAAACATATGAAATACAGTCTTAATTTTTCAATGACTCATAAGAAAACATGGAAAAGAAAAAAAAATTTATGAACCAGCATTCGTGTACCGATTAGTCTTAAATTTTTTGTTAACCTAAACCATTACAAGTTACAACCGTATGGTGAATCCTAATTGTGGAGAAGGCTCTGGGATTAAGGAACACAATTAACTTCTGTTTACAAGTGACCGATTGGAGAAACTAAAGCATGAGTTATTCAACCTAATCACAAGTTCTCAAGCATCCAATAAACCACTCTTTTTCAGAAAATTTATCTTTTATCAATTTTAATCGCTGAAACAAGTTCATAAAACCACTCATTTTCAGAGAACTTATCTTTTGTCACTCTAATCACTGAAACAAATTCATCTTATACCTATAATAAAAGCCAATTAACAAATTAAACCTCACTGCTATATAAACATAGTAAACTTCCAGTTGTTTTGTTGTTGTTAGTATGATTTTCTTATAAGAAGTAAGAAGAAAAGTTCTCATAGAAGAAGTGGTAAGCATCTTTACTGAGAGTAGCCATCATCTTTACTAAAGTAGGCATTAGTAGGTTATGTTAACGAAACAAAACCAATCTACAATTTCACAGCATGTTATGTAGACATATCTACAGATTTTAGAAATGACTAGAAAACCAAATAGATTTGAAGTGCATGAGCAAACTCAAATTAATTTGAATCTTCCTCCAATGTTGGTGTTAGTAAATCCTTTCGACATTGCACTTTACTAAAAGAGATCTAGCCAACTATGATATCGCTAGCGAACATACAACCTATAAGTTTGATGGTTCACAGGGCATGAAATGGCAGGCAGTAGAACAGCAGATCTCGCACTAGAGAAGCACTATAAACATAAGGGTGTTTCCGACACTATCGCGACTTCAAAATCGATATAAAAAAACTAAAGAATAATGCTATAGCTGCTATTCGAGTATTCTCCGTTATGCAATCAAGTGAATAGCAATCTTTTAAATACATGAAAACACGACAGATCCAAATTCACACACATTATTTAACTGTTTCTAGTAGTAAGTAATTGAAGCATATTCTTTGTCTGTTTTGTGTTGCTTAGTTTTAATAAACAATTTTTTTTTTTTGTTCAGTGCTCTGGTTTTACAGGAAGCATCAAGAAGCCAAAAAGCATGTGCTTTTGCAACAAAGCCATTTGCTTTTTGCAGGAAGCGCTTCTGCAACAAAAGTACAAGCCAAATACATGCTTTTGCACAACAGAACGATTCAGTAGCAAAAAAAAAAAAAAATCAATTAAATTAAATTAAATTAAATTAAATCTCTTACATAAAACAGCTCTTCTGGTTAATTTTTTTTCAAGTGAGGACAATCAACTACTGACAAAAACAATTGAATTTGCACTCAAAAAAAAAAAAAAAAAAAGTTTGAGCTACTGCTATGCAAGTAGAATTAGTAAAATTGCAAGAAAAAAAAAATTGAATTGGAGGGATAAAACGGTAAATTGTTACCAGGAAACGACGAAGAAGAAAATGGCGCAAGTAGTGGAGGAGCTGCCAGTAACGAGACCTTTACCAAAGCAGAGACATCTCGTGACGCCGTTAACCACCGCCTGGCTTATCAGCAGCAGCCCAAAAGCCGTTAGTCCATACACCAGCGATGCGTCCGTTGTGTACACGCAGTATGTCTGGTCGTCGTACTCGTCCGGCACCACTTTCGCCTGAAAAAAAAAATTAAAAAAATTAAAATACACTCGAAAGCATCAAACGGAGACGTTTAATGATTTAAAACAGTGAAAAATGTTAGAGAGAGTGTGTGTACGATGCTGCGACGTCGTTCAGCACCGACGGCGAAGACGAAGGCGATGAGGTGGAGAGAAGTGACGACGGCGAGAACGATGACTGAGAGAGCCATTTGTTGTTAATTATCTGCTTCTTCTTCACTGGTGAGTTTGGTTTTTATTTGTTTTTATTTCCTGGTTTTTTAGGCTATAGATAAATAAATTTGCAGTTATATATTATATTGATTAAGACAATAAATGCAATGAATATTGTGGAAATTGCTAAAAATGCCATATATATTATGAGAAATTTGTTTTTAACCACAAACGAAATTTTAATTGTTAATAACCATGTTTTTGAGAAATTACTGGAAAGCCCTCATATAAAAACCATCCCCAAAACACACTCTCTCCTTTTCTCTCTCTTTTCTTTCTCTCTCCTCTCCTCTCTCCCCGATCTCTCTCTGTCTCTCCCTCTCTCCCTCAAAGTCACTGCCAGCGTGCTTTGAGGTGTCGCCGAGCGCCGGCGCATTTTTGGGCTACATGATAGCGCCGTCGTCGTGCCCATACCGCCGTGCGCGCTTGCTGCTTTGCGAACCAGGGGGTGCCGCCGTTGTCGTCGTGCATCGTTCGCTTGGGCATCACGGTCGTTGGAGCCCCCCTTCGTTGGCGATGTGATCTGCAAAAAAAGGGAAAGAAAAAACCTAATTTGTGAATTTTGGGAATTTGGGGAAGAAAGGAAATTAGGTATGATTTCAAGTTTCACATATTTCATTTTAGTCATGATTTCAAGTTTTAACGTTCAAGTTTTAGCCATGATTTCAAGTTTGAGAATTTTAGGGGTATTCTTGTAATTTACTGATATACACTGAAATTTTTTTTAAAAAGTGATTATTAACAATTAAAGTTTCAAAAGTGGTTACTAACAAAAGTTTAATGTTTCAAATGGTTAGTTTTTGTTTTCTCTCATAAATATTTTCTATGTTTCTAGTTGTTAACCTGTGCCCTACACTATCCTATAATATAAAGTTTTGAGTTTTAGGTGCGAGATTTGCTCATGTTTTTCATGGGACCGTAACATTGCTAAAGAGCGTACTTTATAACGTTCCGAAATCGAATGTATTAAATGTATGGTTATGAGTGGCTTATTATTAAACCACCTCAACTTTTATCGAGATTTTCATGTGTTTTTCATGGGATCTTAACTTTATAAAGTTATAGAACGGATTTTATAACGTTTTGAATTAAACGTGTTGTTGTGAGTAGGTTATCACCGAACCATCTCAACTTTTATCGAAATTCCCGCATGTTTTTCATGGGATCATAACATTATAAAGTTATAGAGCGTACTTTTTAGCATTCCGAATTGAATGTGTGGTTGTCAGCGGCTTATCACTGAGTCACCTTAATTTTTGTGGTCACTCTCTAATGTTATGAAGTAGATATGGTAAGAAAATATAGTATAAAAATTGAGTTGGGATCCTTTCCTTTGTCTTGTTTTTCCTTGCATTATTCAAGTGTAATTCGAATATCAAATTGCATAAGAGATCTTGACCATGTATTTTGTATTTTGCTTAGGCGTTATTGGATTATGGAAAGGTAATAAAAAACAAGCAATGAGAGAATATTGATCCATAAAAATTATGCACTTGATAAGTGATTTTAAATTTTTTGTTTGATATTTTTTTTTTGGAATTAAATATTATTATCTCTTCTTTTGAGATGGTGATTTTTTCTTTCTTTTTTCAAATTTTAAAAAAACAAAAAATAATTCGGTCTTGACTTTAAAGTTCTTTATGAGAGTGCTTTACTAGATTCTTGTTTGGATGCCGATTTGTTTCACTCGAAAGAGGGTTAGTGTTCACATTTCTTTTGTTTGGAGGTTTGGTTCGGGTGTTCTCTGGACTACTTAAGATTCCTTAGGCTCTTTTTGCTAAGATTTTACACTATCTAACCGTTTAGGTCGTATGATCAATTGTATTTATCATTAAAAAAAATCATTTTAAGGATAGTGGTTAGAATTTTTATTTTTATTTATTTTTATTTATTTTTATTTATTTTTATTTATTGTAAATATGTTAGTGGTTAGATCTTAGAACTCAAAGATTTGAGTCACGAAATTTAACAAAGATAATATGTTGGTGTTGTTTAGTATCGATAATATATATATATATATATTATATATATGATGGTGTTGATGTGAGAATTTTTTAGATAAATGAAAAAAACAACAAAAATATTATAAAATATATATATATTTATTATATTTATTATCCCAATCAATACAATAAATACATTTTGTAATAATGTTTTCATTTTATAGTATCTTTATAAAGACACAAGAAGACTTTAGTACCTTAAATTTAAGACATGAGGTGGCATGTCTGTCCAAAATATTGTTAACACATCATTATATTTTAAAAATTCAACGATTATCATTTTCATTGCTTCCCTACAACCAATTCCATTAACTATCAAAAATCAAGTCTACTCTTGTAAAAATAAAAATAAAAAACCCATATCTTCTTTCAATCATCATTGCTATAATTGTTTTGTTTATTATTATTTTTTATCTGTTAAACACAGACCCATCTTTCCAAACTTCATAAACTCAATCCCTTCTCTTCTTCCAACCCTAATGATTATGAAATTTGATTCTCCCAAATATCATTGAACATATGAAAATTGGGTCTCCATTTTAATATATAAATAAATGAAAATCAATAATAATAATAATAATAATAATAATAAAGCTTGAAGGTTTACAAATCAGAACTTTGATTCTCTTGATTCAAACCTAACCAGAATGAGATCTTGAAACTTGAAAGTGATGATGCGATGAAAACGGAAGTAATATCGCGATGGAGAGAGAAACAAAATAGAAATTGAAAATCTTAGGTTTAGGTTGTGATAAAGAAAGGCTACAGGGTCAGGACTTAGGAGACGGAGAAGCTGTGGGAGCCGATTAGAAAAAAGCAAGAGATTATATTTAGGTTTATGAATTCTGTTGTGAAAATTTTTTTATAACATGGCAGTAAGAATTGTGGTGTTTTTAAAATAAGATGAAAGGTTGAAAATTTATTGGGTAGTCGTGTCACCTCATTTCTTATGCCTGAGGTATAGAAGCCTTTCTCAAGTTAACCCTACCCAATGAAAAATCTAATAATCATTAAATGATTAGAATTCAATGTTAATACTTTTTATATAATTACAATATATTTTATTACTTAAATCAGTTAGTATATTGTATATGTGTGAGATTTATGATATTCTATATTTACAACTAATAATGCTATTTTGTTCAAATTTGGTTTCCAAATGATGTGGTATCATTATATTCCATTCATTTAAATTATATTATATTTGCATGATTTAAATGAATGGTATAGTGATGCTATATTATTAGATTTGGACACCAAATTTGGATAAAGTAATATTACCCATTTACAACTAGATATTATAATAAAGATTTTTAATTATTTGTTTATCGATTATTAAATTACAATTAGAAAGTGATGAAATATAAAGACAAGACAACGTTTAAGAAGTAGTGAATCAATTAAAGGTGTTTTTAAAAATTATTACAATTTCATATTAGAAGTTAAAATACATGATTCGAACTCATAATAACAAGTGTGCCAACTACTTATTACAATAAGTGTGTGAGTAAATTGCAGCCAACCTCCTTGAGGTTTGGTCTTTGATAATTAGAAACAACTTTATACTTGATTGACAGTAACCTTCCCTGCCATTAGTCAAAGTTAGTCAAAGTTAATAGAGATAAGGGTATTTTCATCATTTTAAGCATTTTTATTTATTAAAAAAAATAGATTTAAAAACTTTAAATCTTCACCATTCATCTTGGCCACATTTTTTAATTTTTATTTTTGAAAAATCTAAAAAACTTGAATCTGAAGAAAAATTTGGAAATACATCAATGGAAGAAGAAAATGTTGTTAGATAAGATTTAGATGAGCCTTTTTTTTTTTTTTTTTTTAGTTTTGAAAAATCTAAAAAACTTAAATATGAAGAAAAATCAGGGAATCCATATGGAAGAAGAAAAAAATTATTTGAAGAAAATATTGTTGGATTGGATTTTGATGATCCAGATTATTAATTTTTTCGAATTTAGAATTTGAAGAAAAATATAGAGATATGATCTATGTCTCCATGTTTTTTTTTTTTTTTTTAATATGTAATTTTCAAATTTTTTTTACAGTGGAGATCCAAATTTGTTTTCATATATTTATATATTTTTAAAATCAAATTTTTTTTTTTATTCATGGGGATTTAGGTATTTGTAGCTGTCAAATCCGGTCAACGGTTAAACTTGACTAGTTTTGACTAACGGTAAGAGAGGTCATTGTCAATTAATAATAAAGTTGTTTTTGATTGCCAAATGCTAAACCTCATGGAGTTAATTGGCTGCAATTTGTTCAAATAATAATAATAATAATAATAATAAAGTAAACTTTATAAATGGTTCAATTTTGTTAAAAAAATAATACTAATAAAAAAATTAGATGTTTTCTAAAATTCTTACTTCGAAAATCAATTATTTAAACGTTATGAAATTAAATTAAAGTGTGGGACATGTAGCTGATTTGATTGGATGGAACTTAGGATTGTACCGTTAGTTAGGTGGTCTCGGGAGTAGGTAATTTTTGTCTTGAAAATTTGGGTGGGACCAGGGTACTGACTGCGATTGACAAAGGAGTCTGGCAGTGCCTGAATAGCTGGACTCCGGTTGGCTTGTTGGACCGGTTTAGCCGGTTGCTGATTTTCAATAATTTGCAATTCTTTTTTAGTGGGATTATATTAATTTATAACTTCGGTTAGGGAGTTTCTTAGGTTGGATTTTGGTTCTTTGTAATCTTGTGTTGTGGGATGTTGCTTTGTAAGTGTTGGTTCTTTGTACTGGTTATGTGTTCATATATATATCAAAAAAAAAAAGAAAAAAAAAAAAAGTTTGATTTAAATGCGGTGACTTTAACATCCATATATTCATTTACTTTTAGTTAATGGTGAAAAAAAATGTAATCAATTAAGAGCGAATTTACTGTACAACAATGAAAGTAATAAATACAATAAACTCGAGTGTGTTCAATATATTAATCTAGAGGGGGTGAATAGATTTTAACTAATTTTTACCCAATTTTCGTTTAAGGTCAATATTACAAAAATACCCATAATAGTCAATATAAATATAACAAGTGTAATATGGTACGGAAATTAAATAACACTTGATGTATACGTGGAAAACCCAACCACTGGGAAAAAACCACAGGCTGTATAGTGCGCCACACTCGAACCTCAAAATCCACTAATTGAAATGGAGTTTACAACATATGTAGACCTTGTCTAACACTCCGGTCTATAACCCCCCACTTCTACCAAACGGGCCTTTAAAAGTGGCTCTAGTCCATTTTGCTTGTGGTCTAAGCAACCTTAGCTAACAAGACTTAAATTCTCAATGAAAAGACAATACATCCTATGTGTGAATATATAAAAATATTCAATACATGCAATAAGAGCTAGGCAACCCTATATAGCATCTAGGATGATAATATGTCAATAAAAACACTCATAGATATCAATAGCTAAATGACATGTCAAATAGCTTAGCTAAAAATAGATTATAAAAACCTAAATAGCTATCACAATACAACACTTAAACATGTCATCACAAACAATCTCTATTTTGAATATAAGTTATTAATCTAAGAACATTCAAATAATAAAAGAGATGTCTTGATAAATAAAACACTAAATATCAATGGATAAAAGTGAAGAACATACCAAGGGAAGTGTGATGACCAAGACCCATTCAAATAAGCAAACTAACTATGCTAGAAAATGCTTAGATAATCTTTGATGCACATGTATATGGTTTGAGTGTTTAAAAAATGAGTTCTCTATTAAATATCTCTCCAAAATATCTCAAATGAGTTTAGGGTTCTTTTGGAGTCAAGAACTTGGTCAGAGAAATGAGAAAGTGTGATATTTATAGACAAAGAGAACATGGCATGTGAAAAGACGAAACTGCCCTTGAAATCACCATTCAGCGGTTTCATTATGCAGTTGTGGCCGTAGAATTGAACCGTCGAATTGAACCCAAGAAGCAGGGGATCAATCGGCGATCAGATTCGACGGTCAACAAAACCGCTGATCAAAACCCAAAAAGAAACTGACCTAAAAATATCTAAAACGGCGGTTTCATTCTGCGGTTTAGAAACCACCGATCAAACCGCCGAATTGAGACCGAGATAATAAATGTATCAGGTCTATTCGGCGGTTTTGATTCGGCGGCCTGGCCGTCGGTCGTAACCGCAGATCCAATCCAGAGCTCTCTAGAATCAAACGGCGGTTTCCATTCGGCGGTCATGGCCACCGATTAAACTGTCGTTTCACCACTGATGGTGAAACCAAAGGAGAAGCCAAGGGCATTCTCCGAAGGCGATCTTTGCGCTAAACCAAACACATTTTCGTGCATGCGCGGACGTTTCCGAACAATGTCTGGAAACGAATTATATGACACAAAAAACACACAACAAGATACATCACAAAGTGCAAGTGTGTAAATGTGACATTTGAAGAGAATGCACACAAAAGTGAAGCATACATATGCAAACATTACTAGTGAGTGTATGCAACTAAATCTCTTCAATAAGAAAATAAGCACTAGAGATATACTTTTGGAGTGCTTGTCATCCTTGAGGTCTTGAGTAGGGCCATTGAGCATGATCACCTATCTCCTAAGCTACCCTTTACATACAACCCCAATATGTGGTTTGCCCACGAAATAAGCCAATCAAAAACTGGGAATCCTCACATTAATCAAGGGTAATATTGAATTTTTGAAAATATATTAATTTGGAGTGTACATACGTTTTTTATGGGGTGCAAATATCGTCACTCTTTCAATATTAGTTTAGGGGTCCAATTTTATTTTATTTTAGTTCATAAAAGGCCCGAATTTCTATTTTGAGTATTATTCTAAAAAGATCTATATATACATGATTTCGGTATTAGTTTAGGGCCCAATTTTGTTTTGTTTTAGTTCATCAAAGGCCCAAATTTCTATTTTGGGAATTAGTCTTAAAAAGACCCAAATGATAAAGTATTGAAGTCAACAATTTAAAATAAGAGTGATGATATTTGTATCCCTTAAACATTGTATATACACCCCCAAAACAATATCTTTTTGAAAATTCAATAATACCCTTAAGTAAATTACTAAAAAGGCTAAATAGTTAGCAAGTACAATCACCAATAATTATTAATCAATTTCCTATTTTAAGAACCAATAATTATTAATCAATTTCCTTTTTTGATAAAATTAGACTAACCTAAAGGGAAAATTAAAGCATCACAAGAGATCATATATTGAAAAACCCTAGGCAGTATCCATAAAAATATATATAAAGGAATAAAGAAACAAAAGAATCCAACAAACACAACAAAACAAAGAACACGGCCCCAAAAAACCCAAAGGCACGCAGGCAAAACAAGAAAAAATAAAACTAGGAAAACCTGAAGGATTCTTTACCCATACAATCATTACCAACTAACTGAGAACAGAACGAAGGAGTGGAGGACCACCATAAATCAGAAGGAACACCCAAAGCGTGCTTAGAGAGAGCATCCGCCACCTAGTTACCTTCCCTGAAGATGTGAGAAACTTGGAACTCCATATGTGAGATCTGATAAATACAACGCTGCCAAACTTGATGAACACGCCAGGTAACCTTGTCAGACCTATCAGAAAGAAGTTGAATCATATAAGAAGAGTCACTCTCGAGCCAAATCATATTTTAATCAATTTCCTATTTTATTCACCAATAATTATTAATCAATTTCTTATTTTAATTGTTTATCAAAAAAAAAAAATTCAAAATCATTTGTTATAATATGTCCACAGTAGCTATATGCTTGCATAACATTCTTAAGCAATGAAACAGGGATTTGAAAAAGATCATGCTAAAGTTTTTTTTTTTTTTTTTTTGGGTGATTATTTACGTTTTTGAGAGAAACTGACATGCCTTTATAATTCATGGACTTCATTTTTTTTCTTCAGCAGGGGTATTACAACAGTGATTCACTTTAGTTAAGATCTAAATTCATAAATGCACAATGAAGCATTATTAGCAAGTTAATTGTTGCAATCTCACAAAGATAGAAAAGGAAGGAACTATTTTCATTGGCATTAATTACAGAAATGGTATTTTTGATATTAAGTGGGGTTTAAATACAAATAATAGATTTAAAAAAAAAAATTTATGGGGTGTGCTTACGAAAGGGGGGTACATATTGTTTTTAAGGGAGGCCAATATTGCCACTCTAAAATAAAACAAAAATATAAAATAAGGTCAGCTTGAAGTGTTAAAGCCTGATTTAGAAGGATTTAGGGTTTCTTATTTTTCTTTCCAGCCACCATTGAAAAAGGGCCCATCTTAGAATTTTGCCTAGAGACCCCGAAAAGTCAGGACCGGCTTTGCTGTTCTGGTCGTATATCTCTCTCCATATTTTTTTTGTATTGGTAAGAGAAATTTGAGTATCACCATTATGTAAATCTTAATGAGTGTGAGAAAAATAGCTAGAGAGATAGAGAGCAAATTGTAGAGAGACTGAGAGAGAGACTGAGAGATTGTAATCAACTCTGAAAGTAGTGGATTGAGTGCGGTGCGCTCTGTGGACGTATGCAAATTGCTGAACCACGTAAAATCTTTAGTGTCGTCCTTTTCTTCTTATTGCTTTCATATTATCTGTGTGTTTAGATTTGTGTGTGCGATTTTTTCTTACAACACCACAGTAAAGCAAAACACTTCCTAATAGCATTAAGGTAGTTCCAAAAAGCCTTCCTAGCGGTAACACATGGATTCGCATACACAACAGTGAGAACCCGAAGGGTGTTATGATCTTCATCCAACGCAGTGACACTATGTCTGGACAATGGTTTGGTAAGTGAGTCGGCCAGCTGGTCTGAAGAGGAGACATGTGACACTCGGAGTTGACCTCGTTGAACTTTTTCACGAACAAAGTGAAAATCAATAGCTATGTACTTCATTCTCGAGTGAAATACTGGATTAGAGAATAGATATGTGGCACCAACATTGTCACAGTAAATTATCGGTGGATGAGCCTCAGCAATTGATAATTCACGCAAGAGATTTGAGAGCCAAATGACTTCGGTGGCAGCAAGGGCAACGACTCTGTATTCCGCCTTTGTCGAGGATCGAGTGACCGACCGTTGTTTGTAAGAACACCATGAAATAGCATTCGTTCCAAGGAAGATGACATAGGCACTGGTAGATGCGCGATCATCCTAGTATCCCGCCCAATCCACATCAGAGAATCCATGCAATGAAACCGGAGAGTCACGGCGTAGGAGGAGGCCATAACCGAGGGTTCCATGGAGGTAGCGAAGTACGCGTTTAGCAAGGGCCCAGTGGCTAGTTGTTGGGCGATGCATAAACTGAGCAAGCTTGTTCATGGCAAATGCGATGTCAGGTCGAGTGAATAAGAGATATTGTAGGACCCCAATTACCTGACGAAATTCAGTGGCATCTGTAAGAGACGTGTCGTCAAGAGGTTTCAGAGAGTGATCCGTTAGTAGCGGAGTTGAAACCGGTTTGGAGTCAACCATTTTAGTGCGAACCAGTAGATCAGTTACATATTTCTATTGAGAGAGAAACATGCCATGTGAAGAGGGAAAAACTTCAACCCCTAGGAAATATGACAGTGAGCCAAGGTCTTTGATTGAGAAATGCTGAGCAAGTGTACCCATAAATTTTTCCATTAGAACCCCGTTACTTCAAGTGATGATTATGTCGTCAACATATACCAACAGAAAGAGAACACAACCATTAGAATTAAAAATAAATAGAGATTAGTTGGATTTAGAGTTGACAAACCCGGTTTGGAGGAGATGTTGGCGAAGTTCATTGTACAATGCACGAGGAGCTTGTTTGAGGCTGTAAATGGCTTTCTTGAGGCGATATATGTGCTCAGGATAGGCAGGATCTATGAAACCCAGCGGTTGTGCCATAAAGACATTCTTAGACAAGTGCCCTTAAAGGAAAGCATTATTCACATCCAGTTGATGAAGGGACCAACCACGAGAAACCGTAATACTAAGCAAAACTCAAATTGTGGTGGTTTTAACCACTAGACTGAAGGTCTCAATGTAGTCAAGACTAGGTCGTTGATGAAAACCCTTGGCTACCAAGTGAACCTTGTAACGAGAGACGGAACCATCCGGAGACCTTTTAATGCGGAACACCCATTTGCATATTACAATATTGTGAGCCAAGTGTGAAGGAATTATGTCCCACGTACCATTCTGAATAAATGCATCGAATTCATCTGATATCGCTCTCCTCCATTCAAGAGCCTTTAGAGCTTGGAAGGCATAAGTTGGTTCAGTTTGTATGGATGATGATAATACACTGGTGAGGGAAAGCTTTGTGAGTGTTTTATGGATATTGTTCCTTGATCTTGTGACCATGTGATGGCTTGGTTGTGTCGCGGATTAGGTTTCCAGATCAGGTGGAGTTGGGTTGGTGATTGAATCAGGTATAGAGAGATTTACGGTGGATGGAGCTGGTTCATGTGAAGGCTGGAGCTGGTGGTTTACGGGTGAGTTGGTGGACTGTTGTTGGTGGGTTACGGATGGGTAGTTTGCTGCGGGTGAGACTGTTGCAGCAACAATTTCTAGTGCGAAAAGTGGTATGTTGAGCCGAGAAGGGACGGGAAGCACGGCTAGAGCTTTGAAGTTGGGTGGTGTCATTAAACGAGGGGTCCCATGCAAGACAATTTCAGACATGTGTGCATGTGTAGTTGGAACCGAAACCATTGGTGTGGTTTGGAACAACCAAGACGTGTGTGTGTGTTAGTGTTGGAGCGAGGAATTTGACAGTGGAGACTCGTGTAGGGAAATATAGACTCAATGAACATGACATGTCTGGAGACAAATATACAATCACTTTGTAGGTCTAAACAGTGATAAACACTTAGAGACAGAGAGTACCCAATAAAGAGACATGCTCTTAACCGGGGCTCTAATTTATGAGAATTATATGGCCTAAGCCATGGATAATACAGACACACAAACACATGTAATTTTTCGTAGGAAGGACGAATGAAAAATATTTTTTCAAAAGGCGATGACATTTTAAGCAACGATTTAGGCATTTTATTTATCAAGTACGCAGTTGTGGTGAATGGATATGGCTAGAAAGTAAGTGGCATTGATGCATGAGTGAGAAGTGACAGACCTGTTTCTACAATGTGACAATGACGTCGTTCAGATACACCATTGTGCTCAGGTGTGTGCGTGGTGTAGTAAAGTGTGATATACCATGAATCACAAGAGTTTGTTTTAAAGCAATTAATTCACCACCGTTGTCGATATAAAAAGAGACAATGGAGTGACCAAAAAGAATTTCCACCAACAGTTTAAAACGTTTAAACACATCATGAACATCGGATTTATTTTTCAAAGGATAGAGCCATATATATTTTGTAAAGTGGTCAACAAAAAGAGCATAATATTTATAGCTATCTTTGGAAATAACTGGAGAACTCTAGACATCTGAATAAATAACCTCAAGCGGTTTTGAACTACAGACACTTGAATCGAAAAAGATAATTTATGAGTTTTATTACACTTGTAGGCATCACACAAAACACTAGACTTATTAGATGACAAAATAGACAATGCTTGGGAAGACATTAATTGACTCATTATTTTGGACGAAGGATGTCCTAAACGATGGTGCCAATCAAGGAGAAAGGCTTTGACACTGGAGAAGGCGAGGTAGATTTTTGTGCCGAGCATGAGACGGCCATTCGTAAACACCATTCCTAGTCCGTCCTTGCAAGAGCCGCACCCCTGTACGAAGATCTTTCACAGTAAATTGCAAAGGTGAGAATTCAACGAAAACTTGGTTAGCAGTACAAAACTGTGATACATAGATTAGGTTTTGTTTCATATTGGGAACACATAAGACATTTGATAATAAAAAATATGAGGTTTTAGAGGATAGATGAGTAGAACCAGTGTGTGTTATTTTTAAACATGTACCATCACCGATCATAATGTCATTAGAGCCACCATTTGGAGAATGTAGTGACAGATTGTTGAGGTCCATGGTGACATTATATGAAACACCTGAGTCAAGCAACCATTCATGAGTAGAGGTGGCGCTTGGAGCTGCATAGTTTGTATGGGGCTGCCATTGCCTTGTAGATTGGTTCGGAGGAGCTCGATTTTACACAAGACTCAGTGTGAACATAGAGCATTGTTTCGCTGTGTGACCTTGTTTACTAAATAGTTGACAAATCCACAGTATTGTTGCAGTTTGTTTAGATTATTCAGAGACGACCTGTTGAAGCCTGAAGTAGAGTTGATGTTACGGTTGTGGTAGGTGCCGTATTGGCTATTGGAATTGCTATTTGCCATTGTAGTTTTGTGGCCTATTGGTGCCGGATTAGCCGTAATGGTTGTTGTGGTGTTGCAGCTTGTTGGAGCTGCCAGATTGGCTATCGGATAGTGGTCTTGCTGTGTAATTCACGGTGATGGGCAACCTTTGGCTCTTCACAGCTTCTTGCTTTAGTACTGCTTCAAAGTTTATGAGTTTCTCATGGAGTTCCTCGAAAGATATTGCTGAATCACGAGTATGGACAGCTAAGGAGATGTATTTGAATTCGTCACCTAGACCATTCAAAATTTTAACAGCTAGATCTTCAGAGTTTTCTAGTGCGTCAAGCATGGCTAGCTCATCTGCAATGGTTTTGATGTGTTGCATGTATTCGATTACAGTTTGGGTTCCTTTGATCACATTGGTAAGGACTCCCTTGAGATGCATAATATGACCTTCGGAAGGTTTCACATAAATGTTGGCAAGCGCAGTCCATGCATCACATACGGTTTTAGTGGAAGCAATAAAAAGGATAATTGAGGGAGATATAGAGCCAAGGATTGCATTCAGAAGAGGTTGGTCTTGTCTGATCCAGATGATGTGAGCGGGGTTAGGTATTGCGACGTTGTTTGTTGTGATAGTTGCTAGCGGGCATGGTTTTTAGCCTTCAACAAATCCTATAAGGTCGAACCCAACAAAGAGAGTATGAAATAGAAGTTTCCATGAACGATAGTTCGTTACTGTGAGTTTTAGTGGAGCTTGAGCGACAACATTGATGGAGACAATGGTGTTTGAGGAATGACTGATTTCATGTGATGAGGAGGAAGAAAAGATTACGGTTACTAAGGAAGAAGATGAGTTGGTAGTAGTCATGGTGGATCAAGGACCCGTTTGAGTTAGTGTAGCTCCGATACCATGTAGAGAATAATATTTGAAAATAAATATACCGGTGTGTATAAAACTATCTAGAAGGGGAGAAGGGGGGGGGGGGGGGGGGGTGGTGAATAGATTTTAATTAAGTTAAATATCAATTTTTCTTGATTAGACAATATTGAATAAAAACCCTTATCTAGTCAAAACAATAATCAAGTGTAAAATGATGAAATTAAATAACACTTGATTTTTACGTGGAAACCTTCAATAAGGAAAAACCATGGGCTAATATGTGCGTCACACATGATTCTCAAATCCACTATTTATAATGGTATTTACAACCTAGGTTGACCACGTCAAACCCTACACGGTCATTAACCCATCACTACTACCCAAAGGACCTTTAATAGTGAACCTAGATTAATTTGCTTGCAGACTAAGCAACCTTAGCCATAAGACTTAGTTCTGACTAAAGAGATCAACAACCTAAGTGAAGATCATGATATTCAATTATGCAATTAATGTTAGGTTACACTAAATGCTTATCTAGGATGAAAGATGACAATAATCACAATCCTAGGCAATAGTTATCACAATATAACACTCAATCATTCAACACAAATATCTCAATCTTGTATTTAAAATCTAATCTAGATGCATACAAGTGATAAATGAGATTTCTTGATTAAGAAAGAACACAAAAATGGATTAAATGATGTTCAATTTACCAAGTCATGTGTGTTGAAGAAAACCAAAGCATGGATGCATCCGAGATGAAGCTAGATGATGCTAGATGAAGTTTGATGCTCATAGAAATGGTTTTGAGTGATCAAAGGTGAGTTCTTTGAAAGATTTTCTCTCTTGAAAATTTTCTAAGTTAAAAATATGATCTTGAACTCATGTATCATGTCCTAAAGACTAAGAGGCACTTATATAAGTGATCCTTTCAAAGCCACACCGTTTTGGTCATTTTGAAAAACCAAACCCCGTTACAACTGCTGCACGTACCATTGCTCAGGTAAGTGCCTACGCCACGGTACACAGAGCATGTAAGCTCTGGAGTTTGCCGCAGTGGAGACTGCCCCAGAGGCAAATGTCTCCGCCATGATATGCACGGCGTAAAAGCATCAAGTTTTGAACCTGGCTTGGACCGCTGCCTATGTACATGTACCAGGGGCGGTACAAGCAGCAATAAAGAGAAGTTTTCTCTTTTCAAAGACATTTCACACTTAGTCTAAAATGCAATATGTGCAAGTGTGAAAAGTGAAGAGAATACACACAAGAGCAATGAATATATATGCAAGCATTATAAGTGAGTGTGTGCAACTAAGTCTCTTCAATGAGAATTAAACACAAGAGATTTACCTTTGGAGTGCTTATCATCTTGAGGTCTTTGATAGGGCTTCTGAGCTTGATCACCAACACCTAAGCTACCCTTACATGTCAAACCCCAATTGTGGTTTGTCATTGAAATAAGCCAATCAATCTTAAGGAACTTACAATATTCTTCTTATTATTTCTCATAGAATACTTGAAGTACATATACATGAATATCAGTTGGTATCCTAGTACAAGACTGACAACCAATAGTTTGTTGGTAATACTAACTCTAACTACTGGATAGATAATTACAGATAATTACATGATTAAATATATACAAGATATAATCAGATAGCTATGAATCTGGATCAGTATCAATACATACGTCCTCAACCGAGGAACAAGATTATACTCTTTATTAATTTTCTTAATCAACTCAAAAGCATAATCACCATCTTTCTTTGCTGAGGCCAGCCTAACAATAGACGTAGCTGAGGCCTCATTTGGGACGGCTTTATTTGACAACATGTGATTAAATACATAGAAACCATAATTGATTGCCGGGTCTTTAGTTGATAGGTCGGTTGCAAAGTTAGAGCAGAGGTAGAGAAGAGCATTGAAATGGTGGAGAGATAGACGGAGATTCTGAGAGAAAGAGCGGATTCGTACAAGGAGACATCAGTTTAGAGGTCTTTAGATTTGGTGCATGATTGGAGGTTTATGAGGAAGGTGGTTTCTGGGTTTTGGTTGGTTTTTCATTATTTGTTGGGTTTTGGAGGGGTTTTGGTGGTGATATGTGCACCTATATTATGTGAAGATTAGTCTACTTCAATTAGTTGAGTCAATTGGTTATTTCCGTTAAATAAGTTAGTAGTGGATGGATTCATGGGCACTTAGTGAACGTGGGTTCCTTTCTTTTGGGGCATGATTGTTAATGCTCTTTGCTTTTAGTTAGTGGGTTTATTGTTTCCTAGTTTTGTTTCCTAGTTTTCAGGATAGTTGCTATTGTAATGCCTATATAAGGCTTTCTTTGAATTGAATAAAGTATCAATTAAATTGCAACAAAAAATCATCATGATCTCTTATCTTTCTTCTAACTTTCTCATTCTGATACAAGCACGTTTCTTTGAATCAAAAATAAAATGCCGGTTTCCTTCAAGGGAAACCAGAACCTCCCAAAAGTCATAAAAGACTAACACATAGCAACTATCAATTCATCTTTTATGATAGAGCAAGTCCTATTTACAGGAGAATACCAGAAATTTAAAAGATAACAAAGAGATTGGATAGGATAAAAATCCTATATAACAACAAATTATTCAAATTTAAATCTAAAACAAACATTTATCTTTTAAAAAAATAAAATTGAAATAAACGTGATCGTACAACCTAGGTTTTGACAGAAATCATATTCTCCTCAAACAAAATTTTCCAACGTACGAAGGTGTTGATACAATGAGGTGAATTTTTAAGGCTGAACAGTATTTCAACTTCAAAGGAATTGCCTCCCCGTAGTAGGTTCAGCTAGCATCTTTCCACCTGGAGGGAGTTGCATTGTAATGGTATCGATGGCACACCAAATTTCGAGGACTATTGAGTTTGGCAGAGTTCACTAAGGCCATTCTCCACCACCACTTTTGGCCAACGAACTACGACGACCCCTAGAAAGCCCTGGCTCATCTCAAGTAAACCTTGACTATAAATGCCTACCAAGAGGCATTCAAAAAATTGTCACACAAGGTAGAGATGACTTGCCTAAAAATTTCTTGGTGGGGTGCTTCATAGTAGAACTCAAGGATGAAATTCGTCTCGATGTCCGGGTTAAGCAATCAAAGAAACTTTCTGAAACTATTAGTGTCACACACTTGATCTAAGAGCTCAACATCATTCAGCGGAAACCAGGGGGTTCAATTCAACCGCCAGCGACCATTAGACCATAGAAGGCTGGACTAAATTCCACAGCACGACTTCTCGGACCACCTCTGTCACAAAAGGTCAGTCAAGTTCTGGGTAATTATCAAGTTTCCATTCGGCGGATTATGGGTCAAAAAGCACGTGAGAGGCGAGAAAAGAGGCTTTGTTTTTAATGCGATGAGAAGTGCGTACCCAGACATCATTGCTCCCATCTGTAACTTGTCATGGTGGAGGACGTGCTACCAAGTGATGAATCGAAGACGTAGAAATGGACTGTGATTCGGTTCCTCATGAAGCTATTCCTAAAATATCTTTCCATGCTATAGCAGGTGCTCATTCGCAGACCTTCCACATCATCAAAAGAGTGAAAAATAAGGTCATGGTGACCATAACTTTGTCGACAGAGGTAGTACACATAACTTTGTTGATCAGTCCGTAGTGACAAGGGTTACCATTTGTGAAGGATAAAATGTTCCAGGTCATGGTTGGAAATAAAGAAAAAATCGAGTGTTCGGGGTGATGTTTAGGGCTCAGTTTGGTGATTCAAGGGTACACGATTTAAGCCGATTTTTACATCCTTTCGGTCGCGGCATGCCAGGCAGTGTTAGGGGTACTGACGTTAGAGACTCTTGGACCGATTGAGATAGACTATAAGCAACTTACAATGAAGTTCACTTAATTGGGCCAACTTAAAACCAATGTCGGATAAGGAAATGCTTCACATGCATGGAATGAGTTTTTTTTTTTTTTTTTTTGCATGTGGTATCAGTTTAGGCACGTCCAAACTTCATTCAAGCACCAACTACCAACCCCACTTATCCAACTGAGTTACACAAAATTTTGGAGGATTTTTCACATGTATTTTGACCCCGAAAGAACTACCACCAGAGCGTTCACATGACCACTGCATTCCCCTATAGGCAAATAACGAACTAGTTAATGTATGGCCATATCGATACCCCTACTATCAGAAGGCATAGATCGAAAAATTGGTTAGTGAGTTCCTGGACTCATGGGTTATCCATCTAAGCAAACAGCCTTTTTTCTTCTCCAATGTTGTTAGTTAAGAAAGCTAATGGTACATGGAGGTTTTGTGTCGACTACCGGGCCTTAAATAATATTACAATGAAGGACATATATCTGATACCGGCAATTGACAAATTGTTTGATGAGCTCTATGGTGCGTAATATTTTTTGAAGTTAGACTTACATGCTGGATACCATCAAATATGAATGAAGGACACCGATATACACAAGACGGCTTTCTGAACACATGACCAACATTATAAATTTTTGGTGATGCCGTTCGATTTAACCAATGCTCTGGCCACCTTTCAAAGTCTCATGAATGATTTGTTTCGACTGTATCTCTGGAAATTTATTCTTGTTTTTTTTAATGATATACTGATATACAGTCAGACATGGACTAACCACTTACAACACCTTCGACAAGTTTTGTTCATTTTATCTGCTAACAAGCTTTTTTCCAAACAATCGAAGTGTCGGTTTGGTATTTTTCAGATGGAGTACCTCGGGTATCTCATATCAGCCAATGGTGTCATAATAGATCCCGAAAAAATCCAATTTGTTTAGAGTTGGTCAATTCCAAAGAATGTGCAGGGAGTATGGGGATTCCTTGGGTTGGAAGGCTATTATCAGAAGTTCAAGCGTGGTTTCGGAGCAATCGTAGCCCTCTTGACTCGGCTTTTGTTTGAGGACGATTTTAAATAGACAACTGAAATAGAGGTCACTTTCAATCAGTTAAAGACAACTCTTAGCTCTCCTCTTTCCTCCGGTGCTGTGTCTTCTGGACTTTTCGAAAACTTTTGTGGTAAAGTGTGACGCTTGCGAAGTGGGGCTCGATGCTGTTTTATCCCAATAACATCAACCTGTAGCTTATTTCAATGAAGCCTTGAAGGGAACAACATTGAATTTGTCCACCTATGAGAAAGAAATGTTAGCGGTTGTTAAGGCAGTACGAAAATGGAGACCATGTCTCTTGGAAAGATCCTTCATAATTTCAAATGGACCAACGTAGCCTGAAATTTCTATTAGAGCAGCGGATTACGACCCTGGCATAAACCCGTTGGCTTCCAAAATTGCTTGGGTATAACTATACCATTCTGTATAAACGTGGGCAGGAAAATCAATGAGCGGATGCACTTTAGCGGGTGGCAACCTTTCAATTTTTGGGCATTTCTTTACTAGTGGTGGAATGGTGGGCTTCTCTTCAAAATGAGGTCATCACCGACCCTTATTATGCCATGCTTCTAAGCCATCGTTATCCTCAATGTGTTCAATGAGACAGGGTTTGGGTGTAGCAAGAAAGTGTCCTGTTGAGTCCCACTTCGAGACTGATTTAGGGAATTCTGACAGAAAGGCATGCCTCCCTTACTGGAGGACATTTTGGATTCTTCAAAACTTACAATCGGGTCAGCTCTAGTTTTACTTGGCCTGGGATGAGGTATGCAGTGAAGGAATTTATTCGTATTTGTGATATTTGTCAATGGTGTAAGCACGACAACTTACGACCAACCGGATTACTCCAACCATTACCGATTCTCGATAAGGTATAGACAGAAGTTTCGATGGATTTCATCCCAAGGTTGCTGAATTTACAAGGGCATGATGTGATCATGGTGGTTGTGGACCGCTTGTCGAAATACGCTCACTTCATTCCATTAAAGCACCCATTCATGGCTTTGACAGGGGCCAATGACTTTGTTTGCAACATTGTGAAATTGTAGGGGGTTCCAATATCCATCGTAAGTGATCGAGTAATAATTTTGGTGATTTGGATGGGTTTATATTGACTCTCATCCATTGCACTAAGCAAGGCACGCATGGCCTTGTTGTTCCACTTCGAAGCTCCAAACTCTTCAGCACTTCATTGAGCCTTGGGCTTAGGCACAATGCTTCCATCTCCGGTGGTTACAGTGGGAGGTGTGTATCCATCCTCAATCACCATCCACACCCTATCATCTATCGCTGATAAACAGGACTCCATCTTCCCCTTCCACGAGGAGTAATTGTCACCCTTGAGTAATGGTGGCCGCATGCTCGATGCTCCCTCTTTGCTAGTCCCAAATTCACTCATAGTGTTTGGGTATGAAAATGAATGCAAATGAATGTAGTAATCAAAACACACAAAAGCAAGAGCAAGGATAACCTAAGTATGTCTAGGAACCTGCTTTGATACCAATAGAAAATAAATATAGTATGCGTGTCTAAACAACCTATTGGGGGGGGAAGAAGGGTTGTTAATCGATTATTACCAAATTTTCGATTAGTCAAAATTAATCACAATTAACCCATTTCAACAAACAATAAAAATCAAGTAAAAGTGCGGAAATTAAAGAACACTTGATTTTTATGTGGAAACCTTCAACAAGGAAAAACCACGGGCTGATATGTGCGCCACACACGATCCTCGAATCCACTATATATAATGATGTTTACAACCTAGGTTGACCTCAACCATTCTCGGTTACTAACCTACCACTACTACCCACAGGCCTTTTATAACGAACCTAGACCAACCTTAGACAACCTCTGTATGAAGAGAAGGTTACACTCTCAAGTGAGCACCTCATAATATACCCGTAGGCCTTTTACAGATGAGCTAGTTCAATGCTTGTGCAACTTCACCTAGAAGCCATAAGACTTTGACTCTTGAAGAGAATAAAAAGTCTAAATGAATATCACAATGATGCACAAATGCAATAAGTGCTAGACTAAACACTATATGTTTAACTAGATGTTATAATGCAAATCAACATCTTAGTTATCAACAAAGCCTACAAGCACATACATGAGGTCTTAATTAGTTGTAGAGTTTTCTAACAACCTAATTGTCAACTAACAAAGCCAAATCAACATAAATTGACAATAATCATGGCAAGGACTATAAATATGCAATTAAGGAGTCCTACTTATCAATGTCTAAATGCAATGCATAGAGACTTAGTTAGAGGCCAAAATGATCCTAAATGCTAGCTATCAAAATTCAAACCCAATCATGTTATCAAGACTCATAATTATATGTAATGAATAGAGTCTAGGTATTTAATCATGCAATAAACACCTAATCTAGAATAAGAAGAACATTAAAAGATATTCAATGAAGTTCTAACTTACCTAGTCATGAAACCATGAAGACTCATGCTCAAATGATGTTCAATGATGCATGAAGAAGATGGGTTTTAGGTTTGGAGAGTTAAAGAAGCAAGCTTTTTTCTTTCTCTCTTAAGAATCTCACTTTTTCTCTCAAGAATATCTTTTTCTCTCTATAGGGTTTCTGCTGAGTTGAGAGCATTCTGAAGAAGAAGAGATAAGGGTGTATATATATGGAGATGAGAGAATGAGTGAAAGGTCTTCGTTTTAAAAAATGAACCAGTTATCGATCGTTGTCGGTACCGTTGTGAACGCCATAGTGGTCATGGCAGCAGTACACACCGCCAAGGGAAGGGCTGCGGAAACCAATAGCGGTAATAAGAGCGGTTGGCAGAGCGGTGCAGGCTAGACAGAAAACACTGTCGGAACTGCTGTTGAAACCCAAAGCGGTCAAGGCAGAGGTCAGAGGCAAAATTTAATCCTCTAGGAAAGGACATGCAATTTTCAACCAACAAGGGAAAAGCATGCAATCCAAGACCAAGAGAAGAATGGGATCTTCTCAAATGGTCACTTGTCGCGCTAAGACAAGCACATCATCGTGCATGTGCGGACATTTTTGATCAATCAAACGGAAACGAATTACATCACACTAAACCACACTTAGGTCTAACAATGAGGTACAAGTGTGATGGGTGTAAAAGATGCACACAATATAAACAATTGGAGCATAAATGCAAGATGAACAAAGCATGCATGAAGTGTGTGTGTGCACCTAAACTCTTCAAGAATCAAGGTCAAGTGTTATACCTTTTGAAGTTCTTGATCTTGAAGTCACATTGGGAAGTTCAGAAGTTCACCAAACACAATAACCTAAGCTACCTGTTATATACCAATCCCAATATGGTTTGTCATGAAATAAGTCAATCAAAAATGAGGAACTTACAATCTCCCCCTTTAGCTATTTCATGACAAAACAACCACTAACAAAATAATCCTCACAAAACAAACAAAATCAAGCTATTGGTCAACAAAGTAAATTCTACGTTACAATGAGAGAAACCTACAAATCTAAGTCTTCAAGGTCTTCAATCTCTTCGTAGATCATTGTACCTGCACATAATAGCAAGAAAGCACTTTCCAAGATCAAGTGCATGTGAGGTGATCAAACATAAAAAGCATTTGCATTAATAAAAAAAAAACAATATAAAGAAATGCATGTGCAATGCTCCCCCTAAAAGGTTACTCTCTCTCAAACTTCTCCCCCAGAGCATACACATTGCTCCCCCTATATCTCTCAAGACTTCTCCCCATTTTTGTCATGAGATAAGTAAAGGAGCTCCCCCTATCAGATTGCTTTAGCAAAGAGAGCTATTAGCACAAAAGGCATTTGCATAATCATATAAACAAATTTTATGCAACTCAAGTAATTGAGAGAGATTCAATGAGTTTTATTTAAAAAAATGTGTGACAAAGATGCTTTGCATGCAAGACATGTTGCATTCAAATTCAAAATCTATGGTATTTGGTAAAGCAAACATCAAAAGGGTTTCCAAGAGAATTTAAACCAATTTGTACCCTATTGTCATAAACACACAAGATATAGTTTTTAAAAAGATATTTTTGAGCTAAGAGCAACTATATTAATCCTTAAAGGCAAACCAGGACATGGATTCAAAGATCCTATTTGATTTTTTCAGATGAAACATCCGTATGATAGTAGCCTAGTTTACACCTTTAAGAAGAGAGAGAAGACTAATTTTGATATAAAATCCTTAATGATTGAATGAATACTAGATCCTTATTGATTTTAGTCTTGATTGAATGAATACTATATCCTTATTGATTTTAGTCTTCTCATTTGCTTTACATACATATTTTGCATATAAGCAATCAAAAATATTTCATGCATATCATTTTAAGCATGTTATGGAGATAAATAATGGGTCATTCATATGTACTTTCCAAATAATTCTTCTAGTCCAAAAATGCATGTTTGAGCATAAATATGTTAGGGATTGCAAGTAAAGCAATGGTGCACACTTATTAAAAAAAAAACATATAAGCATATATGCGCAACCAAAAATCTCAAGCAATTATCAAAAGAGCTTAAATTTAATCAACTTTTTGCACATGGCAAATCATGCAAGTTTGCTCTCTTTGCTTGAGCTCCCTCATAGGGTCAATTCCAACCAAGTCAAAGAGAGGCATGAGCCCCTATAGATTTACCAAGTCCATTGGACCAAGTTGCATATACGGGTATCACATTGGCACAATGGCAAGCGGGTTTATGCAAACTTGCCCTCTTTTTCAATTGTTTTTCTTTCATGCTCCTAACTTACACCTCTTGATGTAATCAAAACAATTTGGTCTTAAGTGACCAATCGTATCACAAAAATGACAAGTAGGTACAAAGTAAGAATTTATACCATTGCATTAAAATCCCATTGAGGCATTTCCATGTTGATAAGGTTGTCTTTGATGGTGCATTGGTTTGCTTCTATCTGGAGCTTGAGCCAATTGGTGGCACTTTTGTGGTCTAGCTTGTTGAGGTGGTTGAGCCGGTTGAATACGCCTCTTTGGTTGTGCAAAGCTTGGGTATGGAGCTCTTGTAAGTTGAGGTTGAGCTTCACCCTTTCTTGGCATCTTCATTTGGCCATTCTTGGATGACTCTCCAAGATCAGTCTTTCTCCTAGGGTGTTGAGGAGGTGAAGCTAAGCATTTTCCTTGAGCTTGAGGTTGCTTGATCTTAGCCTTCTTCAAAACATCTAGATGCATCATCTCTTTGTCCTTGACAATCTTCAAGGTAGCACTCTTAGAAGATTCACCCATTTCAAAAGTCTTCTTGTGGTAAGAAGATTGAGAAGGCACTTTAGGAACAATTTCCTTCACAAAATAGTCTTGTTGGATGATGGTGTCACTTCCTCATCAACAAAACCTAGGCCTCTCTTGTCACTAGGCATCTTCCCACAACCAAGCATAATGTTGAGCTTCTCTGTACCCGAAGTGAATTTAGCAAGTGATATCCTTGCTTCTTCAAGCTCTTTCTTCAACTTGTCCTCATTTTCTTTAACAAGATTACTTCCTTATTTAAGAGAATCATCTTTTCTCTTAGTTGAAGATTATTTTCCTTCAACCCTAAAATCTCCTTCCTTTTCTTCTTCAAGGAGTCATGAAAGAATGTCATGAAATCCTCATAACTCATTCTTTCCTTGTTGTCAAACCTCTCCAAGTCGGAGTGTAAGATCATTGATTTGTATTGGCTTGATTCCATTGTAAAACACTCTTTGTTTGTAATGGTTAGTTGCTTAGGTGATTCTTGGTGAAAAGAAGCTTTAAAGGAGAAAAGCAACTTCTCATGTAAATATCATCTTCAAGAGGAAAATCGCTTACTTGGATGCTAAGGTATCAAGATACTTATTCCTCTTGCAAGACGTAAGTGCACACACACACAATTCATACATGTGTGTCTCTGTATCATTGTTCAAAACATTTGGTATAACACATTCACACTCATTTAAGTATGCACATGCATTGTTCTCATATTGACAAACATTGTAGAATTGCATGTTTTATAACTATTGCTTGGATATGGCATGCTTATGTGACATTGTGTTAATTTGTTTGAGTTTCTTGTATTTTGGACTTGAACATGATCTCTTATGATTCCTTATTGAGTCCTAATCATTTCGGTTACTCATTCATTAAGTTTCGAGTCTAAACGATGCAACTATGCTACTTTGCGCTCTCTTTCGTTGAGTTGTTTTCGTTATCGTATTTCGAGATGAACTCTCAACCTTTTATCAAATTTTTGTAGTCGTTGTTGTGTGTGAGTGAGTCACAATTTGTAATTCGAAGACAGATTCAAAATCAAAGTTCGGAGGCCCAGATACAGCTAAAGAACGGGAGAGGAGTTTACTAGCGCCTAAGGCCAAGCAAAAGATGCCACGTGTGGACCACGGCCAAGGAGGCCCTCTACCCACGTGTGCCACATGTGCCCCACACGTGGTGGCTTATGTGGCATGCTTTGATTGGGTCTTCGTTTTCCCTCTCTCTCTTTTAAATGCTCTCATCCTTCCCTCCAAACATAACTTGAAGAAAATTGAAAAGAAAGAAGTGTAGAATTTCTTCATGATTTTTGTTATCTTGATTCAAAATCCAAAAATGTTGGTCTTGATGAGAGCTACAAACCCCAAGTATTTTTAGAGCCAAGTGACTTCGTGATTTTTCACTGAGAGCAGATTTCAGTTCGAGGTTCATCTTTGTATGTGAAACATCTTCTTCTTACTTTCTCTTTTGATCATCTCTTTTATTCTTCTTATTTGATAGATGAAATGTGTTAAGAATGATTTTAGTTCGTACTCTAGGTTTGTTTGATTGATTGATTGTTGAGTTTTAGCCTTGTGATCTCATTTGAACATATTTTGCTAAACTTGACTTAACTTAACTTGAAATTGATTCTAGAAATATCTTGTATGATATGTCTCTTGATAATTTCTAGGTTTAATTTCATAATCTAAGAACAAAGAATTTTTGTGTGAAACATTGAATATTCTTGACTTGTTCTTATTGATACACATGCCTTAATTTCTATGTACATTTGTAATTGTTTGTTGAAAGCATATCCTAGAATATTTCTAAGCATGTTCATAGAGCTTGATTGATCATCTTGCTTTATTTGGTTGTGTTTGCATCATTTGCATCACCTAGATCATTACCCTCTTTTTAAAGTGAGTGAAGCTTTAATTTGAGCAAGAAGACTTAGCTAGGAATGTGTTCCGGATAGCCAAGCAAAAGTCTTAGCAAGGAGTTTGGTACTCCGGATGGTTGGGCTAAGGAAGCTTGACTAGGATCTTTGTGATCTAGATTGCTAAGTAAGGAAATCTTCCTAGAGACTTGAGAACCTTGGATAGGAAGTTGCTTCCTAGAGGTGTAGGACACACCTTGGATAGAGAGTAGGCTTTCACTAGCTCGAGGGTAGATTAGGAGGTGATAGCTTAGGGTGGATATCATTGTGTTGATAGCCTTTAGTATGCAAGTCCTTTTTCATATAGTGGATTGCTTTGCCGGTGGTTGTGGTATCAACCTGTGGATGTTTCCTCTTTGAGGTTTTACCACGTAAAAACTATTGTGTCAAGTTTCGCTTTACTTTTCATTATCTTTCATTTCAAATATTGATTGTATCTTTTGTATATTGTTTTTCACATGTATTGATTCATACTATACAATTGTTAAAACATATCAAGTGTTCATTTCATTCTTGTTATCCACATTTTTTTTTAATATTGGAAGAATTTGGGCCTATACCTATTCACCCCTAGGTATATTATACACTATTGCTTTAATCACGGAGTTATCATCGTCACACGAGTATGAACAACACTCATGCATTATCTCTCACTAATTGAGTCAACTTCCTCATCAAGACCTTTGCCTTGGTCATTTGATGTCATATAAACACCTTCCAATTGAGTGGCTACATCAATCACACTTTTAGCTACCTTTTCATTTACTTCTTCTTCAAGGTCACAAATAGAGGCATTTTTGCCTTCTTCTCCAACATCCACATGAGAGGCTCCAAAGGCCGTGTAGTAATTTGCAAGCTCTTCATCACTTGAAGAGTCTTCTACACTCTCACTATCACTTGAAGAGGTGGCCATCTCCTTTCCATTTCTTTTGTTCTTCAAGTTACCACAAACCTTGGAGATATGCCCATATCCTCCACATTCAAAGCATTGAATGCCTTTTCTTGAAGACTTTTCTTAGCTTGGCTCAATGTTCTTGGAGTCATCCTTTTGTAGTCTCAAGAACTTCTTGAATTTCTTCACCATTTAAGCCACATCTTCATCTGAGTCATTATCCTCCTTTTCAACTTTGGAGGTCTTCAAGGCTATTCCCTTTTGGTTCTAGGGAGATAAGGAAGTGGGAGCCTTTCTTGACTCATAAGCAAATAGCCTTCCAATCACTTCACTCAGCTTCATCTTCTTGAAGTCACTATTCTCTTCAAGAGCCGTCACCTTAGATTCAAATCTAGGAGGTAGTGACCTCATGATCTTTTGCTTCATCCTCCTATCCGAGTATGGGTCACCTAGTTGATGACTTTGATTGGCAATGTCCATCAACTTCACTTGGAAGTCATTGAAGCACTCATGCTCTTCCATCCTAATAGTCTCGAATATGGTTTGAAGCACTTGGAGTTTGGAGTCTTTCACCACTTCTGTTCCCTCATGTGTCGTCTCTAAGATTTTCCAAGCTTCATGTGCATTTTTGGTGATTTGGATGAGTTTATATTGACTATCATCCATTGCACTAAGCAAGGCATGCATGGCCTTATTGTTCCATTTCGATGCTCCAAACTCTTCGGCACTCCATTGAGCCTTGGGCTTGGGAACAATGCTTCCATCTCTGGCGGTTACAGTGGGAGGTGTGTATCCATCCTCAATTACCATCCACACCTTATCATCTATCGCCGATAGATAGGACTCCATCTTCCCCTTCCACAATGAGTAATTGTCACCCTTGAGCAATGGTGGCCACACGCTCGACGCTCCCTCTTTGCTAGTCCCAAATTCACTCATAGTATTTGGGTGAAGTATGCAAATGAATGCAAATGAATGTAGCAATCAAAACACACAAAAGCAAGGCACACAAGCAAAAGCAAGGATCACTTAAGTATGTCTAAGAACCCGCATTGATACCAATTGAAAACAAATATAGCGTGTGTGTCTAAACAACCTAGAGATGAGAGGGGGGGGAATGGATTGTTAATCGATTATTACCAAATTTTCGATTAGTCAAAATTAATCGCAATTAACTCATTTCAACAAACAATAAAAATCAAGTAAAAGTGCGGAAATTAAAGAACACTTGATTTTTACATGGAAACCTTCAACAAAGAAAAACCACGAGCTGATATGTGTGCCACACACGATCCTCGAATCCACTATATGTAATGATGTTTACAACCTAGGTTGACCTCAACCATTCTCGGTTACTAACCCACCATTACTACCCGCATACCTTTTATAGCAAACCTAGACCAACCTTAGACAACCTCTATATAAAGAGAAGGTTACACTTTCAAGTGTGTAAGATCCTTTATTTGTATTGGCTTGATTCCATTGCAAAACTCTCTTTATTTGTATTAGTAGTTGCTTAAGTGTTTCTTGGAAGAAAAGAGCCTCAAAGGTGAAGAAGCAACATCTTGTGCAAATATCGTCTTCAAGGGGAACATCGCTTACTTGGATGCTAAGGTATCAAGATTCTTCTTCCTCTTGCAAGGCATTAGCGCACACACACACAATTCATACATGTGTGTCCCTGCATCGTAGTTCAAACATTTGGTATAACACTTTCACACACATTTAGCATGCACATGCATTTATCTCATTGTTGACAATCTTGTAGAATTGCATGTTTTCTCACTATCGCTTAGATATGGCATGCTTGTGTTGAATAGTGTTTATTTGTTTGTGTTTCTTGTGTTTTGGACTTGAACATGATCTTATTTGATTCCTTATTGAGTTCCGGTCATTTCGGTTACTCATTCGTTAAGTTTCGAGTCCATACGACGTAGTTATGCTACTTTGCATTCTCATTCGTTGAGTTGTGTTCGTCGTCATTTTCCGAGATGAATTCTCAACCATTTGTCAAAGTTTCATAGTCGTCGTTGTGCGTGAGGGAGTCACGGTTCGTAATCTGAAAACGGATTCGAATTCGGAGTTCGGATGACCGAATACGGTCGAAGAACGTGCGAGGTGCGCGAGAGGAGCAAGCTGGCCAAAGGCCACCACGTGTGGACCACGTGTGCCACACGGCCCAGCCAGCTCTCTGGCCACGTGTGGCACACGCTGACCACACGTGGGATGGCTGAAGCTCCTCTAATTTTTGGACAAAAATGCCCCTCTTCCTTTTCATTCAAATGACCTCTCTTCCCTCCATTTCCATAACTTGAACAACACCAAATCTGAAAATCTGCAGAATTGTTCTTGATTTTTGATTTCTTATTTTGATCATAACTCTCTCATACGAACTCGAAATTGAGTGATTCAAAAACCAAAATTGTTGGTCTTGAAGAGAGCTACAAAACCCAAGCATTTTAAGAGTCATTTGAATTCGTGATTGGTCACAGCATGCTGTTCTTCAGTCCGAGGTTCATTGTTGTATGTTAAACTTCTTCTTCTCACTTCATCTTTTGATCTGCACTTTAATCTTTCTATTTGATAGATGATTTGTGTTTAGAATGATGTTAGAACATATTCTAGGGGTGGTTGATCATTTGGTAATTGAGTTTTAGCTTTGTGATTTTACTTGAACATATATTTGCTAAACTTGATTAATCTTGAAATTGATTCTAGAAATGATATATGTGATGTGCTTTATGACATTTTCTAGGTTTAATTTCATGATCTAAGAACTAGGTTTTTAGTGTGATATATTGAATATTCATACCTTGTTCTTATTGATATACATGCTTTGATTTCTAGGTATTTTTGTGATTGATTGTTGAAAGCATATCCTAGAATGTATGTAAGCATGTTCATAGAGCTTGATTGATTATCTAGCTTTATTTGTTTGTAAGTGATTCATCTTCTTCTTACTTTCATTATTGATCATCTCTTTAATTGTCTTATTTGATTGATGAAAAGTAATATGAATGATGTTAATTCACATGCTTAGGTTTCTAGATACATTTTGTGATTGAGTTGTGATAGCTTTATTCTAGATTCTCTAATTGCATGTTCATGGAGTGTGTTTGATCAACTTGCTCTATTTGTTTGTGATTGCATCATATTGCTTGTGTGCACTTCACTTAGATCATTGCCTTGTGAAAGGTTGAAGTCTCTTGCAAAGTGAGTGAAGCTTTGTCTTGAGCAAGAAGACTTGGCTAGGAAAGGATTCCGGATAGCCAAGCAAAAGAAGTCTTAGTTAGGATCAAGAGGATCCGGATAACTAAGCAAAAGTCTTAGCAAGGAGTTGCGTACTCCGGATGGTTGAGCTAGGGTAGCTTAACTAGGATCCTAGTGATCTAGATTTCTAAGCAAGGAAATCTTCCTAGAGGCTTTTTAGTCTTGGATAGGAAGTTGCTCTCTAGAGGTGTAGGACACATCTTGGATAGAGAGTAGGCTTTGTGAATCACTAGCCCGAGGGTTGATTAGGTTTTGATAGCTTGAAGTGGATATCATAGTGTTGATAGCTTTGAGTGTGTAAGGCCTTTTCGTATAGTGGATTTGCTTTGCCGGTGGTTGTGGATTCAACCCGTGGATGTTTCCTCTTTGAGGTTTTACCACGTAAAAATATTGTGTCTCATTTTCGCTTTATATTTCCTTATCTTCCATATGTTCACTTGTATTGATTCTATTGTATATTGATGCTTACATGAATTGATTCATATTATACAATTGTTATATCATTTCAAGTATTCATTTCATTCTTATATTCCGCATTTTTGAATATTGGAAGAATTTGGGACTATACCTATTCACCCCCCCTCTAGGTATAAAACACTATCACTTTAAAGGGAATTTCAAAGTGAGCACCTCCTAATCTACCCGCAGGCCTTTTACAGAAAAGCTAGCACAATGCTTGTGCAACTTCACCTAGAAGCCACAAGACTTTGATTCTTGAAGAGAATAAAAAGTTTAAGTGAATATCACAATGATGCACAAATGCAATGAGTGCTAAACTAAAAACTTTATGCTTAGCTAGATGTTATAATGCAAATCAACATCCTAGTTATCAACAAAGCCTACATGCACATACATGAGGTCCAATTAGTTGTAAAGTTTTCTAACAACCTAATTGTCAACTAACAAAGCCAAATCAACCCAAGATGTCAATAATCATGGCAAGGACTATAGATATGCAATTAACAAATGCAATCAAGGAGTCCTACACATCAATATCTAAATGCAATGTATAGAGACTTAGCTAAAGACCAAAATGATCCTAAATGCTAGCTATCATAATACAAACCCAATCATGTTATCAAGACTCATAAATATATGCAATAAATAGAGTCTAGGTATTTAATCTTGCAATAAACACCTAATCTAGAGTAAGAAGAACATTAAAAGATATTCAATGAAGTTCTAACTTACCTAGTTGAAAGTATACAAATAAAATTAAATTGCTTAAGACGTACCTAGAGGGGGGGGGGGGGGGGGGGGGGGGGGGTGAATAGGTTTTTCACATAATTCCATTCCCTTGAACAAACTTACGTTTGTCCCTCAAGGTAGCCTTACATACAACACAAAAAACAAGGAATCATACAAAGACAAGATAACATGTGATCATTCATACATTGTCTAAGTATCAACAAGTTGTATGAGGTATAAAGAAAAAACATTAAATCAATTAACAAGAATACTTGTATTTCAATATATGTTCAATCATTACAAGTATATACAAATATCACTATACACAAAAACTAATCAATATACAAAAGAAATGTAATTACAATCATGATCAAAAGAATAGACTTATAAATCACACTTTACAAAATCTTGTTCCAATATACTTCACAAGTGAATAATATGTCACAAGATAACAACATACACAAAAACAAATAGAAGAAATAGAGATAGAAAGAATTAACACAAGGATTTTTTTAACGTGGTAAAACCTCCAAGGAGGAAACATCCATGGGTTGAAATACAACCATTGGGTACTATATATATTGGAAAGTAAATTAGAAGTTCCACAAAGTGACCAATCCTATATCACCAACCCATGTGGAGTCTATGTCTACCCAAACCCTATTGGAAGATACAAAATCCCTCAATAATGCGAAACCACTACATATTGGAAATCATACCTAGCCAACATCGTTGGTAGATTAGAAATTCCTCAAGAGTGCATACATACCCCATGTACCCCGCTCTATCAGACTCTATGCCTAACCAAACATCCAGGCCTACCAATATATAAGCCAACTCTCTATCCAAGGCACACTTGCCTCTAGAGAGCCTCCCTTGCATGACTATCCAAGTCCTCCCGACTCTAGCCATGACTTCTTGCTTGTCTATCCAAGTCCTCAAGACTGTAGACAAGACTTCTTGCTTGGCTATCCGAGTCATCCCGACTCTAACCAAGACTTCATGCCTTTTACAAGGACTTCCTAGTGTGATCATGTGAATGCAAATGATGCAAACAATCAAAATATCATAGAACATGTGATCAATACATTCCATGGAACAACTAGATCTATAGTTGTGAAAACACAAAGAAATCTAGATGCGAAAACACAAAGAAATCTAGATGCAAAAACATGAATGAAAACCTAGAGCATGTGAAATCAACTAACACATAAAACTCCTAGATTCATTCACTCAAATAACTCTTGAACAATTCATATACATGAGGCACAAGTTCAAGATGTTATAAACATACATAAAAATGCTAGAATCACAAAATGTATTCAATAAGTACTCTAGCCAAAGATTTAGAGATAGGATATATTGTTAAAACAATTCAATCCTAGATATCTCTAAAAACACATACAAAGGCTCTAATCCTAGATATCATAAATCAATGATCAAAAACACATTTCAAGGATTATTAATCATAAAATGAATCAATCAAGTCTCAAATAATCCTAGATGTCAATCTAATCACAATACAACTCTCAATCATGTGAAAAACAAAGAATCCAAGAATCTAGTCCACATGTGTCTCTAATTAGACTTTTTAATTAGATTGATTATGAAGCTATCTTTCTCAATAGCATTCACCATATATACACATACATATAGAAGAAGAAACCCCAAGCAAATTGAAGGTTTAAAAAGATGAAATTACCAAGATATGAACTCTACCTTGATATCACAAGCTGGTTCGTTTTTCTAAGTAAAGCCACTCCGAAAATCAATCAAACAGCTACAAGATCACTTGAAAAAGGTAGAGGACTCAATTATGAACAATCTCCAACTTGAATCACTCAATTTCGACTTTGGATGAGAAAATTATAGTGTATGGAAGTTGAGAAAAAATTGGAGAGAAAATCTGACGGGATTTCAAAACTTTTTCTTCTTGAAAACAAATGGAGGGAAGAGGAGGTATTTAAAAGAAGGAGAGAGAAGAAGAGATTTCGGCCAATCACAGAAGGCCATGTCACCCCTGGGCCGTGTGGGGAGCGTGGGTCACACGGGACCAAAGGGCTGGTTTGGTTTGGCCGTGTGGCCCACGGCCTCCACACAGGGTGGCCTAGCCAAGGCCAACTGCCATGGTTGCTTCTCTCGCGCACCTCGTACATTCTTTGACCGTATTTGAGCCTTCGAATCTGTTTTCGGATTACGAATCGTGACTCCCTCACGCACAACGACAACTATGAAAATTTGACAAACGGTTGAGAATTCATCTTAGAAAATGACGACGAACACAACTCAATGAATGAGAACGAAAAGTAGCATAGCTACATCGTTTGGACTCGAAACTAAATGAATGATTAACCAAAATAACCGGGACTCAATAAGGAATCAATTAAGATCATGTACAAGTCCAAAACACAAGAAACACAAACAATCAAACACAAATTCATATATGAATGTCATTTCCTAGACATAGTCTTAGAACATGCAACTCTACAATGTATGAACATTTGAGTTTAATGCATGAGCAAACAAAAACATGTGAATATGTTATATAGATGATGCGCAACGATGTAGGGACACTTATGAATGATTTGTGTGTGTGTGCCTGTGCCTTGTAAGAGGAATGAGGTCAATTATACCTTTGATGAGCAATGAAGCTAATTCCCCTTATCAAGCCACCATCTTGCATGCATTGTAGTCGAGTCTTTCTTTGAAGTTTTGAATCATCATCAATACGACCTCTAAACAATACAAGATGAATAACGTTTTGATATGGAATATATTCCAACACAAACTAAAAACCTAACACTAGTCATGAAACCATGAAGACCTATGCTTAAATGATGTTCAATGATGCATGAAGAAGATGGGTTTTGGGTTTGGAGAGTTAAAGGGGAAAGCTTTTTGCTTTCTCTCTCAAGAATCTCACTTTTTCTCTCTCAAGAATATCTCTTTCTCTCTCTAGGGTTTATACTAAGTTGAGAGCATTCTAAAGAAGAAGATATAAGGGTGTATATATAGGGAGATGAGAGAATGAGTGAAAGGTCGTTGTTTTAAAAAACGAACCAGTTGTCGACCATTGTCAATACCGCTGTGAAAGCCACAGCGGTTATGACAGTGTTACACACTGCCAAGGGAAGGGCTACGGAAACTAGCAGCGGTAATGAGAGTGGTTGGTAGAGCGGTGCAGGCTAGACAGAAAAAGCTATTGAAACAACTGCTGAAACCCAGAGCAATCAAGGCAACAGTCAGAGGCAAAATTCAAGCCTCTAGGAAAGGACATGCAACTTTCAACCAACAAGGGAACCATGTAATCCAAGACCAAGAGAAGAATGATATCTTCTCAAGTGGTCACTCGTCGCGCTAAGACAAGCACAACATCGTGCATGCGTGGACATTTTCGATCAATCAAATGGAAACGAATTACATCACATTAAACCATACTTAGATCTAACAATGAAGTGCAAGTGTGATGGGTGTAAAGGATGCACACAATATAAACAATTGGAACACAAATGCAAGACGAATAAAACATGCATGAAGTGTGTGTGTGTGTGTGTGTGTGTGTGTGTGTGTGTGTGTGTGTGTGTGTGTGTGTGTGTGCACCTAAACTCTTCAAGAATCAAGGCCAAGTGTTATACCTTTTGAAGCTCTTGATCTTGAAGTCACATTGGGAAGCCCGAAAGCTTGCCAAACACAATAACTAAGCTGCCTATTACATACCAATCCCAATATGGTTTGTCGTGAAATAAGCCAACAAAAAATGAGAAACTAATAGATATGTGCACCTATATCATGTTGTAGTGATGAGCACGCATGCATTATTGAAGAGGTCCATTGGTCAGATTAATAGGTGAAGACTTAGTCTACTTCAATTAGTTGAGTCAATTGGTTGTTTCCGTTAAATAAGTTAGTAATGGATGGATTCATGGGCACTTGGTGAATGTGAGTTCCTTTCTTTTAGGGCATTATTGTTAATGCTCTTTGCTTTTAGTTAGTGGGTACTTTGTTTCCTAGTTTTCAAGATAGTTGCTATTGTAATGCCTATATAAGGCTTTCTTCGAATTGAATAAAGTATTGATTAAATTGCAACCAAAAATCTTCCTAATCTCTTATCTTTCTTCTCACTTTCTCATTCCTGCTAAATTGTTCATAACAATTTGGTATGGATTTTTCCAATTAAGGAAACTACATAGAGAATTTAGTAGAAGAGATAGAAAGTAGCAAGAGAGATGGGGAAGATAAGCAAAAGAGAAGGATATTTGAAGCAATATCCATTCATAATAATTTCAATCAACTAATGTGGCTATATATAGGCCATACATTTCGAAAGAGTTTCACAAACAAACATAAACAACATTACAAAGCATTACAAGGAAATAGGAAATAGGAAATAATGGGAAATAATAGGTACACTTCTTGCAACATAATCTGCATGATGGTGTGAAACAAGGCCATTAACAAGACCACTAATTCATCCACTTTATTTTAATAACTAATACTAATGCTGTCAAAGTCCTGCACTACTTGCATGAGAGTATCATGTTTGCACCCATGCCATGGCATTCATGGCCACATTACATACATATCATTCCATTCCTCTCAAACTATCCTTGTCCGCAAGGATAAAATCCATATAGATCGACAGGAAGTTTCAAATCCAACCCGTTGGACTTACCCCAACTAAGAGGGTCTCTGAATTTGATTAACCATATGTGTAATTGGAGAACAATTCCCTCTAAACGGAAGGGATGCCAATTGGACCTGTAGAGGAGGAGCGAAATTTTTGAAGTCAAAAATTGGTTCCACCTTGTAGATCCATCCAATGGGATCGTCCCCACCAAGTTTGGGAAATGATAGCTTGTGTTGGGTGTGGTTTCGGTCGAAATTAGGGTTGGGAATGGTGGTTCCTGTTGGAGAGGTATGGGTGGTGGTGATTTTCTAAAATGAACTCTCTTTGTGAAAGACACCCAGAGATTGAAGTTCATTCAAAATGGTTTGGAGGTTATTATGGATTTGGTTGAGACTATACTCATGTCAAGCAAGAGTTTTGTAAACATCGTTATGGAACTTGGCATCCATGGATCGAATGCTCTGATACCAATGTTATAGATTTTTCCAATTAAGGAAACAACATAGAGAATTTGTAAGAAGAGATAGAAAGTAGCAAGAAAGATAGAGAAGATAAACAAGAGAGAATGATATTTGAAGCAATATTCATTCATAATAATCTCAATCAGCTAATGTGGTTATATATAGGCCAGACAATTCGAAAGAGTTGCACAAACTAATAGAAATAACATTACAAAGCATTACAAGGAAATAGGAAATAATGGGAAATAATGGGTGCACTTCTTACAACATAATCTACATGATGGCATGAAACAAGGCAATCAACAAGACCATTAATTCACCCACTTTATTTTAACAATTAATACTACTGCTAACCAAGTCCTCCACTACTTGCATGGGAGTATCATGTTTGCACCCATGCCATGGCATTCATGGCCACATTATATACATATTATGTCCATGGATGTTTGTTAGGGGATTTTGGCTTTTTGGGGAGGTTTGATTTGAAGAAAAACCCTAGATGGAAAATAGAAGATTAGAGACAAAGTCTGTGGAATTGGTATATATAGGTTTGGATTGGGCTTTCTCACTTAGGCACCAACCCATCCCAACCCAACCCAAGTCGGTTTGATTAGGTAGTAGTATGATATTTGCACAAGATATTCTCTTTACAATCAAGGGCGAAAAAGGGATTTTGGTTTTAGGGGGGCCAAGACAAAAACAAATATTCAAGTAGACGGAAGATAAATATACTAAGTATTTTAAAAATAAGTTATTTAAAAATTGAATGTAATAACGTTTAGTATTATATGTAAACTGTAATAGTACAACAAATTAATTAATAAATAAAATAGACACAATTTTATGAATCAAAATGGAACCCAATGCTCTTTTAAATTACTAAAATCATTTATAATCGAATCCATAATAAGTTGCTATGTGATTACCCATTCAATATACATGATCAAAAAGTTTTTAAGAAATTCATATTCCATCTTGTTACAAAACATAATCTTGACAATACGCATAAAACGTTTTGTTAACTGCCAAAAATGGTAAGGGTTCAAAGAAGAATTTTCCATCCATACAGGGGAAGATTCTGGATAGAAGAAAGGGCCTCTTGTTACCCCGCCACAGAAATCAGCCAGAATACGCCCTCTGCCAGTCCAGATCAAGATCAAGGTCTCTTAAGCTCCAGGATACCAGAGAACACAGAAGCCAAGTTAATAAGGACACCATTACTATCAAACCCTGGTATCCCGCTACCGTACTAACCTGGTATCCCGATACCCAGGTACTCTCGTACCTCGATATATTATACTAAGTATAATAGTCAAGTGGGAAGCAAGATGTCTTTATACCCGCTTCCTCCTAAAGCTGTCCAAACCACGCAGCGAGCAGCAGAGTAGCAAACTACCAAGTATCGAGGTAAGAGTAGACATGCCAAGATCAAGCTACAATGAAGGATAGTAAGACGATGCCATTTTAATAGTAAGGAGATCGACTCATTCCCGAAACTGAAGGAATTTTATTTGAAAGCAAAGTCAACTACATCAAATTTCTGCCAAAAAAGGGATCGCTTGATTCCTTGAATCAAACCTACGATCTTTTCGCCAATCGCCATGGAACGTCCCGAAAATCTCTAGGTCACAAGACCAAATTTATAGGAGTGCTCAACAAGCATTGGACGTATATATACAACACATCACCATACAAAATGGAGACCGCAACTTTGAGTGCTAAACCCTACTTCATGTTTTTCTACTTATTGACATGCACGAGAGCTCTATTGCCATCGCCACTTGAGTTTTAACCCTATCACCATAGCCATATACAATTGTATTTTCTTTATATGTTTATGATCAACAAAAAGTGTGTGATATGATTCTTCTGATGTGTTATTTTTATTCACCTTTTTCATAGTATTTAGCTTATTTTGCACTAAAAAAGTCAATAGGTATCGAACTACTTAATACCTCTCCGACTGAGATCCATCCCAATTTCAGTCATTAGAGTTGTTAATTGGAAAATCACCCCTAGTGACAATTTTCGGTTAATACCTTTGGCACCGTCTGTGGGAACACTCCCATCACATTTACTAAAGCTACCTAGTTCTACCCCAAAGACTCAGAAGATGAGGCTTCGATCCTCTCAGGGGTGACCCAATCCTTCGAGAACACATTCCCTCACTTCCACTCAGAGAAACCAAGGGAATAGGAGCCCAGCACCGATTCCTCCACTCGATACCCGCTCCGCGCTCCAGGACCCCACGGTCTAGGAGATAAATCGGTGTACTATGGAGCAACACGCATCAGTCTATGTGGAAAGCATCCGCCTCCGGATGATCACTTAAAGGATACCCTTCGAAGCACCCGGGCTCGTATGAGAAGCTAGACCAAGTACTTGGATACCAGTTTTTGATAGACTCGGACCGCCACTACCAGCCAAGTCATCCTGGAGATTTTAGACCCCGACAGGTGAAGTCAGCGTTTGACATTCCTCCTAGAAAGTACCAGCCAACGGCTAAATTAGTAGAGGAGAAGAGGGCTCCACAACCCGATATAGGTGGCAGTATCGGGCCAAGGAGAAACTCGTGGGGTACCTAGCCCTAGAAGGAGGAGAGCAAGAAGGCAATAGAAGTATCTGAAACTGTGGATAATGAAGGCTTAGTAGCCCAATCTAGGCACGATGGGTCAAAACGTCTTGAAGATAAAATGGCCAAAATGGCAAAGGAACTTAAGGAGCTAAGGAAAGGGAAGCAACAGAGTACCCAAAAGAATCCTTTGGGGGAGATGAATTCACTATTCTCTAGGAGAATCAGAGAAGCGGAATTACCCCTCAAATTTAAGATGCCCGCCGAGAAATACTCTAGATCAGAAGACCCCATGAGCCATCTGGAGAGTTTTATCCACCATATGGAGGTCCAGAATGCTATCCAATTAGCGATGTGTAGGATGTTCCCTTCCACCCTGATGAATTGTGCCAAGACTTGGTTCAGAAAGTTACCTCCAGGTAGTGTGGATTCTTTTACAAAGCTTACTACAGATTTTTGTGCTTAGTTTCAAGGGATCAAACCTTAACTTAAGGACCCCGTCCTACTCCAGTACATGATCCTAGAGCGGGGTGAGAAGTTGACGCCTTATGTAGAGAAGTTCCATAAATAGGTGATCTAGATGAGAGTGTTTGTTGAGAAGGAAACCTTGGCAAATTTCAGAAGGAACCTGTGGGAGGGTAGATTGTGCCGGTCGTTTGCCAAACACCCGCCTGAAACCTACCAAGAGGCATATGATAGGGCATCAGAACAGGTGAACATAAATGAATAGCTCTAGGTTAAAGTCGAGCACGATGAAGCCCGATCAGCCAAGCGGCCAAAGAAAGAATCTCCGAAGCCTGCACCAGTAAAGAAATTTTAGAATCATTCTCCGAACCGGTTTACCTAACGGCCACCCCTCATTCCCAGTATCAGGATAGATATCCAGTGAGAAGAACCCTTCCTAGAATCAAACCTCCACTAAGAGAGGTAGCACGGGTAGCAAGCGGAGAAGACTGGTATAACCACTACACTCTTCTCAATACATCCCGAGAGACCATATACCTCGCCATCCACGGCAAGGGTTTGCTCAGAAAGCCCGGTCCTATAAAGATCCCGACTAATAAGAGAAATAACTACAAATACTGTGACTTCCATAAAGGTGTGGGGCATAACACACCAGAATGCTACAGCCTCCATAACTAGATTGAAAGATTGGTAAGGGGGGACTCTAAATTAAATTTTTGCAACAGGTGAGGGATAGCATCAAGGTAGGAAATGAGGTACAGGGAGAGATGCGGGAAGCAGAGGAGAGACGAAAAGATAAGGGGAAAGATCTGATGCAGTGGATCCAAGTCATTTATACCATTAGTGGGGGCCTTACCCTGGCCAGGATCTCCAACAATTTAAGAAAGAACCATGCTAGGAAGATCCCTCGGCTCACTGTTGGTCATGATGTACTCTGAGTCAACAAGGGTTTCCGAGATCCATCTTGAGCCACCCAGATCATTTTCACAGAAGAAGATGTCTATAATACAGTTCAACCACATGATGATCCGATGGTGATCACGATACAGATAGCCAACTGCCTGGTTCATCGCGACTTAATTGATACCGGGAGCAGTATAGACATCATGTTCAAAGGGCCTCATGATAAGCTCAAGCTGAAGAACCATTGTTACAACAGTTGTACTACACCCCTATATGGATTTATAGAGGACTCGCTAATGCCGGTTGGATCCCATAGGTTACCGATGATAATCGGAAAAGCACCCCTCCAACAGAACCTAATGACATAGTTTGTCAAAGTCGACACCCTGTCCGCCTACAATGCGATCTTGGGAAGACCTTTCCTGGCAGAAATCAGAGGGGTACTATCAGTCTACCATAATGTCCTAAAATTCCCGATCGGACCCAAAGTAGGACAGGTCAGAGGGGATTAGTAGGCAGCTCACAATTGTTATGTGGTGTCCACCAATCTTACCGCGCTAGCTAAGTAGTGTGCACATGTAACCAGTGAACCAAGCAAAGAGTCACCAGAGTAGAATCACTACGTCTAGGAAGAAGGAGAGGTACCGGACATGATCATAGAAGAGATAAAAGAGGAAGAGCGGGGGTGGACCAATGGGTACCACACGAAGCAGTTAGAAGAAATACCTATCAGAAAGGGAAATCCAACCAAAGTAGTGAAGATAGGAGGCGCACTGAATTGTGAGGTCAGGAAGAACCTAGTAAAGCTCCCTGAGGAATACAATGACATTTTTTCCTGGAGTCATGATGAAATGCCAGGTATCCCTATCACCTTAGCCACTTACAAGTTGGCAGTAGATGCAACCTTCAAACCAATCAAACAGAAGCGGAGGCATTTCAACACCGAGCGGAATGCCACGGTTCAGGAAGAGGTAGATAAACTTTTGAAAACCAGATTCATCAGAGAATCCCGCTACCCCGAATGGATCGCCGATGTAGTCATGGTAACCAAAGCCAATGGGATATTTCAATCAACCATTATCCAATTTTGGATTTCAAAATCATTATTAATTTAACATGATGTTTTTATAAATAGTACTAATGTTATACAAATTAAAAATTAGTTCAAAAATCAACACAAATGATTCATCTTTAACATAATATTTCAATGTGCTTTTTATTTTAGAAAGATTTTACTTACTTTCAGTTAAGTATTAGTAAATATATCTAACAGTTTTCTTTTTCTTTTTCTTTTTGACAATATCTATTAATCCGAACCAAATATTTTTTTGAAAGCTTTCGTCATTGGTAGGATTCAAACCGCTGACCTAAGAGTCATTTTCCTAAGCCTCAAACTCATCCATCTACCAACTGGGCTACACTCCTTAATTATTTGCCTCAAACTCATCCATCTACGCTCCTTATTAAAAATATTATAATTGGATAATGGTTGATTGAACTATTAATTAGATAGTATATTTTTAATTATTTCTCAAGTAAAAGCAATCCCAAACATAGCCTTAATCAACCATTATCCAATTTTGGATTTCAAAATCATTATTAATTTAACATGATGTTTTTATAAATAGTATTAATGTTATACAACTTAAAAATTAGTTCAAAAATCAACACAAATGATTCATCTTTAACATAAAATTTATGGAAGAAAGTTGTGAACAGCATGACAATTTATCACATCATTTTAGTTGATTTTTTTGACTAATTGTTTAGGTTGTACAAGATAATTCTTTTATAAAAAGTCAATTTTAAAAAGAAAAAAAAAATCTTATCTTATTTTTTAAAAAAGAAGAAATTATATTCATAGCAATTTTCTTTTGATATCTCAAAAATATTATTTTAAAGTATATTTTAGTCAATGTGCTTTTTATTCCAGAAAGATTTTACTTATTTTCAGTTAAGTATTAGTAAATATATCTAACAGTTTTTTTTTTCTTTTTGACAATATCTATTAATCTGAACCAGATATTTTTTTGAAAGCTTTTGCCCCAAGCCCCAAACTCATTCATCTACCAACTGTGTTAAAATACTTACACATTGATGTAAAAGCACCCACAAAACCTTCTATTATTTTATTGTAAGTTTAGCTATTGAAATTTAGCATTACTTGTGCCCACGTAACATTTACTCTTGAAAGTCGAGAAATATGGCAATAAATAAGCATAATAGGGACTTGAATACAACATAATCGGGATTTGAATACCTCTAACAACATTGAAGAGAAATTACACACAACTTGATCTAACAAAGTACGTGTTTACCGAATAATAACTTTATAAAAAGGTGTATGTTTGATATAATTTTTTCCTAGATCCTTTCTGTAGGGTGATGATATTCACTTTCTACACTTCAATTTAATTATTGTAGTCGATCGGCTTTACAATTAATTCTGATCGTCGAGGTGGGCACTGAAAACCTATAAAACAGCAAATAAAAAGAGCGGTGGCAAGCCACAAGAAGGGGTGTTCCCTTTCGGGACTCTCCAACGCTCAAGTTAGTATCTTGTTTGATATTAATAAAATAAAGGGTAGAGAATAGCAAACCGTATTTGTTCGATATAATCGAATCGAGCAATTGGTCGATCAAGGATTTGGTTGATGCTGGTAGTCGAGCAATTTGGTAGTCTGAAGGATTTGGTAAATCCCTTTGTTCGACTATTATCGATGAAGGATTGAGGTCGCCTTTATTCGATGTTGGTGAATTCGAATCGACCAAGTGATGTGCCAGCAATTAATGCCAAAGGAGCACCATCGCAATAAATGCAAGAGAAGAGTTTAGAAGAGACTTGAGAGATTTTGAGAGCTTTCGCGAAGTAGTAGGAATTTCCAGACCCTTTCCTTTGAGAAAGGGCATGTTATTTACAGTGAAGACCAGGGGTCCTTAACGTCTCTCCCCTTCAAGTGAATACGAATCAGGGTGATATTATTTGCCCATTTTAATTCGTTTGATCCGGGCAATAAATTCAGGTATTGGGATGTGTGAAACGTCCCATCTTAATTGTCTGATTTATGGCTCGATTTGACCATGTGCTTTGACTTTGTCTGAGGTCTTGTGGGCCAATTTTTGGGCCTTGTGGGCCCATTTCTGATGGGTTAATTGAAATATTTAATCTTTTGATAGTAGACTCGCTTAATTGGGCCAGAGGTCCAATTTTGACCACTACAATTATTATTATTATTATTATTATTATTATGTGACAATTTTATCCTAATTAAATTAGGAAAGAGGATGAAAAAATTTCTAAAGACACTACAGCCAATTTTGCTATACTTTAACATTAATTTTTCGTATTAAAAAAAAATCATTTTATGTCTCACAAATCCTAAATCATTTTTTTTATATATATAAAATCAAATAATAATAAATAAATAAAAATTCCTAGATGAAGTTTTCTTAAATAGGCATATAAGAAAAATAAGAAGCTAATTCGAATAGAAACTTTTCAATGCAATCTATAAACGGACCAGGATCCTCTCCTCACCTTACCTCATCCTCACATATGATTGATTGTTAATAAAGTGTCAATCACATCTTAATCATTCATTCATTGCAATGTTTATGTGTCATAAGATTAAGTGAGGTGACGTGAGGAGAGATCTGTGTCCTCTATAAACCTTACACATCAGCATCTAATCAAAAGATTTAACTTAAGATAACGCTAACAATAAAATAAGGTCTTTTCAAAAAAAAAAAAAACTATAAAATAAGGTAGACCTGGCAATGGATCGTGTTATTGCGAATTCGTGTCGTTTCATGTTTGGGTCGTGTTAAAATTGCTCCATCCGAACCCGACCCGTTAGCTTAATGGGTTGAAATATACAAACCCAAAACCATTTGTTAAATTAATGGGTAACCCGGCCCGACCCGTTACAAAATATTATATTTGAGATTTATTAAAAAATTGAAAATAAATAGTACTGAAGCATGATCAAACTCATGCAATCAAGTTCACTAGCTACTTTTAGAGTTTTAGGGTTAGGGTTAGGGTTATAATATTGTGAAATAATTGATTTATAATTTTAGAGTTTTTAATTTATAAATTTTTCCTCTTTCAAAAAAATAGAAAAAAATTAGAAATTTTTGAGAAATTAATTAGTAAAATATATTCTAACCATAATTATAAAGATTTTATATATATAAATTCCATAATGTGACTATACAAAACTTTTTTTAGTAACTTAATAAACACATTAAAAAAAAATCTTTATATTAATGGGTTATCGAATTAATGGTTTTTTTAAGGGTAAACCCAAAACCGACCCAATATATTTCGTGTCTTAATGGGTTGACTCATTAACAACCTGATCCGATAAACTTGACCCACCAACCGCTATTTTCGAATGGGTTTGGATCGTGTTAATGGGTCGTGTAAATTTTGACAGGTCTAAAATAAGGTAAAAACACTAATTAATTAATTGTATACGAAATATAATTAAAACATGTGTATCAAATGCGGCGACTAGACTGCCTCCTAATCTCCTATAAATCTTCTTCACATTCACATCACTCACTTTAATTGCTAACCAAAAACTGAGAAAAAAATTAAAACAAACCACATTAAGGAAGGAAATCATCAACAATTTCTATTTATAGAAACTTTACATTAATTCAGCAAATCCTCTCACAAAACTTTTCATTTTTGATTTTGGTAATTAAATCTCTTTGAAGCAATATTGAAATAAATCTTAATATATATTAGTTCTTCATCTTCCATTCATGGTTCCTGATCTCTCAATGATCCTTCCCAGAGTTCTCATCGTCTCACGACGAATAGTTCGTAAGAACAAATTTGTTGATTTTGTTGGTTCGTTCCCTTTTCTATTTTTCTTTTTCTTATAATTTGATTCATTGTTATTGTTTATTATCTATATATATACACACACATATAATCGAATTAATAAAATAAATGGTAGAGAATAGCAAACCGTATTTGTTCAATATAATCGAATTGAGCAATTGGTCGATAAAGGATTTGGTTGATGCTAGTAGTCGAGCAATTTGGTAGTCTAAAGGATTTGGTGAATCCCTTTGTTCGATTATTATCGATGAAGGGTTGAGATCGCCTTTGTTCGATGTTGGTGAATTCAAATCGACCAAGTGATGTGCCAGCAATTAATGCAGAAGGAGCACCACCACAATAACTGCAAGAGACGAGTTTAGAAGAGACTTGAGAGATTTTGAGAGCTTTCGCATAGTAGTAGGAATTTTCGGACCCTTTCCTTTGAGAAAGGGCGTGTTATTTATCGTGAAAACCAGGGGTCCTCAACGTCTCTCCCCTTCAAGTCAGCGTGAATCAGGGTGATATTATTTGCCCATTTTGATTCGTTTGAACCGGGCAATAAATTCAGGCTTTGGGATGTGTGAAACGTCCCATCTTAATTGTCTGATTTATGACTCGATTTGACCACGTGCTTTGACTTGGTTTGAGGTCTTATGGGCCGATTTTTGGGCCTTGTGGGCATATTTCTTATGGGTTAATTGAAATATTTAATCTTTTGATAGTGGACTCGTTTAATTGGGCCAGAGGTCCAATTTTGACCACTACAATTATTGTTATTATTATTATTATTATTATTATTATTATTATTATTATGTGACAATTTTATCCTATTAAATTAGGAAAGAGGATGAAAAAATTTCTAAACACACTACAGACCAATTTTGCTATACTTTAACATTACTTTTTCTTATTAAAAAAAAATCATTTTATGTCTCACAAATCCTAAATCATTTTTTCGATATATAAAATCAAATAATTATAAATAAATAAAAATTCCTAGATGAATTTTTCTTAAATAGGCATATAAGAAAAATAGGAAGCTAATTCGAATAGAAACTTTTCAGTGCAACCTATAAATGGACCAGGATCCTCTCCTCTCCTCACATCACCTCATCCTCACATTTTCCTCACATGTGATTGGTTATTAATAAAGTGTCAATCACATCTTAACCTTTGATTCATTGCAATGCTTATGTGTCATAAGATTAAGTGAGGTAAAGTGAGGTGAGGAAAGGATCATTGTCCTCTATAAACCTTACACATCAACATCTAATCAAAAGATTTGACCTAAGATAACGCTAACAATAAAATAAGGTCTTAAAAAAAACAATAAAATAAGGTAAAAACACTAATTAAGTAATTAATTAATTAATTTGGGGTGTACATACGGTTTTTGAGGGGTGCAAATATTGTCACTCATAAAATATAGAGATAATTACCCGGGTGGCTATCGAATTGATGACACACTATCAAAATGACCATTGGATTGGAAAGTTGTTCCAAAATGGCCATTTTTAGCGAATTTTGTGACATTAATGGTCATTCAATCCAATTCCATCTAATTTCATCCAATTCCATCTAATTACATCCAATGAGTGGCATTTTGGTAAATAAGGGGATGACATTAATTTATTTTAGATTTTTTTTTTTGAAATCTATTTTTCTTTTGTTTTTTGAAACGAATAATTATATTAGGTGTGTATATATTTACAGTCTTTCTATTGTCAGTTCGTCCTGACAATAAATATATCAGGACGAAGAATGTAAACTATAGATTATAGAAAGTTTTGACAAATGCATATACTTTGAGTCAAAGTATGTAAATCTAGTGGTCCACATTCTTCTTCCTGATATATTTATTGTCATGACGAACTGATAATAGAAAATCTGTATATATGTATAGCATATCTCAAATATATATATATATACAGTCTTTTTACTATCAGTTCGTCCTGACATAAAATATATCAGGACGAAGAATGTGGACTATAGATTATAGAGAAGTTTTGATATGTAAATCTAATGGTCCACATTCTTCGTTTTATATCAGGACGAACTGACAATAGAAAAATTGTATATATATATATATCTTTTTTAAGAAGATTAAGGCTAAAAAATCTAAAAAATAAAGAAGAGATATGTGTATTGATCTAAACCATTTCTTTTGTTTTTTGAAAAGAATAATTATATTTAGTGTACGTAAATATATATATATTTACGTACACTAAATATAATTATTCTTTTCCTAAAAAATAAAGAAGGGATATGTGTAATGATCTAAATCATTTCTTTTGTTTTTTGAAAAGAATAATTATATTTAGTGTATGTAAATATATATATATATATATATTTACATACACTAAATATAATTATTCTTTTCAAAAAAAAAAAAAAATTGATTTCCAAAAAACATCTAAAATAAATTAATGTCACTCTTTTATTTATTAAAATGTCACTTTATTGAATAAAATTGGATGGAATGGTCATTAGTGTCAAAAAGTTCACCAAAAATAGTCATTTTGGAACAACTTTCCAATCCAATAGTCCCATTTTAAAAGCGATTCATTGCAATGCTTATGTGTCATAAGATTAAGTGAGGTAAAGTGAGGTGAGGAAAGGATCATTGTCCTCTATAAACCTTACACATCAACATCTAATCAAAAGATTTGACCTAAGATAACGCTAACAATAAAATAAGGTCTTAAAAAAAACAATAAAATAAGGTAAAAACACTAATTAAGTAATTAATTAATTAATTTGGGGTGTACATACGGTTTTTGAGGGGTGCAAATATCGTCACTCATAAAATATAGAGATAATTACCCGGGTGGCTATCGAATTGATGACACACTATCAAAATGACCATTGGATTGGAAAGTTGTTCCAAAATGGCCATTTTTAGCGAATTTTGTGACATTAATGGTCATTCAATCCAATTCCATCTAATTTCATCCAATTCCATCTAATTACATCCAATGAGTGGCATTTTGGTAAATAAGGGGATGACATTAATTTATTTTAGATTTTTTTTTTTGAAATCTATTTTTCTTTTGTTTTTTGAAACGAATAATTATATTAGGTGTGTATATATTTACAGTCTTTCTATTGTCAGTTCGTCCTGACAATAAATATATTAGGACGAAGAATGTAAACTATAGATTATAGAAAGTTTTGACAAATGCATATACTTTGAGTCAAAGTATGTAAATCTAGTGGTCCACATTCTTCTTCCTGATATATTTATTGTCATGACGAACTGATAATAGAAAATCTGTATATATGTATAGCATATCTCAAATATATATATACAGTCTTTTTACTATCAGTTCGTCCTGACATAAAATATATCAGGACGAAGAATGTGGACTATAGATTATAGAGAAGTTTTGATATGTAAATCTAATGGTCCACATTCTTCGTTTTATATCAGGACGAACTGACAATAGAAAAATTGTATATATATATATATATCTCTTTTTTAAGAAGATTAAGGCTAAAAAATCTAAAAAATAAAGAAGAGATATGTGTATTGATCTAAACCATTTCTTTTGTTTTTTGAAAAGAATAATTATATTTAGTGTACGTAAATATATATATATATTTACGTACACTAAATATAATTATTCTTTTCCTAAAAAATAAAGAAGGGATATGTGTAATGATCTAAATCATTTCTTTTGTTTTTTGAAAAGAATAATTATATTTAGTGTACGTAAATATATATAAGTACGTAAATATATATATATATATTTACGTACACTAAATATAATTATTCTTTTCAAAAAAAAAAAAAAATTGATTTCCAAAAAACATCTAAAATAAATTAATGTCACTCTTTTATTTATTAAAATGTCACTTTATTGAATAAAATTGGATGGAATGGTCATTAGTGTCAAAAAGTTCACCAAAAATAGTCATTTTGGAACAACTTTCCAATCCAATAGTCCCATTTTAAAAGCGATTTAAACTTTGAAGGAAAAAAAAAAAAAATTTGGGGGGGGGGGGGGGGGGGGGGGGGGGTGGACCCTCTACATACAATCCAATTTTATCTTTACACACTCCTTTTCTAAAGATACTTCATCCTGAAAACTTGAATTTTAAAAAATTCTAAAGACATTCAATTTTATTCCAAAATTAGCCTTTTTATCTCTTAACAATCATTTGAAAAAAAAAAAAAAAAAAACCATCCTAAAATCCTAAATTTTAAAAACAATTATAAAAGTATATTAAAAAAAATCTGCATGAATATTTATATTATTATTTGTTTTAGAAATAAATAAATAAATCTACCAAAATAAAAAAAAATAAAAAAAATAAAAAAATAAAAAACTAGTTTATTTCTTGTAAATCTTTCCCATCACTTCAAGATCAAATAAAACTTTAATGATATTGAAAAATAAATGTTTTAGGGTTTGTGGAACACCCGAAGGAAAAAAAAAAAAGGTATATGGTGGAGATTGAGATAAAGAAGATGAAGAATGAGCTTTTGGTGTGCATAGATAGTCAATGACGTGGGGCTATATTAAGAACTACAGCTGAGTTTTTCTTCTTAACTTTTTTTTTTTTAATTCCCAAACTTGATAATTTTCTCTAGAGAGATGTTGGATCATATGAAGTTTTGCTTCCTTTTGTTTTTGATAGACTTTAATATATAAAACAATGTGCAGTGTGTTTAGAATTTTTTGTCCTCTTTAGTAATTTTAATTAGGATAAAATTATCATATTATAAAAAATAAAATAAAAAATGGAGTGTAAAAAGATATTTAATGGATTGTCAGTAACATCTCTCTATTTGACATCTCTCTATTTGCACCCCTTTAAAGATACTCCATCCTGAAAACTTGAATTTTAAAAAATTCTGAAGACACTCCATTTTATTCCACAATTAGTCTTTCTATCTTTTAACATTCATTTTAGAAAAGAGAGAGAGAGAGAGAGAGAGAGAGAGAGAGAGAGAGAGAGAGAGAGAGAGAGAGAGAGAGAGAGGAAAAAAAAACTACAACCTAAAATCCTAAATTTTAAAAACAATTCTAAAAGTATATAAAAATAAATAAATAAATAAAATCTGCATGAAGATTTATATTATTATTTGTTTCAGAAATAAATAAATAAATCTACCAAAATCAACACTTTAAAAAACTTGATTATTTCTTGTAAATCTTTCCCATCACTTCAAGATCAAATAAAACTTTAATGATATTGAAAAATAAATGTTTTAGGGTTTGTGGAACGCCCGAAAAAAATAAATAAATAAATAAATATAAAAAAAGGTATATGGTGGAGATTGAGATGAAGAAGATGAAAAATGAGCTCTTGGTGTGCATGGATAGTCAATGATGTGGGGATATATTAGGAACAACAGCTAAGTTTTTCGTGTTAACTTTTTTTTTTTATAAATTGCCAAACTTGATATTTTTCTCTAGAGAGATATTGGATCATAGGAACTTAGGAAGTTACAATAAAATTATCTTATTATAAAAATAAAAATAAAAAATGGAGTGTAAAAAGATATTTAATAGATTCTTTAAAATTTTTATGCTCATTCTAAAGTAGTAAATTTTTTAAAGTTCCAATATTACCCTTAATTCAAAATAAAAATAATTTTAAATACATCTTATATTCTTATATATCATAATAGTACTATATTTAATATTTTGAGTATTTTAAAAAAATACATAAATAGTAAAAAAAAAAATGTAATAATTTTGATTACACTGTAAAATATTTATTACTTTCTAAAATAGTTATTATTTAAAATTAAACTTATTAAGTAAATAAATTAAAACCAACACAAATGATATGATAAGTGGTTTTTTTATTAACCACACCATCACATGATTTGTGTGTAATAACAACTCACTTGCTATATAATTTTGGTTCAATTTTGGGTTAATTATTTGAGTTGTATAGTATTACTCTTTAAATTATGGTATTTGGTATATTGAATTTTTTTTAATGACAATATTTGTATCCCTTCTAAAACCGTATTTACACCCCAAATTTATACATTTTCAATATTTCAAAATTATCATCTAGTTAAATTATCAATATTTTAATAAAAATATATTATAATTGTTTGCAACTTCTTCTTTTTTTGAATTTTTTTTACTAACTAATCTAAATATAAAAGTAAAATACAATTAAATAAAAAAAAATTTAAAAGGAATGAAAATATATATTATAACGAAATATTAGGGATCCCAAAAACCTGAAAAAATGGAGGAGGCTGCTGGCTGCTGCCCATTCTAGATTTGAAAAGATGAGGAGGTTGGCAGGTTGCTGCCTCCTTCGTTGGATTTGAAAACCATGAGAACGTTGAAGGAGGAGACCACCAAGGCACCAAGTCACCAACTCCTCCCATATTTTCATTAAAAAATATATTAATTAAATTATATTATAATATTTTTTTTAAAATGATATATTTTACCTTTTTTAAGGATATATTTGGTTCCGTGAGAAGTGTGTTTACAAGATACAATCTTTAAAAAAAAAATTAATAAAATATATGTATTAAAAAGGGTGCACATACATAATTTTCAAGGGTGCAAATATGGCCCTACCAAAATGTATGCGTGGTAAATAGATTGAACTATATCCAACATTTCAACCTAAGCCCAACTATGTGGTGTTATTGGACATGTACAGGCCTGACCCTAGTCAGAGGCTATTATGTAAATCGGATCTAGAGATGTAAATCGGATCAGACGATCCGGATCCGGATCCAATCCAAATCCGATCTAGAGATGTAATCCGAATCCAATCCAAATCCGGATCCTTCTCTAGGCTGATTTGATAGACAGACCTAGAGATGTAAATCGGATCGGACGATCCGGATCCGGATCCAATCCAAATCCGATCCGAAATTTCGGATATATTTTTTTTTATCTGAATCCATTTTTATCTGTATTCAGTTTTCAGATATAAAAAGAAAAACGGAAAAAAATTATTGTTCGGATTCGGATAATCCTGTTTCTATTATAAAATTTTCTATTATTATCACAGATATAGTGTTTCATTATGTTGTCATTATTTTTATAGATTAGTGAGTGAACTATATGTCACAGTACATTCGATAAAATTTTACATATTATTACTGTCATAAATTTTGTGTTCCAACTTCAAAAATTAGTATAAAATTCACATGTTACCAAACTCGTATCGAAAATTATCAAACTTTGTTGTCAATATTCTCAATGTAAGTATTGATCCCCACAAAACCATAGCATAAAAAAATACACACCCTTGAAATTTGGCATATGTCCGATTAAAGAACAAGTATACCTTTATTTATTCAAACCTATCAACTTTTAAAATAGATTTTGATTGACCGTTTAAAAGACCACGTTGCTCATAATTACAAATTAAAAATTTTAAATGAAGATAATATTTTTTATAAAAAGAAAACAATAAATATTAGTACAAATAATTTAAAGTTTTAGAAACATATATGTTTATTAAAATTTTAAAGGCATCTTTTTATTAAAAATTTAGAAACAATTTTCTAAATAAAATTTTAAATTTAAAAACAGTATGAAAAAATAAAAAAATAAAAAATTTAGATGAATTTAAAAAAAAAAAAAAAAAAAAAAACAAATTCTCTCTACGCCCATATTTTAGTAATTTTTCTTTATCATAAATACATCCTTATAAAAATTTACCTTTAAGGACAATTTAATTTTAATTTTTAACAAGTGAATCCCTCAATCCACTATTTATTCCAGTTTTATTAAACCTAAATCCTTTGTGCAATACTATACTCTTTTATTATTTCTTGTAACCTATAAAAGAATAAAATTTATTCAAGCCTTGACAAATTATATATATATATTGATGTGTTTACTTTTTTTCCCCCTTTTCTATTCTCATATATCAAGGGTGTTTAGTTAGGGTTGTTTTTGGAATTATAACGGGTGTTGAGATTTCATATATATATATATATATATAATTTTGAATGATGGGTTTAATGAGATAATGGGTGTAAAATTATAAGCAATTATTTATTTATTTATAGAAAAAAAAATTTTAAAAAATGTCAAAAATGCTCAAGCAGTCAACTTATCCATATCAAGAGCATGTGAGGTATGAGTAGGTAAACATATACTTACTCTCTCATTGTACTTATACCAAACTTTAGGGGTCTCGGTATATTTATCCAAAAACATAAATGGATATATTAATACTAGACAATCCAAAAAATTAGCTCAAAACCCAATCTAAATGTCACATCATTTAAGTTAATTTCTATGTTAATTTTTTAGGTTGTACAACATAATTCTTTTATAAAAAGTCAATTTTAAAAAGAAAAAAAAATCTTATTTTTTTTTAAAAGAAGAAATTATATTCATAGCAATTTTCTTTTGATATCTCAAAAATATTATTTTAAAGTATATTTTACTCAATGTGCTTTTTATTCCAGAAAGATTTTACTAATTTTCAGTTAAGTATTAGTAAATATATCTAACAGTTTTTTTTTTCTTTTCTTTTTGATAATATCTATTAATCCGAACCAGATATTTATATTTTTTTGAAAACTTTCGTCATCGATAGGATTCAAGCCACTGACCTAGGAGTCATTTGTCCAAACCCCAAATTTATCCATCTACCAACTGGGCTAAGCCCCTGTTGGCTATCCAATGGTATTTTTGACTATTTAATAAGTTAAAATACTTACACATTGATGTAAAAAGCACCCACAAAACCTTCTAGTATTTTATTCTAAGTTTAGCTATTGAAATCTAGCATTACTTGTGCGGACGTAACATTTACTCTTGAAAGCCGAGAGATATGGCAATAAATAAGCATAATAGGGACTTGAATACAGCATAATAGGGATTTGAATATCTCTAACAACATGGAAGAGAAATTACACACAACTTGATCTAACAAAGTACGTGTATACTGATAATAACTTCATAGAAAGGTGTATGTTTGATATAATTTTTTCCTAGATCCTTTATGTAGGGTGATGATATTCACTTTCTACACTTCAATTTAATTATTGTAGTCAATCGGATTTACAATTAATTATGATCGTTGAGGTGGGCATTAACAACCTGTAAAACAGCAAATAAAAAGAGCGGCTGCGAGCCACAAGAGGGGGTGTTCCCTTTTAGAAACTCTTTGACGCTCAAGTCAGTATCTTGTTCGATATTAATAAAATAAAGGGTAGAGAATAGCAGATCGTATTTGTTCGATATAATCGAATCTAGCAATTGGTCGATCAAGGATTTGGTTGATGTTGGTAGTCGAGCAATTTGGTAGTCTGAAGGATTTGGTGAATACCTTTGTTTGACTATTATCGACGAAGGGTTGAGGTCGCCTTTGTTCGATGTTGGTGAATTCGAATCGATGAAGTGATGTGCCAGCAATTAATGCCGAAGGAGCACCACCAGCAATAAATGCAAGAGATGAGTTTATAAGAGACTTGAGAGATTTTGAGAGCTTTCGCGTAGTAGTAGGAATTTTCGGACCCTTTCCTTTGAGAAAGGGCGTGTTATTTATAGTGAAGACTAGGGGTCCTCAACGTCTCTCCCCTTCAAGTGAGCGCAGATCAGGGTGATATTAGTTGCCCATTTTGGTTTGTTTGAACTAGGTAATAAATTCAGGCTTTGAGATGTGTGGAAACGTCCCATCTTAATTGTCTGATTTATGACTCGATTTGACCACGTGTTTTGACTTGGTCTGAGGTCTAGTGGGCCAATTTTTGGGCTTTGTGGGCCCATTTCTGATGGGTTAATTGAAATATTTAATCTTTTGATAGTGTACTCGTTTCATTGGGCCAGAGGTCCAATTTTGATCACTACAATTATTATTATTATTATTAGACAATTTTATCCTAATTAAATTAGGAAATAAGATGAAAAAATTTCTAAACACACTACAGACCAATTTTGCTATACTTTAACATTACTTTTTCTTATTAAAAATAATAATAAAAAAAAAAATCATTTTATGTCTCACAAATCCTTAATCATTTTTTCGATATATAAAATCAAATAACAATAAATAAATAAAAATTCCTACATGAAGTTTTCTTATTTAGGTATATAAGAAAACAATAATGTTAAACATCCCACATAAAATTCCTCATTTTTCATCCCTTCACATGTGGTATATGAGGTGTCAAATTGTGAGTGGATACATATTAATGATGATTTATCTCACCTACTCCATGTATCCACTCAACATTTAACACCTCACATACCACATGTGTTAGGATGAAAAATAAGGGATTTTAGATGGAATGTTTAGCATTACAGGAAGCTAATTCGAATAGAAACTTTTCAGTGCAATCTATAAATCTTACACATCAGCCTCTAATCAAAAGATTTGACCTAAGATAACGCTAACAATAAAATAAGGTAAAAACACTAATTAAGTAATTAATTAATTATAATTAAAACCATGTGTATCAAATGCGGCGACTAGACTGCCTCCTAATCTCCTATAAATCTTCTTCACATCACTCACTTTAATTGCTAACAAATTAAAGCAAACCACATTAAGGAAGAAAATCATCAACATTTTCTATTTATAGAAACTTTACATTAATTCAGCAAATCCTCTCACAAAACTTTTCATTTTTGATTTTGGTAATTAAATCTCTTTGAAGCAATATTGAAATAAATCTTAAAATATATTAGTTCTTCATCATCCATTCATGGCTCCTGATCTCTCAATGATCCTTCCCAGAGTTCTCATTGTCTCACGACGAACAGTTCGTAAGAACAAGTTTGTTGATTTCGTGGGTTCGTTCCCTTTTCTATTTTTCTTTTTATTGTTATTGTTTATATATATATATATATATATATGCATTAATGTATGCATCTATATGAATGTTTTTCTTTTTCTTTTTTTTTTCTTTTTTTTTTTTTTATATTTCACATATATTTTTAGATCATTGAAATTCATAAACACAATTTTTATAGAGGATATTTTTTGTGAATATTTAAATATAAAAGATGATGTTCTTTTGCTTGTTACTGTTGCACTTTCTCAGCCTTCAGCAAGATTTCTTGTTTTTTTTTTTTGGAATTAATTTGCTTGATTCATCAAAACAATAATGTTAAATGTGTTAAATTTGCTAATCCTTTAATTATGGAGTTTGTTTCATGATGTAAAAATAGTTTAAACATGACACAATCTATTGAGTTCTTGAAAATTATTTAGACAATTTTTATTTTAGATTTTGAACCATGTTCTAGGCATGATCCAAAGAAAAAAAAAATCTGCTAGTATTTTTATTTTATTTTATTTTATTTACAAAAATTGTATTTGAATCATGAATCAGATACCCGGATTAAAGTTTTTGAATCATGAATCAGAAAATTGAAGAGATTAAAGTTTTTGATAACATTGGATTTTTTTTAAATATATTTTTCCATTTGATGAGCAGGAGAGTATCATCTAGACTTGATAGTGAGCTATGGGGCAGTGCCTGTGATTGTTCCAAGAGTGAATGGAGTTCACATGCTCCTGGAAAGCTTTGAACCAATCCACGGAGTGCTTCTCTGTGAAGGGGAGGACATAGATCCATCCCTCTACGAATCTGAACTGTCAGGTTTTTTGCCTGAAGAGCTCGAAGAAATTCAGAAGCTTCATGCCAGTGACACAGCCATTGACAAGGAAAAGGACTCAATTGAGCTGAGACTAGCAAAACTGTGCCTGGAAAGGAACATTCCCTACTTGGGAATCTGTAGAGGCTCTCAGGTTTTGAATGTTGCCTGTGGGGGGACACTTTATCAGGATATCGAGAAAGAGTTGTCGAAAAAAGATGTTTCACTTTCAGGAAATGAGAGAGCAGCAGGTGGTGGTGTTGTTCATATGGACTATGAAGACTATGATGGGCACAGACATGTGGTTAAAGTGGTGGAGAAGACACCTTTACATGAGTGGTTTAGAGACTCTTTGGAGGAGAAGAAAATGGAGATCATGGTCAATAGTTATCATCACCAGGGTGTCAAGAAATTGGCACAGAGGTTTGTGCCAATGGCTTTTGCTCCTGATGGTTTGATTGAAGGCTTTTATGACCCTGATGCTTATAATCCTGAAGAGGGTAAGTTCATCATGGGTTTGCAGTTTCATCCTGAACGAATGCGCAGATCAGATTCCGATGATTTCGATTATCCTGGATGCCCATCTGCTTATCAGGTAAATACGCTTGTAATTAGACCAAACTTTAGAAGAGTTGAATGGAATTTATCTTTAAAAGGTCTTTTGGTTATTTATTATTGTGTAGGAATTTGTCAAGGCAGTGATTGCATATGAGAAGAAGCTTAGTAGCTCAGCCTCTATACCAAAATCAGTCAAGCTTAACAAGGAAATGGAGAAGAAAAGAAAAATAATCGTTAGAAGTTTCTCTATTGCCAAAAACATGTACAGTTCAGGGAATGGAAAGGTTTCAGGTCAAGAATCCGAATTGCAAGTTGGGGCAGAATTCCTCGAGGTAAGATTCTAGAACATGTTTGGTAACTTCCTTGACAAGTTTATTCAATCTAATGTTCACAATACTTATGATCAATCAATCTTTGCAGGAAAATACAGCATTGAGTTTGCAGCAAGAGAACAGGCTGAAACAAATGGGAGCAACGGTGAGAAATGCTTCCGTGTACATAGAAAGGTTGAAGATGAACGAGGAAAGAGAGAGAGTTGCGAGGACTATAATGGGGAAGATGACAATTGAGCAACTCTCCGATCTGATGTCGTTCTACCACATGATGGGTCAGATTTGTTCTGAATCAATGGAGAAAAAGGTTCATGATCTGGTTGTGAATGAATAAGAGTCTGGCTGATAAGATGAGATGCTTCACTTCAATTTTTAGTTCTATTGTCTCAGTTTGATCATTTGTGTAAAAACTTCCCAGTTCAATAAAAACTGTAATTTTTACAACATCCATAGGAAAAAAGCTTTCATTTTCTAGGACTTGGCAGTTTGCACCAAACTTTTGAGAAGTTTATAATCACAAACTCTCGAAGGCACAAAATCCATCAGACACTAAACCCAGAAAGTCTCCGATGGGACGGTAATCCATTTGCTTCAAAACAAAGCATATGGATGAAATAATACGTCAAGTGTCCTTTCGAATCAAAGGGTGTGCAGTATAACTAAGGTGCACAATTAACAACACATTGAAAGAGATTAATACAATAATCACAATCAAGATAGATATAACAACAACCCACTTCTCATTTGTCAACAACATTGGAGAAGAGAAATCTGAAAAACAGACACATACATGATCATTAAACAAAAAACGAAGCATGATAACAGGGCATATAATGTACCTAATCATCATTTATATTAATACTCTTTTTTAACACACTGTTCTTCACAAGACGAACACAAGAGTTAGAGCCTAGTACATAATCTGGGGTCGCTCAAACTTGACCTCTCTATCAAAATCCCCTTCAACGATGCTAAATAAATTAATACATCCTAAGTAGTGAGATCATCAGGACAGAAAAAAGTGCCTGCTTTCTTATAACATATAACATACTTTAAAAAATAAATGTAGAAAACAACAAGAAACCTAGTTCACACTTGATAGAAAGCTAAACCAAATCTTCACCTTGGCTTAGCTCAGGCCATCAGCAGCTTTCTAAACTATTCGCTTGAGCCTTATAGCAGTTTGCTGTCCTTCCATTCGAAAACATTCTTAGAATTTCATGCAGTGCTTTTTCTTCATTTTTTTTTTCTTCTTTTCATATAATTTATTTATGACTACCAAGATACGGGACCCCAGAATTGCAATCTTAAAATTCCATAAATTAAGCTAACTTTCAACTCACAAGGTAAACCCTTCACTACCACGAAATAATAGCACTTCACTTTCCAGAATGGTTGGAGCATTACGGTTACAACAGTCATATTCTAGCATCATCTGCGGCAGAAAAATAGGAAATCCGGATGATTGGCATGACGAAGTCTTAACCAATTATCGGCATCCTGAAGGAGGGAGTCTGCTAGTTGGCGCTCACTTCCCCCATTAGAGGTCCACACAGATCCCTTGTACTTGTAAGAAGCCAGACCAAAAACAGGTAAGGTCAACTTAGGAACACCATCCATCTCACTAGGATATGTCAAGGCTGGGGCCTGTGCACTTTGTGGACCTGCAAAGATTCAACATAGCAATTCACACAAAAGCAGAAAAATTATAAAAACTGTGTCCGATAATAACATCTGATAAAAAGGTTTTATAGAACACTACTTGTGCATAAAAACATGAACTTGTAGGGGACAATTTAGATTTAGAAAATTCAGCTCAGAAATCATTTTGATAAGAAATAGGAGAAAAAAAAAAAAAAAAAAACCTGAGGCTGAAAAAACAGCTTTGGTCAATAACACAAAATACACAAACATGTTTTCATTACCCAAATTCTTGAATTACAATTCAGAATCTTAAACTACTCTTTTAACTTGGATACAAGGCTTCAAGACAAATTCCATGAGCAATTTAAACCATAATTCATGATACTAGGCACAAAATTAATATATAAAAATGAGAAGTGGTGCCGAGGTGTGTGCTTAATAGGAAGGCCTGTATATGGCTTCGACAAAATAAAGCCACACAATTAATATGCCTAAAAGTATTAACAAGGAGAATATTCACAGCAATATAAGATAAATGACAAACACAATATCAGTAGGATTCTCAGAAATACGAACAGAGCATGTGAATGCATATTCATGTCTACAAAATTAATAACTACCTGACATGGGAGTATGAAGAGAATGATACGTCAAAAAGCATGCATCCAAGTCTTTTAATGTTGGTCCTGTTGGTATTCTGTAAATGGGATACCTACAAAAATTCCATCATAACCATTAGGTCACATATGCATGAAAGAATCATAGACATGTGTAATGTTAAAGATAATACCAGGCCACAGAAATCCAGCTGGAAGGCAGTAGATCACAACTTTTTAGTGTCTTCAGCTTAGGGAAACGGAAGGCAAGATCTGATATCTGTAACAACAAAAGGCGTCAGGAGAAGAGAAATTTTTTAAAAAAAATTAAAAAATTAAAATCTAATAGTGGGGAGTACACAGATCAAGACACAGTGTGCATTTCTTCTTTCTGAACATATTTAATAGGGGAAAAACAAAACAAAGTAAGAAAATAATATAAAAGATAAAGAGTACTAGCCTTGTCAGCCAAAGGTTCCCGGCTATAAGGAGCATTTCGCTCCATATACTCGAATATCAGGCGACCTTGAGTGTTTGAAGGTTCACCCTCATCACTTGAAAAGTCTTCTCGGAGGGCACTATGCTGGTCTCTCAAAGACAATCTATCAATCCCAGGAGAAATCTCATCTCCCATATGGGGATGATTCCATTGCTCTCTTGAGTATTTCATTCCTCTTTCACGTTCACAATCACTGCTACCATCACTACTCGAGTCTCTAAAATCACTGTCGCTGTCCTCACCCAGTCGCCTATTACAAAAGGGCACCATTAATTACCATTTACCACACCAAAAACAAAACGAAAGCAATTTTCTCTACTTAGTAGTATGAGAATCAATTGGCACAAAACAAGAGTACCAAAAAAGATGAATAAGGAAAAAAAATTATGACGGATATTAACCACCAAAACGTTACCTAAGGTTATAGTCTGTGCCAGAGAGAGCTTGGTCCTAGACTTCTAGCTAAGACCAAGTTCTTAAACAACATATTTAAACACAACTTATATGGGTTTAACCGTTTACTAAGACCAAGTTCAACACAAACCTCTAAAAGAATACACCTGCTATCTATGCATTGCCTTAACCCCCAAACTGCACCCAAAAGACCCATAATTACTTTTTCCATTGTGGAGGTTGTCCATTGTGGGGGCAATTCCTTGCTCTCACATTAAGGTTTTACTATCCTAATTTAGATTCCAGAAAAGATTTAGACAACTTGATGTCATCCTTCAGAAGACAGTATCAAGGGTCAAATCAATCTGTTCAAGGAAAATTACTTACCAAGATAAGAATCCTCCATCCCACCCTTCCACTACATGTTCCTTCTTGTTGGAGATTGTTCATCATCAAATCAAGCTCTTAAAATTACATTATACTTATAATCCTAAACTACAATGGTAGAAGATAAATGATTGATCCATGAGGTCATTATATTCCAAACACTACAAAAGAGCATCTCTTCTTAGGCAGGTCAATGCAACAAAATCCCCTGCTCAACTGAAGCAAGATACTCCTCTCACTGCCATCTATGACAGGAATACATATCACAATTTGCAATTCGCCCAACAACTACCATTGAAATGGATTTTGAGTGCATATAAATTATTAAATACCAAATAGCATTGCTGATACCAAAAGCAACTGCCAGATTACTGAAAACAGGTTCTGGATGATTGATGAAAATAGGAATTCAACATCAAGTATTGGGGTATCAATGTTGTTTTATTTCTTCAATTTATAATGAAAGCATGTGGCAAGCCACGATGTCCTAAAATTTCCTTCTAGCAACTTTACAGACACTTGGCAAAAATGCTCACCATGCAATAGCACATAAATATTGTAAGCATACAAACAAAAACTTTATCAACATGATTACTGAAAAGTGAAAACTGAACTATAAATGTACTAGGAATCGTCACCCATAATAAACCCAGCAGCCAATCACAAACACAATCGAGCATCCCAGTATAACCAAAAAAACATGCTGCTACACCTGCATCTGCATGTTCTACTCAAATGAAGGCCAGAGTGAAGGCTCGAAACCAAGCTCTGACCCATCATTCATTCATTCGCAAGTACTAAATTTAACATAACAAGCAACTTCTCCAATTAAAATTCACATAAATCAGCATAGACAACATAACTGCAATACAATTATCAAAATATCGAAGCATGTAATATCATTTTTTACCTTGATTTGGCAGAGGAGTTCGTGGGATCGGAGTATATCTGAATACCAGACAAGTAAGGAACATAGTACTGGACAACGGAATCAGAATCATTCAAAATGAGAGGAACTCCGGCACCATAAGCACTCCACTCCTTGAACGACTCCCACAAATCGCCCAACACGAAATACGGCTGGTACTCCTGGTCACACGTCCTCCGGCACCTCATCGTCGTCTGTTGCCACCATGCCACCAAAAACCCAAAATTATTCAAACATTGTATTCGAAAACTAAATATTCAAAAAAAAATTGAAAATATGATAAAAAAAAAAAATGCATTTCAATAACTAAAAAAGAAGAAGATAAATTTGAAAACAAAATCGAACCTTGGAGGGATATAGGGCCTGTACAGACGGCGTGATCGACCCAAGGAATCGTTCTAGGTTGCTTGCGGGAGTGACGGCCGGTTCGGAGGAGGCCGGGAGGGCGGTCGGTTTGGGCGGGTGATTGTGGTTGGTGTGGTGGTCGGAGCCGGCACGGTTCTCCGGCTCCCTTACTGTCATCGCCTGTGGTTTGATCTCCGGAAGAGACCGACTCGTTGGCGCCGGCGTCGTATCGCTCTTGGCTCTACGCAGTTGCTCGGTCTGCGAATTCTGGTGTTGCTGCTGTTGCTGCCGTCGCGCCTTCGCCGGATTGTAGAACCGATCCTCGCCGCGTCGGTCGCGCCTGAACTGCAATCCTGTTGTCCCTAACATCTTCGCAACCTAATCCGAAAAACGAAACTAAAACAAACAAAGCCTAAACTGCTCACTGTCTTTTGTACGGATTCAACGAATAAGTGAATGAGATCAGAAGAAATGATGGAGGAGAGAGTTCGGTTGGTGGTCAAATACAAAAAAAAATACCTAAAACAGATATAACGTGGAAGGTTTCAAATCTCAGATTGGTTGAATTGAAAAGATAACAAATAACAAATAACAAATAACAAAAACCAGACAGTCTCTTTGAATAAAAACAGATGAGCAGAGGAAGAAGAAAACAATATTTTTTTTAAAGAAAAAATAAATAAATTTATTATTATTTATTTATCTGTTATTTTTTTTTTATTTGGATAATTTCACGAGCATACTTATTGTTTAAATAGTTATTAATTTTGTCTCTATTATTTATTTTATATTGAAAAGGTCCTTATTATTTCATTTGACTATAAAAAGGTATATATTGTTTCCGTAGTCCTTTTGGATGGTTTTCATCGAATATTTATTAGTGATTGAAATTTTGTAAATCAATTTATAATGTTTCGTGATCTTTTATTTTTTATTTTTTTAACAATTATTTTGAATAATTTAATTTTTGATTATCACATATAGATTTATAATTGTCTTTCATTAAAAATATATATATTTCATTAATATAACTAGCGAAAATTGTACAACTTTTAACTTGACGGTGTACACCTCTCTTTTCACATTTGTGACGATACTGGTTTCAAGATTAATATAAATGTTAACGATAATAGTCTGGTGAAACTAACACAACAACTTTTAACTTGGTTGTATATTCCTCTCTTTTCACATTTGTAACAAGGTTTCAAGTTCCACCTACATTATTCTCCGATATTGTGGGAGAATATGTCTCACGGGTGCGAGAGTAAATATTCAGGGCCCTTTATGTAGTGTTGATTTCTACAAACCCATGTCTTGATCTTTTTTTTTATTCTTTTATTAAAAAAAAAATAATAATCTAAACGAACTATTTTGATACAAAATTAAAATTTCATAAATTTGTTTATATAAGAAGTTGATAAATAAGTTCATTGAAATAAAGACTGAATTATCTATCTAGTTGTCTAAATATTTGGGCAAAATTAATAATTTTTCACAAAATAAGGATGAGTTGATATATTTCCATTTTTAAAAAACAAATATGTAAAAAGCTTTGACTAAATCGGGCTGTGATTGGTGGAAATTTTGTGAAATCCGGATTAGTCAGAAACGACGTGTCTCCCCATATGTGGAGTGAAACGTGTACGGTCAGATTCTAGAGATGGGGTTGCGTGTCGTTTTCTTATCCCATTCGATTGTCTCAAGAAAATTTTGAAAATTTGTTTTTGGGTAAATTTTTTAAATTATTAAACCACGCGCGTTTTTTTGTTGGTGTGACTGTGTGAGTAAAACGCGCCAAGAAGCAGCGGAAATCGTGGGGTCACATCTTGTCCTCCACATATGACGCCTACTTGTCTACTTGTCTTTGCTTAAGTTGAGATTTTTAGGGGTGCGTTTGGTACGCGGGACGGGACAGGACAACATGGGACAGGTTGTTCTTGTCCCGCGTTTGGCGCGACACTAGTGTGGGACAAGGTGGGACAAGGTGGGACAAAAATCTAAAAAAACTGTCCCATGCTTGACCCTCGGCCAAGTTGTTCTATGGCATGGGACAAGTGCCAAAATGACATATTTGCCCTTCAATTCTTCATAAAATTACAATTATGTACCATATAAATTAAAACCCTTCCTCCTCTTTCTCTCTTCAACCCCGATGGAATCCCCTCTCTCTCTTTCTCTCTCTCCTTTGTTTGTTCATCAGATCAGATCCCTCTCTCTCTGATTTATTTTTTTAAAATTTTTGTTTGAAAGAGATTTTTTTGTTTATGATTTAGAGACGGTGAGGATCGATGGGTGAAGATGGTGATGCTATTTTTTTTTTTTTTTTTTTTTTTACAGATGGCTGAAAAAGATTTAGGTTTGGGTTTGATTAGTATGAAATTTGTATGATTCTTTGTCAAATTGATCTCATCATCTAATATTCTAATAATTTAGTGACATTTATCTGTCCTCTCTTGCTTTCTCTTCTCCATGGTCCCGCCCAATTGTCTTGTTTTAGGTTTGGGTTTGGGTTTGATAGTTTTGTTTGGGTTTTGTTTGACTTTTTTTCCAGTTTTCTTCCAATTTTCTTTTTCTTCCAATTGTCTTCCAGCTTTCTTCCAATTTTCTTTTGGTTCTCTATCTCACTTATTGGGTTTCATTTGGTTTTCTTCCAATTTTCTTCCAGATTTCTTCCAATTTTTTTTTGGTTTTCTATCTCACATATTGGGTTTCGTTTGGTTTCAATGAAATTGAAAGAAAAAACAGAGGAGTTTTTGAGATTAAAATAAGTCCTGAGATTTTGTGTTGGTTTGGTGGGTGGAGATCTAATGGGGATTTTGAGTTTTTTTGTTTAAGAATGAAGAAGAAGATGATGCAGTTGTTGTTGATTGAGTGAAAAAATGATGATGATGATGGAAGAAAAAGAAAATTGAGATCTGGATTCTAAAAATAAAATAAAAAAATCTGTAACAAAAAATTAACCCCACCTACGAAAATAAATTTAATTGTTTTTTCTTAATTTTCTTGTTCTTCAATTCATGATGATGACTGATGAGATCTGTTCCCAGATCTTCCCCACCCTAGAAAACCAAAATTAGATTTTTGTTTTCCAGTTTTTTTTTATTTTTTTAATCTTTAAAGTCTTTAGAATTAATAGGGGTATTATAGTCATTTGAACCTTTTGTCATGTCCTGTCCCAGTCGTACCAAACACATAACAGTACACTCAACTGTCCTGTCCCAGACATTCCAAACACAATACGGAACAGCTGTCCTGTCCTGTCCTGTCCCGTCCCAATCCGTCCTGTCCTGTCCCGTCCACGTACCAAACGCACCCTAGATGTTCAAAGAAGAAGAAGAAGACTAATTACCTTACATTTTCTATTTTAAGACACTTTTCAAATTTGTTTTAATTTAGTTTTACATGTGGGTAATCTAGTGAATGAGTTTACTAGAGTCGGTTCGGATTTTAGTTGTATGCATTTTTCCGTTATATGCTTAATTGCTTATTAGATTGCACAACAATACATATAGATTGTTCGATTAAACAAAATGATAACTTATAAGAAGGTATGAATATTTAAATTTTCATATTGTGTACGATTAAAATTTCGATACATGAACGGCCGAATAAGACATTTATATTGTTCCACTCAAATTAAGAAATGAGGTCAGTCCACTCTCTATAGTTGCTAGAATATGTATTATCAATTATTCAATTACTAATAATTTCTTTTATCTTATTACTAATAAAATTCAATTAATTAAATAGTTATAATCATAAAAAACTTAATGATTCAAAGAAGTTAATAATTTATTATATATATATATATATATAAAAAGACTATGGTCTTTCTTTTCCTTTTGGGAGTTTTTCAACTTATATCATAATTTATAATATGATAATTTAATTCATTGGACATGTGGTAAGTAATAATAGTTATCATAGATGTATATTCATTTGTTAGTAAACGTTAAAATACAGATTGGGGATAAGATGATGTTGATCCGGTGGTAAATCCCTTATTACACCCATATCATAAGGATACAGGTTCAAGTCCTCTCCCTCCCCGAGAAAACCCCGAATTTATATAATAATGTAATATTAAAAATAAAAAACAAACAAACAAACAAACAATTTGTGATGTAGAGATATAGAATTGGAATGCCTTGTAGTATTGTTATATGATATAACTTAAACTATTGATTATATTTAGTTTTTAATAATCGTCTTCTGACAAGATAAGGTTGGCTCAATGGTATGTTTCTTAATAGGTTGTGGGTTTGAGTCGTGTTGCCTTTCCCAATTCTTGTATATGTATTGTTATTGGGTTAGTTGTTAGTCATTAAATTTCAATCAAAGGGTTAACAAAAATCAAATATTTGAATAGTATGTGTTAATATAATCCATCTTTGGCGAATTTTTTATTTTTTTTGTTTAGAAATATTACAATAATTCGAAGTTTGGGGTAAAGGAGAGATTCGAACATACAATCTCTTGATGTATGTGTGAGGGATATATCTTTGAACAAACCCTTTATCGAAAACTTGAAACCTATATCTATCACCAACTCAAATTGTGATAAGTAATGACTAGATATGAAACCAAGATAGAAATTGGGGGTGATGGAGGAGCAGATGTATGAGTATGACAAATTAATTGACAAAGCTAAATCTAATGGGTCCATAACTTGCATTTGTCACCTATTTATTATATGATTATGGTTGAGAGGTCCCACAAAGATTTTAGTACAACCACAAAAGGAATAAAAAATCATTAATTTATAGACCTTCTTCACCTAATTTTTCATGTTCAACAGTTGGACCATTATTTCTTTCCCAAGAAAATCAACCAATCCAACAGTTGGACCATTATTTCTTTCCAAAGAAAATGGTATTAAAACAGATCCCTAGTTGGCTAGTTGCCATTATATAAAATGACTTTACATGGAAAATAAGTTTTCATATAAATATATAATGATCGATATATTTCGGGGTTCAGCTACAATACAATTTTAGTATAGTTACTGAGTTATTATTAGTTATTTAATTTAATTCAATGATCTATAAAAATCAAAAATTAAAAAAAAAATACTAAAAGAAAATAACATTCTTCCTCAGTTATTTAATTTAATTCAATGATCTATAAAAATCAAAGATTTAAAATTTTAAAAAAAAATAACTAAAAGAAAACAACATTCTCTCTCATAACAGCTCGTAAGGCTGCAACTATACAGATATATATAATAGCTAAATCTTGAGATCACACATAATTTTTTTTTTTTTTTTTTTTTTTTTTCACAAGATTTGATTTCATAACGTTACAATATGATGATCTCGCATGTTTTAACGTGTGAGATCTCACCTCTCACATTTGCTATAGCAACTTGAACGTCATTTACTATTTGACCGCTCACATTGAGCAATGGTTAATGAATAATGATATTGTTGGTAGTATATATATTAAAAAAAATGTTTATTTCAACTGTTACAATAAACATATTAACTATTTTGCAGAGATAGCCCCGATTCGGTTCGGTTTCGGTTTCGGTTTCGAACTATCAGTTCCGGTTATCCCAGAACCATAATCAGAAACTCCTTTGGTTCCTCGGTTCCAATGATTCCATCCGGTTCAGTTTTTATTTTATTTTTCTCCTAATGAAAATAAAATTATTAGACAATAGACATGTAATGATGTAAATGCAATTTGCCTACATATCCTTTTGGGGTTTAAAGGAATCAAATGATATGTATTTCTCTTACCTTTTATTGCCAGTTTGGTGATGTGAAGTGGGACCGTAACTAATCGTTGTCATCCGTTCCAGTGGTAGAGGTATGGTCATCATCAAAGAAATCGTAGGGTGCTTCTTGATTGATTTCTTGTTGTCTATTTTGCGCCTTGGTCCAATCATCAACACAAGCTTGTATCTGAATTAATTGCGGATTCAAAAGGGAACGTCTTGCGTCTAGAATATTTCCACCGACGCTAAACTCTTGTTCCATAGCGACGGTAGAAACTGGCGTTGCAAGAATTTGTTTGACTATAATAGCCAAGATTGGAAAGTACCTTTCATGCTCCTTCCACCATTGTAGGATATCAAATTTTTTATAATCATCGTCTCCCATAAACTCAAAAGAAGTAGTTAGATAACTTTCAACCTCGATATACGAGGGTTGAGCTTGATGAAGAAGAACCTGAACCTCGTAATTTTTTAGATTTTATGGATAACAGTTGATACCCTAACCCCATTAATCCGGAGAAGGATGGGGTATGAGATACATTTTAAGTTTGTGGAACATTCATATTCAGTGATGAACCGTAAACTCTAAGATATTCATCATATAACTCATAAAATAATGACTTAGAGCTAGTAACATCATAATCTATTTCTAAACATTTATAAAAAAAGAGATAAATATTCAGACAAATTTTCTAATCTACAATGTGGATCAAAACACATTGCAATCAAATAAATAGTTGGCAACTCCTTATAACAATCTAACCATTTTTTTTTTTCATAGCATTAATGCATTCCAGTAATTGTATATTGAATGCACACTCAGAAAATGCACCAACAATGTTAACATTCTCAATAATAAATACATTAGTAATAGGATAATAAATAACAGATAAATTGTTATTAGCATTATTAAAGACTTTTAACAAACTACAAATTTTTGTACAAACATCCCAATGATCTCACTAACATTATACTGAATAAAAGTAACTAATAAATCTCTATAATCATAACTGTCAGCAAGCAATTTATAAATAGAATTCCAACATGTTGAAACATCACAAGGAAATCTAATGGCACGCCTACTATGTTGTTTACAAAATTTAGCCCATGTTTTCATTATAGAAAGATGCTTCCATAAATAATAGAGGGCATCTTTAATAGATTCAATAAAAGATTGAAGAATTTCTAATCCTTTTTTAAAACATAAATTTAAAACATGGCATGAACATCTTTGATGAAAAAATTTACCACCGAAATAAGGTTTGCATAAATCAATTAAAGAAGGAATAACTACGGTATTGTTGGTAGCATTATCAAAACCAATTACAAAAATTTTGTTTTCAATTGTACACTTTTCAAAAATAATTTTAAGTTGTTTAAAAATATTAGTAGCGGTATGTGCATCATCGAAAACTCTAAATACAATAATTCTATTTTGGATAGTCTATGCATTATCTATATAATGATAAGTGACACCCAAGTATGAATGCATTTGCCAATGGTCAGCTCATATGTCGGTACATACGGAAACACGGTCATTATAATTTTCAAAAAAAATTTGCAAGTTCCCTTTTTTTTTTTATAAATTTTTTCCACTACACGTGTGAGAGTGGTTCTAGGAACACAAAATGTAATAGGATTTAATGCTTGTTGACAGTAATTAACAAAACCAACTTTTTCACCAAAACTAAATGGTAAATGTTCTATTGCAACCATTCGAGCTATCTCTTCTCTATTTTCTTCATCACTATATTTAAATAATTGAAGGTTAGAGGTAACATACCTGGAAATCTAGGCTTGTGAACTCGATATGGCATGTTGGTCTAGATGGGTGTTCGTTATTTGCTTCTGATATGTACCATATCCTCCAGATTTGCTCCACTTAAATACTTTTTTGCAGTAATTGTAAACTACTACAGTGTTTCCATCTGCATGCGTTACTTTCTTCATATGGAGTACAAAGAGATCAAATTTGGGTTGCTTCTCTAACTTCTCTTCCGTAGGTGGTACAAAATCTGGATGGGGATCGGGCATATTTTCCGATTGGCTTGTTAAATGGGGGGTGGCATCGGGTTCAGAAATTATTAGTGGGGGATGAGGAGAGTTTAGAGTTTCAAGACAAGCTTGTTGTTGCTCATGATAGGCGGTGTCATCAAAACTGACATTGTCCATCATAGCCTGCAGAGGACCCTTACCTTTGCTGGAAGGCCTTAAACCGTCTCCACTTCCATTTGCCATTGAAAAAAATGAATTGGAAAATATTATTAGAAATGAATTTTAATTGAGTAAAAATAAATGTAATTACAAATAAAATAAATTTAAATTATTTAGTAATTGAGAGAGAATTGGAGTGGGGAAAAATGTTTTTTTTTTTTTTTTTGGTGTGTGGTGGGGGTAGGGGTGGCGGTTAAAAAATAAAATAAAAAATGGCATGGAGTTATTGGCCCAATGGCTTGCTAACGTCAGCCAACCATTGGGCCTCAACGGCTCCAAGGCCAACCCAACGGTTTTCAGGTGATGGAACCGAAAGTTCCAAATTGAAATTGAACCGACAGTTCGGATCCAGTTTAGGCAATCAGGGAACTAGAACTGGAACCTCCCTAGTTCCAGTTCTGGTTACGAAACCGAGTTTTTGATTTTGGTCCAGTTCTGGAGCCTCTGGTTTTGGTTCGGTTCCATGGTTGGAACTGAACATGGAACTGAACCGTGGTCATGTCTACTATTTTGGATCGAATGGATGCTATTTTATTTCTAAAATCAGTCTACTATATGTCTATACCTACCAAATTAAATTCGAATGGAATCATTTGATGAGAAAAGTTGGTATAGTTTAAGTAAGGGGTTTTATTATTTTGGTCCCAATGTTTTGGCGCTTTACGACTTTTTTAATTGTCTTTCCATTTTTCACTAGCGTGGTCCCTATATTTTCAAAAATCCATTAATTTGGTCCCTCTTGCCAATTTTAACAGTCAAAGGTTACAAAAAATGTAAATAGACTCTCTTAACCTTCACTTAAATTAAAAGGTTTAAATGTACAATTTCACCCTCTAACCTTGTACAATTTTACAGTTTAACTCAGTTTGTAATCGAATAAAAATTTGACACGTGTCATCAAATTTAAAAAGTTAAAATAATGGTTAAATAATAATCAAATTCAGAATTTTTTATAAAGAAAATAAAACAAATAGAGAAATAAAAAAATTTATTTTAAAATTAATTTGACATTCAATTTGATTGTTTTCTGGAGTGGAGAAAAAAAATTGATGGGGTGAAGATCCATAAATTGATAGGGTGGAGATCCAATTCACCCCATCAATCATCAACCCTAAACACCACCATTTGAACCAAACCAGAATCATCCACCATCATCACCAAACCTAAATCATCTCCTTCAATCTCATCTCTCTCGATCCACCATCCACCATCAACCATCATAACCAAATCACCATTATTATCTCTCCCATTCTTATCTCTCTCTAGATCTCGTCGGCGGCGGCCACAGCGAAAACAATCCCAACCACCATAACTCCGCGAATCGACCATCACCCAAACCAGGCTTATCTCCACTATCATCACCCGAAACCCAGGACCTAGGTTCGGACCACCATCATCACCACCACACAAGAAATAAGATATGTGGATTTAGGGAGGTGTCGAGATTGGCCATCACCATATCGATTTACTGGTGGTTGGATTTGGGGAGGCATCAAGATTTGAGATTTTGGAGAAGAAGAAGCTTGGTCAAGATTTTGTGGGGTTTTTTTGTGCTTGGATCAGTGGGGATCCCAATCAATTTTTTTATTTTATTTTTTTAGTTTTCTTGTATTTATTTTTCATGTTTTGATCTCTAGATCCATTTTTTGTTTTGCAATTATTTTATTTTATTTTAGTTTTATAATTTGATCACCATCATCCATCCAAGAGATGGATGGTGGAGATCAATTAATTATCTATCTATTTTTTTCTTAAAAAAAAATTATTTGTTTTATATAAATAGATCTTCACCGTCCATCTAGGATTTGGACGGTGGAGATTTATAATGTTTTCTTTTTTATTATTTGTTTATATTATATAAATATTTTTAAAAATTTTGTTATCTATTGTTTGGTGTTGACACGTGCCATCTGTTTAAAGATAAAATTACCCTTGGATCCGTTAACTCTAATTAACGTCTAACTCACAGAATGACCAAATTGATGGGTTTTTTAAAAACATAGGGACTATGACAATGAAAAATGTAAAGACAATTAAAAAAGTTATAAAACGCCAAAACAAAGGGACCAACATGATAAAACCTCTTTTAGTAATCTAGTGAAGTTAATTGTTTGAAAAACAAATAAATGTGTCGACATTATGGACAAGTACAACCAACAACTTAACTTACAAGTTACATGCACGTCTCATTTTGACATGTACAACTTTCGAGTCTTGGTCAGCCTCTCAATATAATTAGATTAAAGAAAGAAAAAATATATATAGATTATTTGTTGCCACCCACACAAATACGCTACTTGACTGCAGACGCTTTAACTTCCCTTCGAAGTTGATTGTGATGCAAAAACGTTTGGGATTGCGTCATGTAACGTTTTTTATTTGGTGTTTTTTAAAAATAAAAATAAAAATAAAAATAAAAACAGTGTTTTTGATCTCAGTTTTAAAATCCGAAAACGTGTCTGGTAACATATTCTGGAAGTTGTATTCTGAAAATAAAAACGTAAAAAACGTGTCGGGTAGGTTATCTGAAAAATATAAAAAAATTATAATTGTTCTAATATTTTTTTCTAGTTGAAAATTTTCCAGATTTCTGTGAATTTTCAGATTTAAACTCATGATTTGTTTTAGTTTCAACAATGAAGTTCTTACTAATTATTTCATGATGTCTCGTATGTGTTCATTTGTCTCATCCTTGTCTTCCTTTTATGTTCATAAACCAACATTCATATTTTTTTCATTGCTTTCTTAGAGCATACCCAGATGATAAAAAAAAAAAAAAAAAAAATCATGGCAATTGTCAACCACCGTTGGATTGAGAGATACAATAAAATCTTCAAGCATGCACAGATTAGTAACCAAAGAACTAAGAAGCAGATCAAGTTGGATGTGAAGCAAAGATTCTTGGGGACTTTTGTGGATAAACTGAATAATAGTAGTTTATTAAATATAAATAACAGTGAAAAAAACAGCCATGAGCCATCGATGGAGGAGAATGGAAGAGAGAAGACAACCAGATTGGTTGAAGAAGAAGAAGAAGAAGAAGATCGTTGGGGAAGAAGAAGAGCAAATCGGCCCAAGCAAACCCCACGAAAAAAAAAAATGAAATCTACCATGAAATGAGAAACCAACTCAGACCCATCAAAATTATACCATTAACTAGAAAAACCTAGAAACCCGGTTTGTCATCAAATCCAGTATCAATATGAACCCAACCAAAGATTGAGAACAAACCCTGCTGTTGTATGTATAAATTCAGCCAAAGGACACGTCAGCAAAATGTGCAAGAAAGACGGGTCAAATAAATAGCCACGTCACTGATAGACTGGTCAAAGAAAGGAAATCAGTCAGCAAACCTGCCAACTGGCATGTTCGTCGGCTCAAATCAGAAAGGCGTTCGCCACAGCTGGCCGACCAACAAGAAGGTAAACTGTGTTCGCCAACCCAAAGCGTTCGCCAAGAATTGCACAGTTAGCAAAATAACCTTATTCCGGTATACTCTCAACGAGAAGGAATTCGACCAGATACAAAGCACGAAGATCAAATCCTATTCCGAATAAGGATACAACTGTTTTTAACAAAGAAGAGTCCAAATAGGAAGCAAACCCTAGAATTACGAAAAAAAAAAAAAAAAACTCTAGATTCCTTGTATAATCAAAAGTAGGAACTCCCCTATCAATACGGCATAAACACGGGAAACCCTAAGAGGACTAATATAAATAGAACCGCAAATCCCATGAAAAGGGGTTCGAGATCATAGAGAGAAAATCAGGTGATTGTATGAGAGATCTGAGTGTGTAAACAACAAGCAATTCATAATGATTTCTCCTGCCCTTAAGGGGCACCGTGGTTTTTTCCCATTCAAAGGTTTTTCCACGTAAAATCTGTCTTGCATGAATTGATTTATTTTCTTTGTTTATTTGTTTTGATTAATATATTATTGTTGACCGGGTCAATCCATAAATCACCGTCAACAATTGGCGCTAGAAGGAGGGGGGTGTTTTTAAAATAAAAACTTCCAGGAATCCTTACCAAAAGGTACAACATGAGCAACGACAGCAATAGAGACGGAATCCCCAACAACGATTAGCCTCCCGAGGAGGCTGTAGTACCCAGAGAGGAAACGTTGGCAACAAGAGAATAATCAGCGGTTACTCCAAGGACTAGAGTAACCAATGAGATTTTACAACACTTTCATGCAGCACTGGTAAACTTGGTCAATGAAGCCAATAAAATTGGCCTCACGCTCCCTATAGGGTTAGGAGCCTCGTCTTCTTATAAGCTGACGACCAGCACACCTGGGAATCACCCTCCAGGAAGGTTGCGATTAGAAGTCCATATTGCAACTCCCAGCATTCAAGCAAGGCAAACTATGGAGGAAGCACCCCAGGACCCATAAGAAGTCTTGGAAGAAAGAAGGCATTAGAGGGGAAAGGGTCTGCTGGACGAGGATTTCCCAGAAAAGCGAGGCTGTGGGCGAGCACATGGGGAAGTCGTCAATGATGGATCTAACAGGAACCGCAGGAGATGACGGTCAATCTCATCAAGAGACAAAAGTCCCTAACCGAGAAGGGGAATCAAAAAGAGCGCGGCAGCAGAGATCCAAAAGTACAGATGATCTATAAGCTAACAGAAGTGTTGACAGCAGGGAAGGTAATTATCGGAGGATGACAATTAAAAGCAGGATCAACCAAGAGGGAGAACCGACTGGTCACCGAAGTGTTACCCTCCAAGAGCTCTCAAAAAAGGTCTCAGCAATGGCTAAGCGTATGGACACAATGTTTCTTTAGATGATGAGTCAGACAATCCGATCGTCGACCATATCGCCCACACCAGGTTCTCGGAAAGATTCAGAATGCCAACCATCAAATAGTATAAAGACAACAGGGATCCAAAAGAGCACGTCCGTAGATTCCATAATGTCATGGCCCAGTATGCACCAAATGATGGCATTTTGTGCCTAACATTCCCTCAAACCTTCGGTGACCTCGCTTCCAGATGGTTTGGACGCCTACCAGCCAGGAGTATTAACAACTTTTCTAGTTTCAGCAAGGCGTTCATAAGGCAGTTCATGGGAAGTGTACAGAGGAGAAAGTCATTAGCTCATCTGTCGAACTTGAAACAAGAAAGTAACGAGTCACTTAAGAAATACTTAGCCAGATTTGGGAAAGAAGTTGCCTAAATAGAAGATGCAAGCGACGTAGCTGTCATAGTAGCCTTCACCAATGGACTACAAAGCAGTCGTCTGTCTTTCGACTTACGAAGGGACCAGCTAAGGACGTATGAGGAGATGATGGATATAGCTGGAGATTATGCATTGACAGAAGAAGAAGAAGAAGTAGCGCAAGGGGGTAGTTACGTCCACGGTCACAAACCAGATACAAAACCCGAATTCAAGGATGACAGGACAAAGAGCTAGTCACGTGATCGTCAAAGAGAAGACAAGAGCCGAAAGAATCAGCCCAGAGAGAGTCGGGGTAGCATCAGAACCAGTAGGTTCCGAGGCAGGTACAGTAACTACACTCCTATAAATGGCGAACAGGAAGACATACTATATGTAGTAGAAGACAAATGACTCGCCAAATACCCCCGACAATAGTCAGCTAATGCCTGGAGGGATACAACAAAATACTGCCGATTCCACAAAGATCACGGGCATGATACCTCTAAATGCTTCCAGCTGCGGGATCATATTGAAAGTCTGATCAGAGAAGGGCACCTTAAGGATTTCACCTTAAAGGGAGACCAAAATACTGGTCGCCATGATAGCCACCGAGGAGGAGGACAAGAAAGAAGGAGCCCAAGAAAAGGCAGCCCAAATGCGGCGATAAATACTATTTTTGGTGGACCTCACACTAGCAGAAGCAATAGAGAAAGGATGTCGGAAGTCAGGGAAGTAATGTACGAAAACAGGGACCTAGAAGTGAATTCCGTGCAGAAAAATCACAAAAGACCAAAAGAAGGACATGACCCAATAATCTTCACAGCCGAGGATTCGGAAGGAATTGATGCCAAGCCCAATGACACAATAGTTGTGGGAGTACAAATAGCACACAGGGATGTCCTCCAAGTAATGATAGACAACGTAAGCTCCGTTGACATTTTGAGCGCCAGGGTGTACGACGAACTTCGGCTAGACCGAAAAGATTTGGAACCATTCCATGTGCCCTTAAAAGGATTTGGAGGTGCATAAGTAAGATCCTTCGGAACTGTGAAATTACCTGTAAGTTTTGGAACAGCACCATGTCGAAGGACTGTCCTACTGGATTTCGTGGTTGTCGACATTTACAACTGGCCATATAATGCTTTACTCGGCCGACCATTCTTGAACAAAGCTCGGGCAGTCACATCCACCCATGCATTAAAATTTAAATTCCCGACAGAGTTTGGAATTAGGGAGCTTAAGGGATCACATGAAATGGCTCGCCGAGCCAACCTGTCAATCTTTAAAGAAAAGGCTGGAGCGGAAACCTTGGGCATATATCAACTCGACCAAGAAGCACGAGAAGAAAACCCTGAAACATTTGAGCTAGACTCGAGGGACAAAACCAACAGAGAAAAAGAGGAACCAACCGAAACCGTCATTCTGGACGAAAAGTAACCCAATAAAACCGTCAAGGTTTGAACAAGTCTAACGAAGCAGGTTAAAACAGGTGTGGTGAATCTGTTGAGGGAATACAAGGAGATTTTTGCTTGGAGCCACGAAGATATGCCAGGGATCAATGCAAATGTAACCACACACCATCTAGTAGTAAACGAAGAATGCAAACCGGTGATACAGAAAAGGAGAAGCTTCAACCCTGAAAGGAGTGTGGCAATAAGGGAAAAAATATCTAAGTTGCTCGTAGCAAGATCGATCAGGGAAGTCAAATATCCTGAATGGGTGGCGAACGCTGTGCTCATAAAAAAAAAAAAGAACAATCAGTGAAGGATGTGCGTAGACTTCACTGACCTGAACAAAGCCTGCCCCAAAGACAGCTTCCCATTACCAAGAATCGACCAGTTGGTCGACACCACAGCCGGGCACTAGTTGCTAAGCTTTATGGACGCATACTCAGGCTACAATCAAATTAAGATGCATAAACCAGATGAGGACAAAACAACGTTCACCACATACCAAGGGTTGTACTGTTATACTGTCATGCCATTCGGCCTGAAGAATGCTGGGGCGATATACCAGCGGTTAGTTAACAGGATGTTCGCCAACCAAATAGGTAGGAATATGGAAGTATACGGCGATGACACGCTAACCAAGAGAATCACAGCCAACAGACATGTAGATGATCTGCGGGAAACCTTCGACGTGTTAATCAAATTCGGAATGAAGCTAAACCCTTCAAAGTGTGTGTTCGGTGTGCCATCCGGTAAATTTCTCGGATACCAGGTGCATCAAAGAGGGATAGAAGTGAACCCTGACAAGATCAAAGCGCTGGCTAACATGGTCTCCCCAAAAAACCTGAAAGACGTCCAAAAACTCACAGGATGTTTGGCATCGCTGAACAGGTTTATAGCAAAATCAACGGATCGATGCTTGCCGTTTTTCAAAGCACTTAAGAAAGGAAAAGGAATCGAGTGGAATAAAGACTGTGAACAAGCCTTTCTTTCCCTCAAAGAATACCTAGGCCAAGCACCACTGCTCTCAAAACCAATCACAGGAGAAATACTATACTTGTACCTGTCCATCACAGACGAGGCCACTAGCTCCGTACTAATTAGACAGGAAGATGGAATACAGAAACTAGTGTACTACACTAGCAAAGCACTGCTGCCAGCTGAGACAAGATACTCATCAGTTGAAAAGAAGGCGTTTGCCCTGGTAACAGCAACAAGGAAACTAAGGCCATATTTTCAAGCGCACAAAATAGGAGTGTACACCAACTGCCCATTAAGAATGATTCTGCAAAAACCAGAAGTGTCGGGCAGACTTACAAAATGGGCCATTGAGCTAAGCGAGTTTGATGTAGAATTCATTCCAAGAACAGCAATCAAGGGCCAAGCAGTAACAGACTTTGTGGCAGAATTTATCGAACCAGACACCAAAGTAGCAAAGATGATGGTAGACCAAGCAAAGAAAGACTTTCGCTGGAAACTTTGTGTCGACGGTTCATCAAACACACATGGTAGCGGGGCAAGGATAGTGGTCACAACCCTAGAAGGAGATTCAGTAGAATGTGCCTTGCGGTTTGATTTTAAAGCCACCAACAACCAAGCTGAATATGAGGCATTGATAGCAGGATTAAAGGTATGTACAGCCTTAGGGGCTGATGAAATTGAAGTCTTTAGCGATTCCCAAGTCATCGTCAACCAAGTACTCGATGAATACCAAGCAAGAGACGAAAACATGTTCGCTTATCTGAAGCTAGCAAAGGAGTTATTGGGGTGATTCAAAGAATACAAGATCGTTCAGATCCCAAGAGAAAAGAACGAATAGGCAGATGTTTTGGCCAAGTTGGCATCAGCCATGGTCAACATCTGGCCCCGAACAATCCCCATGGCACACTTACTCCGACCAAGAATAACAAAACAAGCTGAAGTGGGGGTAATAATGAACGAATCAATCAACTGGATGGTCCCAATCAAAGAGTACCTGATCAATGACATCCTCCTAAATGACTCACTAGAAGCCAAACGGCTAAGATACAAAGCAACAAGATATTCAGTCCTCAACGGCGAACGGTACAGAAGAGGGTTTTCAAGAGTACTGCAAAGATGTGTCGGACCTGAAGAGGCAGAAGGAATCTTGAAGGGTATACACAGCGGGAGCTGTGGGAATCATGCTGGGAGCGTTAGTCTAGCCCACAAAGCACTAAGGTAAGGGTTCTATTGGCCAACCATGTTCGCTGATGCAAAAAGAATAACGACCAGATGTGAAGCATGCCAAAAGATTGCAAATAACATTCGCCAACCGCCTGAACATTTACAAAGTATCACCTCCCCATGGCTGTTCGCCATGTGGGGAATTGATTTGATCGGCCCAATGCCCACAGCACCAGGAGGAGCAAAGCATGTCATTGTAGCGGTGGATTATTTCACTAAGTGGGTAGAAGCCGAGTCACTAGTACACATAACAGAAGCAAACACGACTAGCTTTGTGAAGAAGAACATTTATACAGGTTCGGAATACCAAACACCATCATCACTGATAATGGGACACAGTTTGATAACAAAAAATTCAGAGATTTATGCAAGAAGTATGGGATCAACAACTACTATGCCTCTCCAGCTCACCCACAAACAAACGGGCAAATTGAGGCGGTAAATAAAATCATCAAGCACAACCTGAAGGCCAAACTAGCTGTCAAAAAAGGAAGTTGGGCAGAAAAACTACCACAGGTACTTTGCGCATACCGAATGACAGAAAGAAACTCTACTAGAGAGACACCCTACTCCATGGCATTCGGGACTGAGGCAGTCATCCCGGTTGAAACAGCGTTCTCTTCACCAAGAACACAACTCTTCCAACCAGAACTTAATGTTGACATGCTGAAATATAGCCTAGATGAGCTAGAAGAGAGAAGGGAGCATGCTCAGATAAGGAACGCTGCCTACCAGCAGAGAGCAGCGAGATATTACAACTCACATGTGAAAGTCAGAAGGTTTGTACTCGGGGACTTAGTACTAAAAAAGGTAACACCTGGAACAAAAGACAAAGCTACAGGATCGCTCGCTGACAAATGGGAGGGGCCATATCGCATCACGGGTATAACAGGCCACGGGGCGTATTACATTGCCAGAAGAGGAGTCGGCGAGCTGCCCCGACCATGCAATGCTCAATATCTGAAGATCTACTGCCCTTGATACTTCAATCCAAGAAGACCCTTTGCTATTTCTCATTTTTCCATTTCATCTTTTTTAAAGTTTTTTATTTTTTAATTTTTTAGTGTCAAAAGCTGCAGGAAATAATCAATAAAGAGTACTTTATTACTGAAATTTCTACCATCGCTAAGACCATAGGTCGGCCATAATGGGTGGTTCGCCAGACACAGATAGAGCGAATTACCTAAACCCGGCGAGCAACCAAAATAAAAGTGGGGAAATACCACACATTATAGCTGGATGAAGGCCAAAATGCTACAAAGGCAGCCTGAGCTAGAGAAAAATGCCGCAGAGGAAGCAATCGGCCTCATTAATAAATGCATAAACACCCCAGAATGTAAGAGATGTTCAATAAACAACATGCATGGTAAACACCCTAAAAATAAAAATGCTGGGGGTAAAACAAACTAGCAGTAAAAACAGTGAGCAAAAGCGGGAGACGTCCCAACAGTATACTCACGCAAAGCTTGGTGTATGGTCGGACACGTCCTGACAAACACTGGGTAAAATAAAAACTAGCAATTATAAGCTAAGTGATAAATGGCTTCAAGCCTGAGCCAGAAACTCAGCAATGGTAGCTGAACAAAAACACATAGAATTAATGCAGCGAACAAAAAAGGAATGCAACACGAAAAAAAAATTGATATTTTATTTACTTGTCAAAATACACAGAGGAATTAAACGCTCGCCGGTGTAATGGCCCCATCATCTTCTTCTTTTTCATCGCTCACCTCATCCTCCGACGGCCAAACGACTTCTTCATCCCCTTCGGGCATAAAAGGCGTATAGTCCGGAGACCCAGTGAAACTCCCCTTTTGGCCAGAATAGTAAGTATTAAAGGCACGTTTGGTAGGAATCTCAAGGTGTATAGGAAGAGGCTCTGTTTGAGTATAACGACAATGAGCCTTCCATAGCTTCAGCTGACCTTTAATCGAGCGTACCGCGCCATCCATGTGCTACTGAAAGGATCTGTCGTAACGCCTCAGGGCTTTCTCATTAGAATGGTCCTTCAGGGCGAAGAACCTCTTAGCTTGTCGCATACCCCGTTCAAACTCGCGGAGGATGAGAGCATCGTACGCAGGAGACATCTTAAAGCGGTCAACAGCTTCAACTTCTAAAATGGCATTCAAGTCGTTCAGAATGACATCTTGAGAAGCCTGTTGGTGCCGCAAGTCTTCAAATTCATGCTCGGCCCTCTCTTTGGCCTCCGTCGCCAACCTCTCTCCCTCCATACGAGCAGCCAAGACGTCTTGACTCTTAGAAAGTTGCTCCTTCAGCAACTTGACCTCCTCTTCAACGGCGAGTAGCTTCTCCTCAGCAGCGAGCTGGGCGGCTAAAAACCCATCGGCAGACTCCTGCAGCTGAGCAATTTGTTAGGCAAAAGATGTTTCAACTGAAAATCTTTCGGCCGCCAAGCGGGAGACTTGGTCTTACAAACTTTTATTGTCCCTCGACGCCGCATTCCCTCGCCGATAGCTACTCGCCAACTCCGACATCATCTACAAGAGAAACGGAGTTAAAAGGTGATGATGATGACATGAAGAAAAAGGGAGAAAGAAGAAGAGAATGACGTTAAAGAAATTACCAGAGAATGGCAGTTGAAAAAGAACTCCATCTTCCTGTTACATGACTTCTTCTTCTTCACGTGCTCCCAACCCTCACCAAAATAAATGTTGTTGCTTATAAAATGGTTCAGGAGCTCGGTAGGAGAAAAATCAGACAGGGAAACAACATCTGACCCCTCGCCTCGATCAGCTGGGGCTACAGATGGCCCTTCACGAGAACCCCCTAAATCCGCAGCAAGGGTGGATGATGGATCAGGGGTGTCTGCAGGAGCAGCAGCGTCCTTATCCCCAGCAGTAGGGGGAATGAAGGCCTGGGGGTATCCTCCTGTGCAGCAGTGCCCCGCGCTCTAATATCCGCCGGGGGTGCAGAGGGCCCAGACTTGTCGGAGGTGGGACCTTGAGCAGCCGGAGGAGATGCAGTCCTTGTGCCATCACCTTCCTCCCGTCGAGGGGTCGGATCCATAACCTGAGGAACTCCAGAGCTAGCTTCGCCAACAAGAGGAACCTCCGAACGAATAGGCTCGCCATTTCCCTCTTCATCCGACGAAACTATGTACTGAACCACCCTCGACGCCCGTTTTAAAGGATGAGTGGCACACTCGGGAGTAGTCTCTGTAGGCCACTTCCCTCGACCATTCCTTGGGTTAAGATCGCTGGAAGGGTCCTCGGGGGGCTCCGGGACACTTGCATCAAAAACCAAAACTTTTGCACTCGCCGCAAGGGGCCTAACTTTTTCTTTCCCCTTACGGCTAGGGATATGAAGCGAAGTATCAACTCCACCTCCTTGAAGCTAGGCGACCACCTCTGTAACAGTAGGAACGCCTCCTACCCCTCCCTCATCTTGAGAATTGTCGCCTTCGGGTGATACGACCCCTTATTTAGACAAGCCTGCGGCATGTCTTTGACTGGCAGCTTCAGAGTTCTTCACCTCTCGGGCTTGCTCGTCGCAGATGACATCGAACTCACTCACTAAAAATCAAAGAACAACGTTATTCAACGCAAATCGGTAAAACAAGTTAAAAGATAAAGAAACTTACAACGACGTAGCCTAGCAGACAGACGCGGGAAAACACCACAAGTGACCATCTTGGCCTCGTCAAGAAGAAATTCTTGACCTCTCTTGGCCAAACCAAGCACCGCCGTCTCTACTACATTTTTTACTTCTTGTGGAGTCAAGGCGGAGGAAGCTTTTAACCAAGCATCAGGAGACGTGAAATGCCTTAGAACTTTCTTCGCTTAGAGGTTGCGATAAGAGTCAGCAGGGACATTTCTCCCCCACTCGCCACCCACGAAGAACCAACTGTTCTTCCACCTCTTGTTTGAGGTAGGGAAACCCCAGATAAAACCCTTCTTCTTTTCATCACTGGAGATCTCCATTTGTCCAGGATTGGATACACCATCACGGATCCAATTTTCCACAGCGGTCGACTGAAGGTAATAAGTTCCATCATGCCCGGACTGCCTCAGAACGTAGAAATGACGGATCTCACTAGGCGTCAGTGACCTTCGACCCATCGATTTTCACATCACACACAAGCCCATCAAAATCCTGTAGCTGTTTGGCGAGAGCTGAGCAGGAGCGAGTTGAGCGTCAGCCAGAAACCTGGCTATAAAAGGCTGAAGGGGGAGAGTCACCCCACAGCCTAACATCGATCTGTAAATGGTGACAGTATTGCTCGGCGGATTCCATACAGCCCATTCGCCAGATGGTATAAGGAGAACTGAATCAGGGATATCATATCTCCTCTTATATCTGCCAAGTTCTAGCTCACCGACCACATTCACTTCAGTGTCGAAAGAGCTTGGACGATCAGCAGCAAAGCACAAAGTATCTCACCGATGATCTTTGACGTCTGAATCGATCACTGTTTGAGCACCTATGAGGGATTCCCTAGGGGTTCTTGGCCCCCGTCACCCACTACCACCGACTCTGGGAGTCTTTGCCATATCTGGAAAATCACTGTTAACAGACGAAAGAAAAGTGAAATCAGAAGTATTGGTTTCAGAGTCATAAGAGACGTAAAGGGAAATTGGTACAGGAGAAGGTGGATCAAAATTACGCAAGTATGACTCAATCTTGTCTGCAACTTCTTTGTTGCCAAGCTCAAGGGCTTGCATCATTTGATTAAAAAAGAAAGCACGTTGAGAAGGGTCCATGAAAACTCACCAGAAATGTTCCCAAATAAAAGAAAGAAAAGGAAGATGAGCTGTAGAAACACGCTTCAAATAGACCGGGAGGCTGAAACAGAAGGAAGAGAATCACTAGAACCCTAGCACTTCGAGTTGAAAGTATGAAGAAATTTTCAAAGAATATTGTTGCAGGAAAGAAAGAGAAAATGAGAGTAAAAGAAATGAGAGAAATGTAACAGTCCCACCTTTAAAAAAGGGGGAAATTCGAAATTCAAGAAAAGGAGTAATCAAAAGCGGCGGTGATAAAGTGCAGCTGCCTGTGAGTAAAGGCTGTGACGGGAAGTGTCCACCAAACAAAGAACACGTGGCACCATGGGGATTCTCAACAAGCGTGACATCATTGCAAGCATGACATCATTTACAGCACGTCACATCAGAACCTAGCGTTTGAAATTCTGTGGCTGAAAATGAAAGCTTGTTGAGGAAGACTTAATAACAAGAGTAACACGTGGCTAAAATAAAAAGAGAGGGAAAAACATCTGCAAAAATTCAGAAAACGATGAAAATCAGATAAGCATAAGTAAAACATATAAACACTGCTCGCAGAACCAAAGAAGCCAAGAAGTCAACCTACATTGGATCAGCTCGAAGTATTTATGGGGGTATTGCTGTATGTATAAATTCAGCCAAAGGACACGTCAGCAAAATGTGCAAGAAAGACGGGTTAAATAAATAGCCACGTCACTCATAAACCGGTCAACAAAAGGAAATCAGTCAGCAAACCTGCCAATTGGCATGTTCGTCGACTTAAATTAGAAAGGCGTTCGCCACAGCTAGCCAACCAACAAGAAGGTAAACTGTGTTCGCCAACCCAAAGCATTCGCCAAGAATTGCACAGTCAGCAAAATAACCTTATTCTGGTATACTCTCAACGAGAAGGAATTCGACCAAATACAAAGCACGAAGATCAAATCCTATTCCGAATAAGGATACAACCGTTTTTAACAAATAAGAGTCAAAATAGGAAGCAAACCCTAGAATTACGAAAAAACTCTAGATTCCTTGTATAATCAAAAGTAGGAACTCCCATATCAATACGGCATAAACACGGGAAACCCTAAGAGGACTAGTACAAATAGAACTGCAAATCTCATGAAAAGGGGTTCGAGATCATAGAGAGAAAATCAGGTGATTGTATGAGAGATCTGAGTGTGTAAACAACAAGCAATTCATAGTGATTTCTCCTGCCCTCAAGGGGCACCGTGGTTTTTTCCCATTCAAGGGTTTTTCCATGTAAAATCTGTCTTGCATGAATTGATTTATTTTCTTTGTTTATTTGTTTTGATTAATATATTATTGTTGACCGGGTCAATCCAAAAATCACCGTCAATAATTGCAAAATAGAAAACCCACAAATCTTCTGGAATTCGAAAACCTCTAATCAAGAAAACCTTCAATTTTTCCCAAACAGAACAACAATACTTTCTAATCTCTAAAAGGTACCAAAACTAAGCACCTTGTCTCAGAGAATTCACATAAAGACTATCCTCAAGATTCATATTACATCAAAAGCAAAATGCCTATTGCAGATTGACGAGAAGAAGATAAGTAAATCGATGGCCAAATCGGTGGCGAAAAAGAAGAGTAGATCGGTGAAGAAGAAGACCAAATCGGTGGCGGAAAAGAGAGCAGATCGATGGGAAGAAGATGAGCTTGACTTGACTCTTCCTCTGCCTCTTCTCCTCTCTCCAATAAAGTCAAGGGCCCTTCTCATCTCTCTGGTTCGATTTTCTCATCTGGGTTTGTTTTATCATCTATCTGGAGAGTTGAAGAAAGAAGAAGAGAAAAAGAAAAAGAAAAAGAAAAAGAAAAGTGTGTTTTTTTTATTTAAAGTGAAAAATAAAACGAAAAACAAAATGAAAAACATCTAAAACTTGTTTTTCAAATTTTTCACTTTTAACACTAGTTTTGTTTTCTATTTTGTTTTTGTTTTGAAAATAAAATGAAAAACAAAATGGAAAACGGTAATGAACGCGTATTCGAAATCATTTTTGAAAAATAAAAACAAAAACACCTTTGAAAAAGGGTACCGGACAGGCCCTTGGTTTCCCAAAATAAATTGGACTAACAGTAACAAGGCTCTTAACGAGATGAGGTTGGTTTAATGATAAATCCTTACATTTGTACGACTGCATCACAAGGTTGTGGGTTCGAGTCCTTTCTCTCTAAAAAAAAAAATCCCAAATTTATGTAATAGTATAATACTTCAAAAAATAAAATAAAATAAATAACAAGGTTCTTGAGTCTTGACTTTGAAATACTTCATATTGTATAATACCATAGGGATAAAGAGTAATTAAAATAAGAAGGAAATAAATTGAAAATAAGGGGTTGTTTGTTTTTTTGTCTGAAGACTAAACAATCCTGAATTTTATCAAAGACGAATAATGACTAAAACTTGAAACTGAATGACATATTTGTTTTTTATTTTTATCACCTCTAGATAAAGTGTCAACTTGTTTTTTTATAGAAAAAATGATTTAGAAATAAGTAATTTGACATTTATGCTCTTATTACTATATATTGTTATCTATTTTCATTTTCTATGATACAAACAACTAAATAAAAGTAATTTAACAAATCCTAAACCATTTTTATGTAATACTGTAATGATAAGATATTATTCACAATTAAGATACGATAAATAGTTGTTTTGTTTTTTAAATGCTAAATAATGATTGAGAAATGGTTTTGATTTTACAAAAAATAAAAATAAAAATAAAAATTGGAGGTTCAATAATGGTGTTGAAAGTGACAATGTGATTAATTATTATTATTATTATTATTATTATTATTTATTTTATTTTTATTGCATATCATAAGTAATAGGTTAAAATAAATAAATTTGTATAATATAAAATTATGATACATTGGAAATATATTATCTTTAGGAGGATAAACTTGGAAGAAAAAAAATATTAAATGCAATCCAGTGATTTGGAATTAAGTTAAAAGTTAGGATTTTTTTACATTTTATTTTAAGTTGTTTTTTGGTATTTTAAAGTTGTTTGACCACTTAAAAAACAAAAAACAAAACGACTTAATAAATTCAATTCAGACCCATTAAATTTTAAGTGGAAAAAACAAATGACCTCTTCATGGATTAAGACTAGATGGATTTATCTAGATGTTTTTTTTTTTTTTTGGTATTTCCTCTCTCCATCGGTTTTTCTTTCACATTTTATCCTCCCACTTCAAATCCTCTATATATTGTAAGTTTTTGTTTTGGGTGTTTGTCTCTCTAAATTTCCTCCACAATTCTCAGTAATATTTCAAACATTACCCAAAGATGTTTTTTCAATTTCAACTATTTACATAGTGAAAATTTTCAAGAGATAGATCGAAGTGTCGAAAGTCTCATGGTGAGAGATTGTTATTTGTTCTTAAGAGTGTCTAACTAGAGAGAAGGAAAAGAGAAAAAAAAAGGGTGAAACAAATAACACGGTGTGTTCTAATATTAATCTGGAGGGGGGTGAATAGATTTTACCAAATTTACCCAATTTTCGCGTTTTGTCAAATTACGAAAAATGCCCCAAACTAGTCAAAACAATAACAAGTGTAATATAGTGCGGAATTATAAAAGACACTTGATATTTACGTGGAAACCCTCACGGGAAAAACCACGGGCTGTATAGTGCGCCACACTCGAACCTCAAATCCACTAAATGTGTAATGATTACAACCTAATCCCGATCAATAATCAACACACCTACCTAATCCCGGTATAAGTGAACCTAGTCCAATTGCTTGCAATCTAAGCAACCTAATCCCGGAAGCTACATGCAAGACTTACTTCTCAATGAAGAGATTACAACCTATGTGAATATAAAATGATATTCAATGAGCAAATAAAACTAGGTAACCTTAGATGCTTATCTAGGATGATTAGATAACAATAAATGCAATCCTAGATGTCAATGGCTAAATGACATGTCATAAAGCTTAGCAAATCATAGATAAACAATAACCTAGATGTTGCTATCAAAATACATCACTCAAACATGTCAACACAACAACCTCTATTTTGTATCTAGAATATATTCTAAGAGCATACAAATAATATAAGAGATTTCTTTGATAAATAAAACACTAAGCTTAGATGAGATTAGTGAAGAACATACCAAAGCAAGTGTGTTGAGCAAAACCAATGCAAGCAAGCATCCTAACTATGCTAGAAAATGCTAGATGATCTTTTGATGCATATGAGAATGGTTTTGTGTGTATAAAAATGAGTTCTTGATTTCTTTTCTCTCAAGTCTCTCTTTTTGAACTTTAGGGTTCTTTAGAATCAGAGAACTAAGTTAGAGAAATGAGAAAGTATGATATATATAGTCATCAAGAAACAGGGCAAGTGAAAAGACAATATTGCCCCTGAAACGCTCAAACGGCGGTTTCATTCTACGGTCGGGGCCGCAGAATCTGACCGCAGAATTGAGCCCGAGAAAGAAACCGACCTAAAATATCTAATTCGGAGGTTTCATTCGGCGGCCAGGCCGCCGATCATAACCGTAGAATTTATCCCGAGAACAGGGGAGAAAACGGCGGTTTCAAATCGGCGGCCAGACCGCCGATCTAACCGCAGAATCAGACCAGAGACCTCTGGTCCAAAACGGCGGTTTCATTCGGCGGCCCTACCGCCGATTCACCAAGAGTGGTGAATCCAAGGAGAAAGCCAAGGCTATCACCAAGAGCGGTCTTCGCGCAAAACCAAGCACATAATCGTGCAAGCGTGGACGTTTCCGAACATATTCGGGAAACGAATTACACGACACAAACAAACAAACAACAAGATATAATCAAACAAAGTGCAAGTGTGTAATGTGACATGTGAAGAGTATGCACACAAATGCAAGTATGCTAAGTGTGTGTGTGCTTCTAGATCTCTTCAAAGAAAACTAAGCACAAGAAAAATACCTTTGAGTGCTTTTCACCTTGAGGTCTTGAATAGGGCCTTTGATGTTGGTCTTCCATCACCTAATCTACCCTTACAATTCAAACCCCAACTTGTGGTTTGTTCACGAAATAAGCCAATCAATAATGGGAATCCTTACAATGCTAGAAAATGCTAGATGATCTTTTGATGCATATGAGAATGGTTTTGTGTGTATAAAAATGAGTTCTTGATTTCTTTTCTCTCAAGTCTCTCTATTTGAACTTTAGGGTTCTTTAGAATCAGAGAACTAAGATAGAGAAATGAGAAAGTATGATATATATAGTCATCAAGAAACAGGGCATGTGAAAAGACAATATTGCCCCTGAAACGCTCAAACGGCGGTTTCATTCTGCGGCCGGGGCCGCAGAATATGACCGCAGAATTGAGCCCGAGAAAGAAACTGACCTAAAATATCTAATTCAGCGGTTTCATTCGGCGGCCAGGCCGTCGATAATAACCGCAGAATTCATCCCGAGAACAGGGGAGAAAACGGCGGTTTCATTCGGCGATTTCGAAACCGCCGAGTAAACTGTAGAACACAACCCGAGAATAATAAATGCATCAGGTGTGAAACGGCGGTTTCAAATCGGCGGCCAGACCGCCGATTTAACCTCAGAATCAGACCAGAGACCTCTGGTCCAAAACGGCGGTTTCATTCGGCGGCTAGGGCCGCCGATTAAACCGCCGATTCACCAAAAGTGGTGAATCCAAGGAGAAAGCCAAGGCTATCACCAAGAGCGGTCTTCGCGCAAAACCAAGCACATAATCGTGCAAGCGCGGACGTTTCCGAACATATTCGGGAAACGAATTACACGACACAAACAAACACACAACAAGATATAATCAAACAAAGTGCAAGTGTGTAATGTGACATGTGAAGAGAATGCACACAATTGCAAGTATGCTAAGTGTGTGTGTGCTTCTAGATCTCTTCAAAGAAAACTAAGCACAAGAAATATACCTTTGAGTGCTTGTCACCTTGAGGTCTTGAATATGGCCTTTGATGTTGGTCTTCCATCACCTAATCTACCCTTACAATTCAAACCCCAACTTGTGGTTTGTTCACGAAATAAGCCAATCAATAATGAGAATCCTTACAAAGAGAGAGAAAAAAAAGGGAGGGGGGAAATGGGTAATGCTAGGTTGCCTAAAAAATGAACATTTTTTTAGTCAATATTTTATGAGTATTGTTAAGCTATCAATAAAATTTATCCAGATGATGTAGCATGTGAGTTATCAACACATCGACAACTCATATGACACATCATTTAGGCAAATTTTGTGGACAGACTTAGCATTAATCATATTTTATTGCTATTAAAAGTAAGTAAATAATATTTTAAAAAATAAAATAAAAATAAAGCTAATACTTAGTGATAATCCCACAATTTTAGCTTAAAAAATGTGTTATTTACACTTTTTTTTGTTGTTGAAATAGTACAAGAATTTGGGGTTTGGGGAGTGAAACAACTCGAACGTCTCACAACTTCATGCATAGGCGTGAGAGTTATACCGCTTAGCCAATCTCATCTTGTCTTGTTTACACCAATTTTCAGTATAAGTAAACTAGTATAGTATATATAAGAGTAAGAGTAATACTATACAACTCAAAATATTAACCCAAAATTCAAGCCAAATGATGTGGCAAATGAGTTGTTATCATCACACAAATCATGGAGTGATGTGGTGAATAATAAGGTATGGACAAATCAATTGCCATATCATTTGGGTTAGTTTTTGATAGTGGTGTCAAAATATGTCGGGCCCAGCTCGCTAAGGATGGTGGGCCATTCCTAGCACAGCCTGCCTGTTTTGCGGGCCAGGCTTGGCACGGGCCGGGTCTGGAAATGTGGCCTGCCGAGCCGGTGTGCTCGGCCTGCCAAGCCGACCGTTCAAATTTTTTTTTCTTACTGTTGTTAACTTAACATTTTTAATGTTTTTTTTTTTTTTTTGAAAAATTTGACCGTTGTTGACATCAACAAATGGTCAAATTTTAAAAAAAGACCAAAAATTACAATTTGCCCCCTCAGATCTTCTATTTTATATTTTTACCCATATTTCAAATTTTTCTATAAATACCCCAACCTATTCCAATTTCCATACACTTTCTCTCAATCTCTCATTCTCTTCATTCTCCAACTCTCCATTACTCTCTTTAATCTCTATTCTCTACACCATTTCATATTTTAATAATTCCATTCTTACTCTCTCTCTCTCTCTCTCTCTATTCTCTACACTACTAATCTACTATTCTAAATTTCTAATACTATATTACTAAGGGCCAGTTTGGTATTACTTTTAAAAAGTTAAAATCATATTATTTTATAATTTTGACATAAAATGATGTTTGGTAAAACTTCCAAAATAGATTAATTAATAATCTGGCAAGTTTTGATAGTGATTTTGAGAAGTAGGTTGGGGGTTACTTTTTAAAAGTGATTATGGAATAATTTATTTTAGCATTTAATGAATCTTTTAAATTATCATTATTATCCTTATGAAACAAATTTAAAATTATTTCATCACAAAATTAAATATTGATTTGATTTATAAAATCTTTTTAAAAATTATTTTTTGTTCTTATGGAATTTTTTTTTTCTAATTTAAATATTCAACTTAAATATTGATTTAATATATGTAATTAATGAAAAAAAAAATGAAATAGGGTCATAAAATCATGTATTTTTTAGTCATTGTAACTAATCTCATCACTTTTGCAATAAAATTACCAAACATATGTATACTGCTTTTAAGCTATACAGTAGTTTTAAAAAATATAATTAACCAAACATCTGTTGATTAACTTCACAGCCGATTATTCTTCCAGTACGGATAATAGTTATTATTATAAAAGTTACAGTAATACCAAACTGGCCCTAATATTATTCTCTAATCTCTCCACCAAAGCTCAAAGGTATCCTTTTCCTTTAAATGTTATTAATTAATTTTATGTTTTAGCTTTTAAATTTTATATTTATACTTAATATATTTATGCTTAGTTATTAATTTTGATATTTATTCTTATGTTTTATGTATATTTAATATTTATGGCTTTATGCTTAGTCATATTTTTATGCTTTGTTATAAATTTTAATATTTAATCTTAGAATCTTAAATTTTAGTAAATTTATCATTTTATGATTTTATGTCTAGTAATTAATTTTAATATTTGTATATTTTAATTTATGCTTAGTATATTTTATTTAGTTGGTAAATTGATGATTTTATGTTCAGTAATTAATTTTAATATTTTTATGATATTTATGATTTATTTTTAGTAATTAATTTTAATATTTTTATGCTTAGTATATTTATGATTAAATGCTTAGTAATGAATTTAAATATTTTTATGCTTAGTATATTTATGATTTTATGTTTAGTAATTAATTTTAATATTTATGGTTAGTAAATTGATAATTTTATGTTTAGTAATTAATTTTAATATTTTTATGCTTAGTAAATTGATGATTAAATGCTTAGTAATTAATTAATATGTTTATGCTTAGTATATTTATGATTTTATGTTTAGTAATTAATTTTAATATTTGTATGATATTTATGATTTTATGTTTAGTAATTAATTTAAATATTTTTATGATATTTATTTATGTTTAGTAATTAATTTTAATATTTTTATGTTTAGTATATTTACGATTAAATGCTTAGTAATGAATTTAAATATTTTTATGCTTAGTAATTAGTATATTTATGATTAATGCTTAGTAGATTAATTTTAATATTTTCATGATTAGTAAATTTATGATTTTATGCTTAGTTTTTAATGACTAATGAGTTAATATTTGTATTGTAGGAAATAGATCATAATCATCCTCAATTTTTGGACAGTCTTAACATGGAGGACGACTATTTTGACCTTTCTGGGCCGACAGAAATGGCAGCGGGGCCTTCTGGTTCCGACGTAACACCGACATCATGTCCTCCCAAATCTAAAAAGCATACATCAAATGTATGGTTGTGTTTTGACTTAGTACAGAAGACTATGTCAGACGGTCAAGTCATGGACACAGCTCAATGTAAGTCTTATCCTAAGCACTATGTCACTTTAAGGGGGGACTGGTCATTTGCGAAGGCATATGGAGAAATGCATGCATGCATACGTACATTTAGACATTACAACCCAAACACAACTACAACGGCACCCAGACGGGTCCATTACAACATGGCATTACGATGCCGCGCATGCTAGAGAGTGCATGACACATTACATTGCATGTGCTGATCAATCGATTAATTTCGGTGATAATGTTTTTTATGAAGAATTTATTCAAAGTGCATACAACCCCCAATTTAAATTTGTTTCTAGAAACACTATTAGGAATGATTTGTTAAAATGGTTTTAATTTCCAACGAGATGAGTTGAAGGCTGAATTATAGCATCTAACTGTCTCTATTGCATTAACTTTCGATATTTGGAATACTTGTTCCAAACAGGACTATTTAATTGTCACATGACACTATTTAAACTTTGATTGGAGGTTACAAAAAAAAAAATCTTGGTTTTCGTCCTATGGATTTTGCACATACAATAGGAAATATTTTTAATGTCATTATGTCTGTTTTAGAAACTTTTGAAATAATTCATCGCATCTTTTCTATCACATTAGATAATGCCTCTGCAAATACTAGCTCTATTGCATTGTTTTTTGAAAAAAAAATATCGCACAACATAAGGGTTATTTCTTCCATCAACGGTGTGCGTGTCTTATCATCAATTTAGTTGTAAAATCTGGTATGAAGTAGTAAGCGATCGTACAGATCGCATCAAAGATGCCCTTACTTGGCTCGGCAGTTCTAATTCAAGATTAAATGAATTCGGTAGATACTATAAAACTTACGGTATACGACCCCGAAGATTTCTAATAGATATGCCAGTAAGGTGTAACTCTACTTACTTAATGCTGTAAAATTGTTTGGATTATGATACACCTATTTCAGGTTTTTTATAACATGAAAATGTCCAAAATTGGCCGTCCAACACTAACCCTAGAAGATTGGCATGTGGCAAAGATTTTTGTTGAATTTTTAAAGGTTTTTTACGATTCCACTGTAACTCTTTTCGGGGTCTATTACCCCACATCTTCCCAGGCAATCCATCATATTGTGGAAATGTCTGAATTGTTAAATAATTATAGGGGAGATAATATCTTAGGCACTGCAGTTGTTTCCATGGAAACCAAGTTTAAAAAATACCAGTCTACAATTCCTTTCCTTTATGTTTTAGGTGTTATAGTAGATCCTAGGATTAAATTATCTGGTTTAGAAACATTGCTATAGTATCTTGGTAATAATTTGAGTATAGATTATTCTGCACAGGTTACTGACATTCGAACCAAGTTATTCGAAGTTTTTAGTATTTATGAGTGCATGTATGGCGGCGTTGACTCGCAACCATCAGCAGAACCAAACACACTCCTGAATTAAACAAGTTGGAACATTCTAAAACGCCGAAAAAAAGTAGGCTCATCAAGTTCTTCTTCTTTATGAGCTGGTGTAACTTCCGGTGCTGAACTGAAAAGCTTCCTTGAAGATCAATTCGATGGATTTGAAAGAGAGAAGGGATTTGATCTGTTGTTATGGTGGAAGACTTATAACTATAGATATCCGGTCTTGTCACACCTAACACGTGACGTACTGATTATCCCTAGAGATGCACATTTGGGGAATGAGGATAGTTATAGGTCCCACCCCCCCATTTAGGGAAAATGGGGATGGGGAATTTGGGGGGGAGGTGTATCTGTCCCTAACCCCAGTTCCCCATTTTCTCCGTTTTTCCCCATTTTTCACCATATCCCACATTTCCCTATTCCTCCATTTAACTAAAAATTACAAATTAAACTAAAAAAACAAACATTCCATTACAAATACAAAATAAAATCCATTAATGCATTACAAATATTTTTTTTAAAAAAATTGTGTATATATAGTTAGGGTTTTCAAAGAATAAAAATAAAAATAAAATATATATATATTATAATTATATTTATATATGTTTAAGGGAAATGGGAAAATGATCGCCATCCCTATTTGAATATATTTGTGGGGAAAATGGAAAAATGGGGATGCGGATGGGTCCCCCCATCCCTATCCTCATCCCCATTCTCCCCACCCATTTCCCAATTCCACCCCCTCCCCTAAAAAAAAATTAAAAATATATATATTATAATTATATTTATATATATTTGAGGGAAATGGGAAAATGATCCCCATCCCCATTTGAATATATTTGTGGGGAAAATGGAAAAATGGGGATGCGGATGGGTCCCCCCATCCCCATTCCCCTCACCCATTTCCCCATTCCACCCACCCCCCCCCCCCCGCAAAAAAAAAAAAAAACAAAAAAACAAAAAAAGAATCCCCAAATAGGGATGGGGACACGGGGAAATGGGGTTTCGGGGGAAAATGTGCAACTCTAGTTATCCTTATCACTGTTGTTTCCTCAGAACAGGTATTCAGCACGACTGGAAGAATTGTTAAAGAAAGAAGAAGTTCTTTGACTCCAGAGATGGTGGAGGTATTGGCATGCATCCAAGATTGGGAGTGTGCTCGAAAGAGGATGCAAAAGAAACGATAGATGAACAACTTATTCAAAATTTCAGTAATTTATATGTCGAAGAGAGTTCCGGCAGTAATCAGATCTAGTACTTCTAGGTTATACATGTACATTAACTTGTAATACGATTGCACTATTTTTCCCTTACCAAGTTTTTATCCCAATGGTTTTTCTTGGTAAGGTTTTTAATGAGACAATCATAAAATATGTAATACTGAGACTCCGAAATAAATAAATAATTCTTCATTTCATATTTTCATAATTTCATCTATTTTTATTTTCTTTAATCTCTTAGCTTTATTTATTCTTTGAATTATTTTTTTAAATAAAATAATAAATCTTTCTATTTTCTACATTTTTTTATTAGACTAAAATAATAAATAAGATAGACAAATTATAATTAAAATTACATAATTTAAATTGTTTAAACAATATTATAATGTACTACAATTGAATTAAAATATTTAAATTATTAAAAAAAAAAAATTTGGCCTGCATGTTGGCCCGGCCCGGCCCACCGACACGGCACATGAGGCACATGCCGACGGGCCCCCCGTTTTTGAAAACGGGCTCCTTTGGCCCGGCACAAATGGACCGTGCCGGCTTATATTGCCACCACTAGTTTTTAGACTAAATTTTTGGGTTGACTAGCATTAGTATAAGAGTAATTCAAGTTAAAACTTACAAAATTCTCGTTATAATAACAATTGTATATGACAAGATAATGATAGTCAAGTGGTATGTCTTTCACACCTACACAGAGAGGTTGTGGTTCGAATCTCTCCCTCTCAAACCCCAAATTGTTCTAATATTTATAAATAAAAATAATTCTGTTAAATTAATATATGCATACAGCCGAACTTTGCATAATGTAAAATTTGTATAGTTTTATTATTATTATTTTGAAATATTATAATAATTCGAGGTTTTTGGGGTGAGGAAGAGATTTGAACCCACGACTTATTGGCATAGATATGAGGGGTATACTACTAGACCAACTTCAGTTTTTCTAAAAATTTATATAGCTTTAATGTGTGTTTTATGAATTCATTTAATACAAATTTTATGATAAAATGTGACGATCATATCAGAAAATGACTCTTTTATATAATTATATAGTTTAGATGATTTATCTTTAAATATTATACACACTAAACATACCATCATATAATATTTTATCATAAGATTTTTATTTATTTTTTAACAATAAAGTGCTTACAAGAATTTTAATACGTCCAATTTAACTCTTATTATTATTATTAGTATTATTATTCATATCAGTAGTCTTCCTCTATGTCACGGCAAGATAACGTGACAGTCGGTCACATCACATGTCACAATTTTTATTATTAAAAATGATTAGATTATTATAATAAAAAATAACGAATAGGGTGCCTGTGATTGTGAATGACCCCCTCGTGCAAATTGATCATGTTCAAGTGCTTTACTTTAAAAAAAAATGTATATAGATGTTTTGAATTAAATATATATATGTATATATATAATGTATAAATTTATTTTGTTTATAATTAAAAAAAATGTTATTAATAAAGTGTATAAAGACTATAAAACATCTTTAGTTTTTGCACATAATATTGGTTGTATTTTATCTAGGAGTGGGTGCATGTCAGTATAATTTTCGACCAAAACCGTATCTGACTTGCATATATACTTGGTTTTCATTTTTTGAATCAAATTAACTAAAAAAAAGTCTCTAATTTTATTTTAATTGACTTAGAATTCAACCTTCCAATGTTTATTTTTTTTTTTTTTTAAAAAAATTTATCTTCATTATTATTTTTCTAAAACATGAGCTCCTAAAAAATGTCATTTATTCTAAGTTGACAATATTTTGTTTTTTTTTATTAATATTGAATAGTTCAAGTCAAATATTTGGATTGCTAGAAAGATTATATATATATATATAATATTGCAATAGGATGCTCGAGATCAAAATTATCCATCACTGATTTGGAAGGGAGTTACCACTTAAGCTAAAAGATGATGTGCAGTTACCGAAAAGATTTTAATTGTATAATTGGTTTCCTTGAATGATCAAAATCTTATAATATAAATATTAAATTTATAAGATAATATGTCAAAGTCTATAAATTTAATTACTTGTTACTTCAAAAAAAATAAAAATTAATTACTTCTCATCTTATAAAGGAAGTCAATAAAATTATGTTTTATTTTATTTTATTTTTATAAAATGAATAAGAATAAATAAGAATATAATGACATAAACTTAAAAAGGGAAATAGATAAATAATAGCTAAATATAGAAGTCTTTTATTGCTCAATTGTTCTCATCAAAAAAGTATCAAATACAATAGTGAGAGCTCCTTTATATAGTCTCACAATCACACATTACATTAAGTGTACATAAATTACAACATAATGAATAATAAAACTGATCATGATGATAGAGCTAGTAGGAATACAGAAGGACGAAAGTTACTTCCATGGATTGATGAACATTCAATATGTATAATATTCATAACACTCCCCCTTGAATGTTCATTGTATAATGAATATGCCTCATTAAAACCATTGCTAGTAAAACCGGTGAAAAAAAAATAAAATAAAATAAAAAATAAAATAAAAAACTAGTAGAGGAAAAAGAGTACATTATTCATCTATATATCAAATTAAAAGCTTACTAAATCATAATAGGATTTGTGATTCTTGTGTCCTATTAGAAAACAAATTATTCTTTTCTAAACCTATAAATAGGTGGTTTAAAAGAAAGAACAAATTTCACACCAAGCTTATCATTCTTACTGGTGTTGACACAAGTTTGAAAGTAAGTTGTAAGTTTCAAATTCGATTTGAACTTTTAATTTTTTTTCTTTAAGTCTTGTAGGTGGATTTACACCTTGGTTCAAAGAAAAAAGGAGTTCACACTCCTAGGTGATTTGATCTTGTGCTAAGTGCGGAAGATTTACGGAGACTAAACTACAAATGTAATTTCTAAATTAATTCAATTTGCATTACATTTAGAATATAACCCAGAAATATTTTTAATTTGTTTTTTAAGTTCTGTAAATACATGTATTTTCAAAACGGTTATTTTTCCCTACAGAAGGTTGGAGCCCAATTGAGTGCAGTTGAAGGCGATGTTCCCATTTTTGATGCTAACATGCCCGACCCCCCTGAAGAACCTGCGAGTAATCTGAGCACTATGGGGAGTCGGTGAAAACATGTGGCCAAGAGGAAGGCCACCAATTATATTACTCGGCCTAGCAAACGCACCTTGAGAGACGTTCAATCAGCGACCAAATGTGTTGAAATTCAAAATTTCTAGAAGTTTCATGTTAAACATGAAACATCAAATTGTTTCCTGTTATGAAACATGACTACTTTGTTGAAATTCAAAATTTCCATAAGTTTCATGTTTAACATGGTGTTTCATGTTAAACTGAAACATGACTACTATATTGAAATTTAACATTAACATCAATAATGTTTCATGTTAAAAATGAAATGTGACTAATGTGTTGAAATTTAAGATTTATAGAAGTTTCATGTTTAACATCACTGGACTTGTTGGGGTATTTTGTCCAACGCGAACGTAAATTAATCACCCCATAAAGAATGATGTCATATATATTTTTGTCAATCTCAACCAATTTGTATATCCTCTCCATTAGCTCATTGTATGACAATTTGTTTTTCATTAACTTCCCAATACATTCACCATCCACGGAATCTACATCGTCCCATCGACCGTTGTAATTGATTGCTAGTTAAAAGCTATTCGTAGTTCTTGAAGCAATTTAAAATTGAAAACAAAAACCAGTTCATAAAAAAACAATTGTAAGAATAACAATATTTCACATTTTTCAAGGGGGTATATCACGTTAAGCGTGAAATATCTTATGTATTTCTTGCTAGGCATGAAATATCCCCTTTATTTCATGCTATACATAAAAAAAAATAAAAAATAAATAAATAAATAAAATAAAATAAAATGTTCTCACAATATTAGGTAGTGTTTCATGTTAAACTTGAAATAACCTACTTATTTCACGTTCAACGTGACACACTGCGTGAACAAAATTTTTCAATCAAAATCGAAGTTTCTTCCATTTTCACCAAAAGAAACTTCAACATTTCAACAAAATAATAAAGATCTATCAAGAATATCATCTATCAAACACAATAATGTTATTGAAATTGAAGATTTACAAACTTTGAAGTTTTCTGGAGAGATTGAAGCACAAACTCGAAATTTCAATAAACTCTTCCCAAATCTTGGTTCTTCTACGTTTTCCATTTAAAATAACTTCAATTTTTTGACAAATATTTGTTAAGAACTAAGATTTGAGAGGTAAGTGATAGAGAGAGGATGAAGATGCTAACATGGTAGTTTTGTAATTTACTAGCTATATAGCGAAAGGAAATTATGATAAATGGTTACAAAAAAAATAAATAAATAAACATTGAATTTACTAAAAACAATAATACATATTTTGATTAGGTTATTTTTGGTAATTTTCACAAAAAAGTGAAAAATAAATGATTTACAAAAATTAAAAAAAATATTGTAAATTTTAAAATTACTTTAAACTAAGTACTTGTTTGGTTGTGCTTCCTACTATCTCAAAAGTTCTATAAACCTTTAATGCGGTTTCTTAGAGTTGTTTGGTTGGACTTTAGAGATTGTTTGTTTTAAATTCAGTAGATGTCAGTAGAGTTGAAACCTCTACTGGGCAAAAGGTCATCCTCTAAATAGACATTTAAAAAAAAAAAAAAAATCGACCAACCAAACAACAATAATTTTTTTTTCTTTTTCCAAAAGCTCTATTTCTAATATATCTTTTGTAAACAAAGGTTTATTTATTTATTATTATTTTTTTCAGAGCTTGTTTGGCTGTGCTTTTGAAAAACATCTATTTGTAAAAGGTATACTTGTAGTACATCTATTAAAAATAGAGTCTTTGATTTTTTTTTAGTTGTTTGGTTAGTAGATTTTTTTTTTTCAAAGGTCTATTTGCAGAAGCTCCCCCCATGAGCTTTTACCTAGTAAATGTTTAAACTCTAGTAGTCTCTACGGAATTTAAAATAGATAATCTCAAAAGCCCCACCAAACAACTTTAAAAAACTCAAATAGATGTTTGTAAAGCTTTTAATGTAGTAGAAAGCCTAACCAAACAAGCAATTAAAAACCCAACTAAACAAGCTCTAAGTGTGTGTTTGGTGTGACTTTTGAAAGGATCAAAAACGCTTTTTTAATGCTAGAAGTTATTTTGAAGTTTTTTTTTAGTTGTTTGGCAAAACTCAAATACATTGTCAACACCTTTTTTGTAATTTATACATATTTTTTTGTTAGAAACTCTACTCATTAGAAGTTTTACTATAAAAAGATCTACTCTAGAAGCTCAACTTAAAAAACCATATCAAACACACCCTAAGTCTATCATTAGGAAACAAATTAGAAAATATTTATAGTTGTCACACAAATTACAAACACCCGTAAAATATAATAAGTAATTTTTCTACTTTGGAAAAATAGCAAGTTTGATAGTTGTGAGATGGAGACAAAACTCAAACACACTCTTATTGATGAATTTGTGAAATGTTTACCATTAGGTCTAGAGGTGGGCGTTTAATGGATTGATTCATTTTTCAATAGAATCGATAAAAAATCGATAAAGTTCGGTTTTTAAAAATATGAATGGATACAATAAAATTTACAAATATAAACCAATTAAAAACCAAATGAATTGGACCGGTTCGGTTCGGTTCGGTTTTTTCGGTTTTGGTCATGGACAAAATTCATGGGCTTTAATTATTACACATATTTTCATATTTTAATCTTTCTAGGCCTTTAACCAAATTAAATTATGGACTTGAACAAATTGAAAATACTATTTTAAAATAATATTTATAATTAAAAAAAAAAAACAAAGCAAAAAAATATGATGTGACATACTTTCATAGTTTATAGTTTCATGGATTGTTGAACATTAAACTAAAGGTTTTATTATTTTATTATTATTATTATATATATAAGTTGGATTTTGGTTTGGTTTTCCAGTTTGGGATAGCAAACAGGGAAAAAAACCAATCCAATCGGTTTTTTAAAAAATGAACCGAACTGAACTAGCCAACATTAGAAATCTAGAAAAAAACCAATTGGATTGATTCGATCCACCGGTTCGGTTTGGTCTATTAGTTTTTTGCCCACCCCTAATTAGGTCACTTCAGCTTCTATTCAGCCTAATTAATTGTTTAAAAAGGTTACCATTTCTTTTCTTTCACAAATCTCAAATTGCATATATACTTTTCCTTTGTAATAAGGGCATGGACATCAATACACCACCACAAGTTAGGTATTTTTTTAGGGGTAATTACCCTGGTGGCCATCAACTTTTGCCACCGATATCAAAATGGTCACCAAATGAGGAATTGGTTTCAAAATGGCTATTTTTGGCAAATATTGTTACACTAATAGTCATTCCATTAATTTCCATCAAATTCCATCAAATTGGTGGCATTTTGATAAATAAGGGGATGACATTAATTTATTTTAGATGGTTTTTGGAAATCAATTTTTTCTTTTGTTTGTTGAAACAAATAATTGTATTTAGTGTGTATATACGTATAGCATATCTTAAACATACAAACATACATACATACATGTATAGTCTTTCTATTGTTAGTTCGTCTTAACAATAAATATATCATGACGAAGAATATAAACCACAGATTATGAAAAAAGTTTTGATAAGTACATACACTTTGAGTCAAAGTATGTAAATATAGTGGTCCACATTCGTTGTCCTAATATATTTATTGTCAGGACAAACTGATAATAAAAAATTTGCATATATATATATATTTTGAGAAGATTAAGGCTATAAAATCTAAAAATTCTAAAGATAAGTTGAAAAGATATATATATATATATAATTTTTTTTCTTTTTTGAAAAGATTAAGACTACAAAATTTCAAAATTCTAAAAAATATATTTGAGATACGCTGAAAAGAAATATATATATATATATATATTCTTTTTTTGAGAAGATTAAGGCTACAAAATCTAAAAATTCTAAAAAACATATTTGAGAATTGAGATAAATTGAAAAGAAATATATATATATATATATATTTGAGATATACTATATGTATATACACACACTAAATATAATTATTTGTTTCTAAAAACAAAAGAAAAAATTGATTTCCAAAAAATATATAAAATAAATTAATGTCATCCTCATATTTACCAAAATGCCAATTATTGGATGAAATTGGATGGAAATTGATGGAATTGGATGAATTGGCTACTTGTGTAATAATGTTTGTCAAAAAATGACCATTTTGAAACCAAGTCCCCATCCTTTGGCCAATTTTGATAGTGGTGGCATAAGTTGATGGCCAATGAGGTAATTATCTCTTTTTATTATGAGAGCTTCTTTTGACAATCCATTTTTTTTTTTTTAAGACACTCCATTTTCAAAATTTAAATTTTAAAAATTCTGAAGACTTTTTTTTTTTTTTTTTTTCGAGATTATCTTTTTTATTTTTTAACACTTCTATTATAAAGACACTCCATTTTAAAAAATAAATTTCTAAAGACACTACATTTTATTTTAATAAAAGTTAGGATAAACCATCGTAGCCTTTAGATTCATTCGAGAAGTAATCTTTTTTGAATTAAATTATTAAAAAAATAAATTATCTCTCCTAAACCATTATATTAATATTAAATATTACATATTAAACAATCTCTCTTAAATGTTTAATTACCATACTAAACTCTTTCTCCTTCAATACATATATATATATATATATATAATTTTCTATAAACATATCCCTTAAGTAAAGACTAAGAGGTCGTTTGTTTTTTTTCACTTAAAACTTAATGGGTCTAAATCATAATTATTAAGTTATTTCGTTTGTTTTGTTTGTTTTGTTTGTTTTGTTTGTTTTTTTAAGTGGTCAAACAACTTAAAAATACCAAAAAACAACTAAAAATAAAAAGTAAAAAATCCTGACTTTTAACTTAATTGTAAATCACTGAATTGCATTAAATGCAATCCAAAATATTTTCTTCCGATACTATCCTCCATATATAACATATATCCAATTTCATCATAATTATATATTGTATAAAAATCTTTATTTTAATATATTGCTTATTTTAAAAAGCTTTAAAAATAAAAAAGAACCCTAATTACTTCTCATATCGGTGTTTAATATCAATACTTTATTATGATATTAGGGTGATGTATTTATATATTATTTTTTTAGAGTATTTTGTGTGAGTTTTCCTGCTACCCTTTCTATTTTTTGAAAAAAAAAAAAAAAAACCTTTTCTTTTCTTAGTAAAAATAAAGTTTGTTTGTAATCAAAGAAGAATATCGTGATCATATGTGTTTATATATAATTATTATTTTTGGACTGTTTTTATTCTATATTATATGTATAATTGTTTAACATGTGTATAGATGTAAAATTACTTTTTTTCAGACAATTTTATTTTTAAAAAACAAACATGTTGACAGTACATTCAGATGTGGGAAAAAAAAAACAAACAAACATGTCATTCAGATTTAGATTTCAGTCACTATTCAGTCTTCAGTAAAATTCAGGATTATTCAGTCTTCAAACAAAAAAACAAACGACCCCTAACAGTTAAGAAAGGAAAAAAAAAAAAAAAACTTACGAATAAGCTTAATTTTTAGGAACCGTATATATGTATATATTAAAAAAAATAAAAATAAAAAACTCAAAAAACAAGTACTTTGTTTTTAATTATTTCATTAGTCTTAAAAATTATAAATTTAATCGAATCTAGTTACAACAAATCAAGCTTTCATATATCTATTTTTTAAGAAAAAAAACATTGACTTTTTAATATATATATATATATTACTATTAGTAAAAAACCAAAAATATTCATAATTTTTTTTTTCTTTAACTATTAATTGAGAAAGTATGAAGATAGGAATTATTATTATTATTAGGGAGAATCGCAAATACCCCCCCCCCCCCCAACTTTTAACCAATTGGCAAATCAAACCCTCTGGTTTGAACAATCAGCAAACAACCCCCTACCGTTAAGTAACCCTTGCATTATTTGCTGCATGTAGGGGGTTATTTGCTGATTTATATGGGGTTATTTGCTGATTGTTCAAATTTGTAGGGGGTTATTTACTGATTGTTCAAACCAGAGGGTTTGATTTGCCATTAGCTTAAAAGTCGGGGGGGTATTTGCGATTCTCCCTTATTATTATTATTATTATTATTTTAATGGAGATAGTAATTAGGAGAGAGTAATTGTGAGAGAGTGTTTAATATGGTAATAATAGATTGGGTTCAAAAACATTTTATCGCTATATGAGGCGCCTTTTGTAAGACTGTCAGTGGTTTAGTAATTTAAGTTTAAAAGGCACCAATTTGGGTGATCAGACAAAAGTACCCTTTTTTGTCGCTTTGTTTCATTTTCAAACGTTGAGAGAAAAACCCTTGAGAGAAAAAACTAGGCGGTGGTCAAACCTAAAGGTGACCAAAATCCGACGGAAAGTTGACCGGCGACAAAGCTACAGTGATGGCATGTAACAGAGTTCAGCGGCGAAGTGGTTCTACAACGGTTAGTTTTCTTCCTCGATCCTTTGTGATCTTTCAAATTTGATGATATAGATTAGGTTTTATTCGATTTTTTTTTATTGATTGTTTGTTTGAAAAGGCTCGGGTAGGTTAGGTTAGGGTTTAGGTTTCTGAAAAATTAAGTTTTGTAGACGATGAATATCTGGGTTTCCGAGCCTTTTTAAAAAATTTCCGAGCCTTTTATAACTGTCCCCGAGCATTTTAAAAATGAAACCCGAGCCTTTTATAACTGTCCACGAGCTTTTTAAAATGTTACCGAGCCTTTATAACAGTCTCTAAACTTTTTCAAATCTCCGAGCCTTTTCATGAGTTTTCGAGCCTTTTGCAACTATATTCGAGCCTTTTAATTATTTATGAATAAATTAGTTGAATTTTGATTCTCCGAGCCTTTTAATACACTACCCGAGCCTTTTAATACGTTACCCTAGCCTTTTAATACGTTACCCGAGCCTTTTCATACACTATCCGAGCTTTTTAATGAAATTTTCGAGACTTTTAATGAATTGTTCTAGCCTTTTGGAATACACAAGCCGAGCCTTTTAATGAATTGTTAAACATTCCGAGCCTTTTGATACTCTACCTGAGCCTTATAATACACTACCCGAGCCTTTTAATAAACTACCCGAGACTTTTAATGAAGTGTTCGAGCCTTTTGGAATACATAACCCGAGCCTTTTAATGAAGTGTTACACATTCTGAGCCTTTTGATACTCTACCCAAGCCTTTTCATACATTTCCTGAGCCTTTTGAAACGTTACCTGAGACTTTCATACACTACTTGAGCCTTTTTATTCGAGCCTTTTAATGAACTCATATGTTTGTTTTTTGTGTTTTCTGTGAATATGCAGACAAAGAAACAGCTAAAGGATTTGCTTAAAACTCTAGTGGGAGCATGGTATAAGGGAAAACTTACAAGGCATAACCATTTTGATGACCTTAAAGATATTGACAACGCCCTTGACAGTGTACCTGACGATCTGAAGATCGAAGACCGACATCGATATACCGAGTGTGTTTTGGTCATTTCCTTCAGATGCATCGGGAGATTCATTTTTCTGCTGGGATTGTCCATCGGTTGCTTTTACGTGAGTTACATCACGATGGCCCGGAACATGAGATGAGATGAGATTTTTGTTAGGCAAGCAAGAGGTCTGGTTCTTGAAGGTTGAGTTTTGCTTAATCACACGATTGAAGTTCGGAGTGATTCCCGACACGGCGAGCTATGCTATAGTAGAGAATGGGATACACGAGCAGTACTTTCAGGGTCGAGACATCGAGTTTGAAGAGCTGAGAGCAGTGGTGCGGAGTGGTGGTTTTGTCCAGCAGTACGATGTGGTGAAGTTGTGCTTATTGTTTATGCTCAACTGGATACTAATGAGGGTGAATGAAAGAGATAAAGTCCCATTATGGCAGTTTCGCCTGGTTGAGGACTTGGACGCTTTTGATGCATTCCCATGGGGCGCACACATGTATAGGCGATCCATACATAGTTTCAAGCATGCGTTGGATGGTCGACGGGAGCGGTTCGAACAACGGCAGCAAGAAAAGGGTGCTGATGTACGTACCGTCGAGACGTACAACTTATACGATGTATCGCACGCACTGTTGGTGAGAATTTAAAATTTGAAGCTGTACTTTAATTGTAATTTATTTTTATTTTTATTTGATTGATGTTGTTACTTATTATCGTACTTATCTATTATGCTGATATTTGCTTTTTAGGTTATCCCTGAACTTCGCAATAAAAAATGTGGGACCCGCAGGGGGAACGATCTATCCCCAATGTATTCTGAAATGGAAGTTGAATAAGCGATCGAGGGGGGAAAAGCTAGATAGCATTTTCACCGAAAGGGTAAGTATAATTGTTGTTAATATTTATAATTATTAGTATGTACACAATTACACTAATGTAACTCCGATTTCAGATGTTTACGCAGACTGAATTGGTGTCGACGGCTGCTAAGAGGGCTCAACAGTACTACGAAGGTATAGACTTGGGTGGCAGTCTGTATGAAGTCGATGCTGCTGATATACCTGGTCACCTTCCGGATCTAGAACTACATAGGGTTGCCGGCCCCAGTGATGATGATGGTCGGTATTCTGAACCCAGTGAGGAGAAGGAGGAGGAGGAGGAGGAGGAGGAGGGTCGGTATTCCGGACCCAGTGATATGGATGTTTCAGACCAGCAGGGTCGCAGTGGGAGACCCTTGAGGAGTCGTAGGTATGTACGATTCACTTTTCCCAGACAGCCTTGACCTGAAGCTGATTCAGAAGATAGCGTTGGAGGGCATCCTCAGGTACGTAAAAATAACAGAACCGCATTATTTAATTTCAATAGAGTGCTCGTTTTAGTACTGATAGAGTTTGAAATCATTTCAAGATCGTGGGTATACTGAACTGATGGATGTGTTCTGACAGTTACGGGACGAAATGCGCAAGACTGATGAGAAACGAGATCGATAACATCAGGAGTTACTGGAATTGATTCTGGGTCTTCAGGGTTAGACGATGACGCCGTAACCCCGTAGTTTAGGTCCATCATTTGATGACCCATGGGTCGATGACCGAGATCGAGACTTCAGTCCCAGAGACGAGTCTGATAGTCATCAAGACAAGGCAGACCTAGAGAACAGACGTGATTAGAAGCGGGCTGGTGTGACACCACGTGAAGAGGTTACTAGTGGTACGGGTGTTACAGGGATAACACCTATGGAGAAAGAGGAGGTACCTCAGGTTTTACCAGACCAGTTTGCCTCCTTACAGCAGACCCCTCCACTCAATCCTACTCCAGCGCACCTCTCCATTCAGTCTACAGGGACAGAGTTCCACAGTCGCGGATCACCCTAAGGGTGCGTTTGGTATGCGGGACGGGACAGGACAACGTGGGACAAGTTGTTCCTGTCCCATGTTTGGCGCGACATTTGTATGGGACAAGGTGGGACAAGGTGGGACAAAAATTATAAAAATCTGTCCCACCTCATACCCTCGGCCAAGTTGTCCCATGGCATGGGACAAGTGTGAAAATGACCTTTGTGCCCTTTAAAAATTCCAAGAATTACAAATCTCTCCATCTCCTTCATCAAATCTCTCTCCTCTGAATCCCATCTCCCTCTCTCGTTCGATCATCATATCAGAAGCTGTTGATATTGAGCCACAAATCTCATCCAATAATCCATATTCTTCAATGAAAACCAAAAAAAAAAAAAAAAAAATCTGGAATATTACCATATTTTTCAATCAACCACATCACCGAATCAGTGATTTTTCAACCCAAAAAAAAAAAAAAATCTGGAAAATCTTTTGGGAAAAAAAGAGATTCTCGCAGATCTCTTTCAGGTTGGTGCCGTTTTACCGTCTTTTGCTTCAATTTCAAAATCAAAAAAAACTTATTTGCAAAATCTCAAATATTGAGACCATGAATTACTCCAAGAGTCGAAGAACACTACCTATGTTAGAGCCAACCACAATAAACTGAAAATATTCTTAACACATGAGCATGCACTGACACTTGATAATCTGAGCCACCTGTGAGCAGCAATTGGTGGAGTATTATAGCAAGTTTGGTGGTGGTTCTGAGGATGAGCAACAAGTGGTCCAAGGAGAGGTCTTGTATACAGATTTGAAGAGAAATTGGAATTCTCTGATTTGTGAGATGGTGCCGTGGTGGTTCTGTTTGGGTTTGGATTTGGGTTTTGATTATATTTGACAGTGGGCGATGGTGGGTTGGATTCGAGGGTGTTGATGGTTGGAGATGGTGATGATTTCTGGAAAATTGATGTTGATGGTGTGCTCTTGGTGGGTGTTCTTGGTATTCTGGAAAACTGATGGATGTTCTTCTTTTTATTTCATTTTTTTGGTTTTTTTTTTTTTCTTTTTTTTAGTGGATCTCCACAGCCGAGATGATGATCCAACTTACCTATATTTTTTTTCAAATAAAAAATTGTTATATAAACAAATTAATTTTGTTATATAAATATAGTGGGTGTTCTTGGTTTTCTGGAAAACTGATGGATGTTCTTCTTTTTATTTCATTTTTTTCGTTTTTTTTTATTTTATTTTATTTTTTTTTTTTTAGTGGATCTCCACAGCCGAGATGATGATCCAACTTACCTATATTTTTTTTCAAATAAAAAATTGTTATATAAACAAATTATTTTTGTTATATAAATATATAATTTTGTTATATTAATAAAAAAAATTAAATTTTTTTTTTTCCATTTTCTATTATTTTTCAAACACAATATTATTATAATTTTTAAATATGATATATAAATATATTTATTCAATAAAATCAAACAAATATTGATTTATCATTCTCATTTGTCACTATTATGTAGTAACAAACATCAAACAACACAATAGGGGCACTTTGGTCATTTGAACCTCTTGTCCCGTCCTGTCCCAGCCATACCAAACGTATAACAGTACAGTCGACTATTCTGTCCTAGGCATTCCAAACACAATACAGAACAATATGTCCTGTCCCGTCCTGTCCCATCCCGTCCCGTCCTGTCCTGTCCCGTCCGCGTACCAAACGCACCCTAAGGGTCTACCCCAGCTGAGCTCACATCTGCAGCAGATCTTCTGGGTACCTTCTCCTAGCACACCCCTACAGCAAATCTTCTAGGTACCTCCTCCCAGCACACCCCTGCAGGTGATTCACGAGGACCCAGTTCCTCTGTACAGAGCACCTCCGTAGGAAATCCACCGGGGCACGATTCCTCTTCACAGCTCAGCCATTCAGATTGGAGTCCCTCACCCCCTGGGCGTCAGGGCCGGGTTCACAAGCCAGGTTGACAGCAGCGGACGCCATACACTGACCCATGTTGGTCGAAGAGACCATGAATGATGCCACCGCCAACACATGTATAGGCACCCAACGCATTGGTAGATAGTGAACACCTTACGGCATACCAAGCCTATAAGAGGAACTTGACTGGGGAATTGTAAGTAAAATCGTAGATATCACAATCTTTTTATTGTATTTTGAAAGACCTGAATAAAATGACTTGGTTATCTAACTTCTTCACCAATTATACAGACGTGATGTGGATCTACCCAAACCAGTTGCTGCCCCTTGGTTCCACCGGTTTCAAACCAACTTGATGGAGTTGGAGGATACGGTACGTACTTTAATGTAACTGTCTGTATATGTTATTTCAGAAATGGTCAAATCCTAACAATACAAAATGTGCATATTTTCAGCACATAGATGTGTACTTACATATTTTTCGGAAGCGTCAGCGAACATACTCCGGTGTCTACGGTGCGAGGATCAACATATTGGATTCATAGTTCTATATAAGTGTTTAAATAATACGATATAAAATTGGCTTATGCATTGACTTCTTGTTAATATTTACACAACATTTTTGTATAGTCATACCTACTTTACCGGTGGGAGAGAATGATGGGAACTGGGGCCAGCGCACCCCGTAAACGTTGGTCTACTATGAAGCAGGAGTGGTTTGAAGATGACATTACGGTCGTAAGTGGATTGCTCCCGCTAGGAACCATACCATGGAACAATGTTAACGCCGTAAGTGTTTATTTTACATGGTTTCAATTTGTATAATAAATAAAGTTGACACTGATAACACTTTGTTCAAAAACCTTCAGGTTATGATTCCCTGCAACCTTGGGCGTACACATTGGGCCCTGGCCAGCGTCGACCTCACAGCATGGCATATTTACTTGTTCGATCCATTCAGACAGGAGGTCCCATTTCGTCATAGGAAAATGCAATTCGCTTGCTTAAGGTATTTTTTACCCTCGATGCTGCATGCAGTGGACTTTCACGGTCACAGACGGAGGGGTGATATGACGTACCGAGAAAAGAATAAGCCATTCACTTTTTATTTTGTGTCCACGGACCGTGTGCCCCAACAGGATAAAGGGTATGACTGTCTAAAAAACTTAAGCCCTTCCAATTGGTTTTAATAACATTCCCTTCTAACGTATTTGATGTGGTGAATTGCAGGGGTAATTGTGGTACACATACTTTGAGGTTGACAGAGTACCTCGCAGCCAACATGGATACGTTCGACTGGACGAAAAACGATATGCCCACCATCCTGGAGAAGATGGTTGTGGAGGTTTTTGTTAACTCGAAGGAGTGGGTTCCCAAATAGTTTATATACATAACATTTGATTTAGTTTATGTACATAACATTTGAGTAATGAAATGGTTTTTTTTTTTTTTTCCTATTTTAAGCGTTTTTAATTAAAAGTTGAACAGACAGTTCCTACATTCAAATCCATAAACAATACAACGAATTCTAAAAACTATAACAAAGGATCCAAGATGACATTAAACGAAGAACTAAACTAAATAAAAACCATAACACAACTGTATCGAGTGTGGTTCCCAAAGTCTGAACGAGGTTGGAAGACATTAGCAATCAAAAGCTCTTTTCTGATCACCATCCTCAACGGGTTCCATTCATTCAACGGTAGAGTCCTTCTCAAGACACGTTTGTTTGTTGTGTCCAATCTGATGACAGATACCGCACCTGCGATGGTATTCCTCAGGGACAATTGTGCTGGGACCTTCATTAACCATAGGCGGGTTGGAACACCTCCTGCTATTATGTCCTGGTTGTCCACATCTTCTACACGATTGTGTGGTTGTCCTCTTCGAAGATGAGGCATGTCAACCCTCCATTGGGTGACCTGATTGTCTCTTCGATTTTGGATTTAAAACCACCTGCGCTGCTATGTCAGATGGCACTACCCATAAAGAAGGATGGCCAATAGGCATAATAGGAACCGAGTATGCATCAATAAGTGTTTCTCTCTTGTAGTAGTCCGAACACAGAGATGTGAAATCTAAGTTTCGCTCCCTACAACAATGAAAACAGTGAGATTTACATTTAGGTAATATAAACGGTATGACTATAACTTGTCATGTACCTTGCCGCTGCGAGTGCATGTGAGCATGGAAATAAGTCTATTTAGAATTTGTTGCATGTGTAAGTCTTCCGGGTTAAGTTAACTGTCCACTGTTCTCCTTTGTGTTTGACGGAGAATATGTTCCAGTCAACTGGATTTACGGTCATATAACTGCACTTCTCGACACGTTTCAGGATCACAAGATGTGCAGCATCGGTTAATCGATGACGCATGGACTGTGCAGCTACATGACGATCGTGAAACCACTTTTGTAGCATATTCCTAATGAACTCATGAACTCTGCCAGTGTCATCAATGGCAGTTGTCGTGCGAATTTTAGGCATGAGTTTATGCACTCTACAACATTTGTGGTCATCAACCTGTACCTTCTTTGGGGACAGCGTATGCGGGACCACTTGTGTGGACCGGCAGCAATTGGATAATCGAATGCACCCTTGTGCAGCTTACGTAACTCCTCCATGTGGCGATTATACTTTATTTCACTGTACGACCTAGCTGCTGCATCCATTATGTCGGCAACATCCTTTTTGTGGAATTGCTTCTTCATATTTTCACTGAAATGCCAGCAACATATGGTATGGGTTGCATAAGGGAACACTTTAGAAATCCCTGCTTCAATGCTTGCATGACGATCAGAAATAAAAACCAGATCATCTATATGACCAAGGGCACCCTTCAAGTATTCCAAAAACCACTCCCAGGAAAGGTTGTTTTCTGAGTCACCGTACCCAAAGGCAATTGGATACACCTGTTCATTTCCATCTTGTGCAGTTGCAACAAACATTGTACCCCCGAATCTTCCCTTCAAATGGGTACCATCAACTGTAATAACATGATGCATACACCTCCGAAAACCTCTAATTGAGGACCCTAACGACATGAAAAAGTAGAGGAATTTACCATCGTCTGTGCACTGTAAGTCAGTGATTGTGCCAGGATTTTGCTCTTCCAAAACATATGCAAAAGATGGCAGCAGTTGGAAAGTTTCTTCATGCGTTCCATAGGTCAATGACAATGCATATTGCAGGGCATCATCTGCCTTACTGTACATGATTTGGATGCCATATATTGTTTTCATATCGGCGATTATGTCCTTCGGACGCATGAGACGACCAATTTGTTGTTGAAGTCTAGGTGCAACCACTTCTCCGATTATGACTGCACTAGCTTGTCGGTGGTGACGGTGAATCTCCTCCAAGGGACAACTGTGTTCATTCACAAAACTTCTGACTTAGAAGTAAGTCCCTTCATCTCTTCTCACCGCTCTTAATTTCCACGTACACCCATCAATGATGCAAACCAGATGTAACGTTGTCTTATTAGACCTTTTCACCTTCCATTCAAAGTTCTGCCGTATTGAAAAAAGGCCAACAAGCCTCTTCAAATCCTTTTTACTCAGAAAAAATTGACCTTTATAAATCATGCTTTCAGGTTCTTGCGATGCCAAGGTGCTGCTTCTACCAATACCAAATGAGTATGAATCTGCTCCGGGAATAACACACGTTGTCGCATTATCAGAATCATATGCAATTACATTATGCCAGACCTCGGAAGTCCCATGCATATCTGGTGCAGAGCAACTAACTCCTTCTACACGTCTTCCATGTCTTCCACGTCTTTGAATTTGTGCAGGCTCTTTATCCACATTTTCTAGATCATCAACCTGTACATTATTTGCCTTATTATCCACCTTATGGTTTTGCTCATTGTACTACTCATTATATTGCTCAATTGGACAACCAAACACATCGCCAAATTCAGGTTCAACTATATTTGCATGGTCGACCGCTACCGGTGGGACACCGCACACGTTTTCCCCACCTTCGGTGGCACTCCTTTGGGTGAACATTTGGTTGCTACCGGAAAATGATCCAAATTGTTGGGTATTTTCAGGAGGAGGAATATCATTCTCTATCACATCTCTAGCTGTCCTCTCGGTTAGACTGACACATACTTGAGGGATCACCCGATCTTCCCCTAGCATAAATTGAATATCATCGTCATTTCTTATAAATGTGCGACATGTACTGCTAGGAACGATTGATATTTGTTGACGGTGATTTTTGGTGGTCACCGAATCAATGATTTATTTGCAGCTTGTTATGGTTTATGAACTAGGATGATTAAGAACAAAGGAAATAACAAGAAAAACAATTACGTGGTAAAACTCCAAGGATTGGAGAAACGTCCACGGTTTGTTGCATAAACAACGAAGCCAAATACACTATGAAGAACAACTACAAGAACGCGGTATTACAATCTCTCTCGAGCTATCTTCCCCCCTCTTTTACGTGAAGAAGGGGTATTTATACATGTTTTATTAGGGTTTGGTGTGTGACGCCCTAATTGTATTCTAATCCTAAACGGATTCGGATTCTCTTTCTCTTGTATTTTTCCTGATTTGGTTGAATCCAAGTTTGATTATGATTCTTCCTCCTTTTTTTACGGAGAATCTACCTGCTTCCTTATTTGAACTCTGCAGCTACTGCTGCTTATCATGGAGTCGCTTGTCGCTGATTGCGCCCAAAGTTTCGGATATTGACGCTGATGACTATCTATTTTCATTGATTCCCGACCGCACCGGGTATTTGCCCGAGTAAGATTTATCGTCCGAGCAACTTGTCTTTGTTGGTGGTCGGGCAGCTTCCTCTTTTCCCGAACAGGTTTTCATAGGGAAATTCTTGCTTCGTTAGTTGACTTTTCCTTTATCCCTGCTTACGTGGCTTTATATAGTGATGACGCGTCTACCACGACTATTTTTGCCTATAACAATACCCCCTTAAATATTTGTGCCGATCATGCTGAGTCAGTTCCACTCGGGTCGGATATTTAACCTCATGCTCATTTGCAACTAGTCTTCGTTTGTCTTTTTCTGTATTAATGTATCCTCGTTTGCTTCGAAGCCCTTAAATGACGTGTTTTAATTACGACCGCACGCATTCGATTTATCAATCATTTCAGAAATCTTTTGATGGTGACGCTTCTGCTCACTGGCGGCTCAGGGCGTTCTTCGATCGCCACTTGTCCTTTCTTATTTGGCTGTGGTTCTGCGGTGGTACGGCGCATTTATGGGACATGACCTTTCTGTTTGCTTGCGTGTGGATTACATCATTATCCACGCCCCTCTGTTTTCCCGCTTCTTTGTGTTTCTCCTAGGGTTTCGTGTTTTTTGAAATCAATGTGCTGCATATATAAACTGGCAGTGGTGGCGCTTTTTCTCTTTCATTTATTTTCTGCAACCTTTATGCGTTTTCTGAAGAACTTACTAGCGTCCCCTTGTTTACTGAGTTCATTTACTGCAACCGCATCTCCTGGTTTCTTGTTAAGTTCTTCTGCTTCAACCACGTCTCTAGCTTTTTCTGGGTTCTCCTGCTTCAACCAGATCTCTAGCTTTTTCTGGGTTCTTCTGCTTCAACCAGATCTCTAGCTTTTTCTGGGTTCTTCTGCTTCAACCCCCAAGCCTTCTCCCGGGGATTTTCTGCAGTTTCCGTCGCCTCCATTCTACACCATATCAAGGTTAGTTTTCATGGATTCTGCAACTAGGTACCGTCTTTATACTGTTGGCATGATTGCTATTGAGCAACATGATGCACACACTGCATCCGTAGTCCACAATTTATTGAAACCGCCTCTCTTTGATCAGCCACCTTTCATTGACGCTGACGTTTCTGCAGTTTACCGTGAGGATTTTACTCCTTCAGAGGCTCCACCTCCCCCTGAAGTTCATTATGTTTCCTCGGATTCATCACCTCCCGACTATCAGCCTGCGGCTTGGTCGGATTCTTCTTCTTCTACAGCTGACATTCGGCCTTGGAGACGACCGGGAAAAAAGATGAGTACACGCAAAGTTTACAAAGACTCTCACTCGCTGGAGAGCCGAGTGGGGAGCCAAAGGGTTGTTGAGAATGATGTCGAGGAAGAGCACAGGGCTGCTCGCATTCCATACTCTCCCGAACGCACATGCGCTTACGATATCGAGCCAAATGTGGTCGGCCCTGAGGAGGTAAACAGGTATATGCGGCAGTTTGATCTGGATGGCGACATGATTCCGCTGATACCCGCTGAAGGTCGGGCTGCCTGGAACCTTCCACCCGGCCACGTGGCGATTTACGGGGCGATGCTCTCCTGCGGCGTCACTCTTCCTCTCCAGCCATTTATCACCTGGTTTTTGGCTGAGGTCCGAATTGCCCCGGCTCAGCTAACTCCAAATAGCTACCGGATTCTGATGTGCATGTGGCACATGTGGCACAGGATGAAACGGCCACCTCCCACTCCTCGTGAAATCCGACATTTCTACTCCTTGAGGCCCGTGGGGAAGTCTGGGGTCTACTTTCTTCAATCGGCTCAGCCCGAGTTCTGGATCCCAAAAGATGTTGTGGTCAAGGGCGAGATCGAGCCGACCACAGATGAGAAAATGAAGGGGTTTGTTTGGGGCTTCCCCACCTCAAACAAATTTTGGAAGAACAGCTGGTTCTTTATGGGTGGACGTTGGGGCCAATCAATCAGTTTTGATCTGGATGGCTCCCGGATGACCTGCAGGGTTCCTCGGTACTTTTGTTCGCCCCAATGGAACCACGTAACTTCCGCCTTCACAGACGAGGAGCTGAAGACTTTGGCTCGGGCTGCCGTCCGCCCCTTGGAGAAGAGGGGTAGGCCCTATCTGTATAATGAGGGGAAGATGATTACAGCTCGCCTTTTTCCTCAGATTTCTGCACGCCGCAGACGCCGTAAGTAGCGTTATATCTTTTACTCCCGTTTTTTATTTTTTCATTTTGTCCTTGTATTAGTCTACTGACTCGGGCTCCCTTTTCTTTTTTGAAGTATATGACGTGGACGTGTTCTGTGATGCTCTGACACGCCGAATGAAGGGAATCGTTGAGGCCAGCAGGAAAGATGCTCTCCGCCAGTGAGATGCAGGAGTTGCTCCTCCCGATGATAAGTTTGAAGGGAGTGCCCCCGAGGACCTTCCTGAGGATAATGATGAAGGGGGGGTGCCCGAGTATATGCCTGAAGAGATCCATGGTCAAGAAACAACCGCATGTTCAAAAGAGACCACGGCTGATCCGGAAGGCTTTGGAGTAAGTAGGACCGAAGCTGATCTGGACAGCCGAAAGGGTCCTTCAAAGTACAAAGAGAAAGTGGTGCACCCCTCTGATTCCGATCAAGCAACTCTCGCTGATGGAGTCAGCTCTCCCGTTTCTGCTGTTCCTTTTGCTTCTGAGGGCAGTAATGCTGAGACGGGGCAGCTTGGGAAGAGGAAAGCATCGTTTTCTTCTGGCCGAGCTACCCGTAAGATTCCCAGAGTAGTTGCCTGCGTCGACTCATCTTCAGGCGGCGAGGAGGAGGGTAACGTCGGGAAAGACGTGGGCATCTCTCCTCCGATGGTCCAGACAAAGGGTGATGTGGGAGGTTCACCTGCTATTCCTCGGGAAACCTCGTCCGCCGAGCTTCCTGAAGCCGATGCTGGTGGTTCGGGTTCCTCCCCCCATACTGATGATCCTGCCCCTGAATCCATGTTGAGGGCCATGACTTCTGGCCGAGCCTACATTGGGGAGGATCATTGGAGCCACCTCAGGACCGGGACCGTGTCTGACCGACTCTGCAATTTTTTCAACAGTGCCTCTTATGTAAGTAGTGCCTTAGTAACATGTGGTATTTCGTATTCCTTCCTCGCTTTTCGTTATTTTTTATTTATTGGACTTGCTGCAGATGGTGGCTGAGATGTCTGGGGCTTGTCAAGCTGGTGAAGCCCAGGCAGAAAGAATAAAGCGGCTAGAAGCCCAGTTGAAGGAGAGCGAGGACCGCTGTTCTCGGGCTGAATTGGCTAGCCGAGAGGGGGCTAAGTCGAGTCAGGTGCTCTTGGATCAATGCCTGGCCAGGCAACTGGAGGCTGAACAGCGAGCATCTTCTGCTGTCGAGGAGGTCCAAATTTTAAAGGATCAGCTATCATCCGTTCAGGGCGCTTTGCTCCAGGCTGAGCAGTCCGCTGAAGACGCCAAGTCTGCTTACGAACGCCCGATCGAAGACTTGGAGCATCAGGCCTCGACAGTTAGGTCCCTATCAAAGGAAGCTAGGCTGGAGCTGGAACTACAAAGTGTCGATCGGTTCAAGAGGTCTCCAACCTATGATGCTTTGCTTCTGCGCGAGTTCCAGCGGGGAATGGTCTCGGCTGGTGAATTTTTCAAGCAGAAGAATAGGGCGACTGATCTGGCTAGGGCCAACTGGAGCCTATCAATCAAAAAGCATGTGGATACCTCTCTGGAGTCTCTTCGGGCCCAGATGAGGGAGTGGCGAGCGTATTGCAGAAGTAAGGGTAAAGCGCCACATCCCATGCACCTCGAGGTTCCTTCCGCTGACTCCTTCTCCACGTTTTATGCCTGTGAAAAGGCCGGGATCGACAACGAGACACCCGATTTGGGACCTGTTCCCGGGGTTGACTATGCCGACTGGATGGTCGATGAGGAGGAGGATGTCATTGTTTGGCCTTCGGACGACAACTTGCTGAGTGAGTATGTGATGGAGCCTGATCCCGATGTTGGCGGAAGCAGCTCCCGACCCCCGGCGCCACCCTCCTGAGCTTCTTGACTTCAAGCCCCTCTTTTTTGTAGCGATGTAACCACTGTAAATACTTGTATAACTATACCTGCATATTTGTATACTTTTCTCATGTATAGACGAATTTTTTCATATATATAAGTGGATTTTTCCTCAGTTTTAATCTAAATTCATTTACTTGGAATTCTGAATTTAGTTGGAATTCTTCGAACTTGTGGGTCTTCAGGGGTTTAGTCCTTCGGGAATCCCTGAACTTACCTTGACTGGGTGCCTTATTTCCTGGCACTTAAGTCATGTAAACCGAGTGTCTTATTTAACTGGTGACTGGTTTTGGCCGAGTATCTCATGTAACTGGCCTTTTAATCAATTTAAACCTCGTATCTTATTTAACTGCAGTGTAGGCCGAGTATCTTATGTAACTGGCCTTTATTGTTGATTTTGTTTTACCTCAACGTTACGCCGAGGCTTGCCACGACCATACGTCAAGGTCCTTGCACAAGTTACCTAGGACGTCTCCCGGTTTTATCTGTGCAAGGTTTCGCCGAATCGTTGGGGTGCATTGCACCGGCCAACACGGCTGCGCATCTCACTAGCCTTTCTAGCGGCGCTCCGAGCAGTTTACCAGTTTATTCTGGTGCCTCGGTTTTGCCTTTTGCTAAGGGACACATTCTTATTGTTTTAGATAGGCGGGCATGCTAATACAGCTTTTCCGCCCTTCGGGCACTACTCGTCCGCTCTTTCGCGGGTTTATGGCGCCCGAATTTTCTGGTGTTTGTTCGACCACCTTTTGGTGGGCTGCTGTCGAAATTTTGCTCATGAATAATCAATTCTGCTGAATTACTCCGTACTAGCAACTGGACTTTATTGAATGATCAACATGAATTTCATTAGATAGACATGACTATGAAACTAGAAAATAAACTTGAAATAAATATAGGCGGAAACTGAAAACTGAGCTAAAGCAGAATAAGTTAAATGGTTTGGTTGGATTCCTCAAGGATAGAAGATCTTCAGATATTGTGCGTTGCATGGTCGGGATACTGGACTACCCTCTGGTCGGGCTATCATGTAGGCCCCGTGTCCTACCACCCCTTTGATGATGTATGGCCCTTCCCATTTATCGGCGAGAGATCCCGAAGGCTTGTCTTTGGTGTTTGGGGACACTCTTCTTAGCATCAGGTCTCCGAGTTGAAATCTTCGCTCACGAACGCGGGAATTGTAATACCTCGCAGCCCTTTGCTGGTACGCGGAATTTCTGACTTGTGCCGTATCTCTGATTTCCTCAAGTTCGTCTAAGTTCTGCTGCAGCATATTCATATTGTGCTCGGGGCTGTATAATCGTATCCTGGGGGACGTAAAAGCTGTTTCCGCTGGGATTACAGCTTCTGTCCCAAATGCTAGTGCAAAAGGAGTCTCCCCGGTGGACGACCTCATCGTTGTTCGGTATGCCCACAACACCTCGGGCAATTTGTCCGCCCAGCCACCTTTCTTTGCCTCTAGTTTTGCTTTCAGTGTATGCTTGATCACTTTATTCACTGCCTCAGTCTGGCCATTGGTTTGAGGGTGAGCTGGTGATGCATAATAGTTCGTGATCTTGAATTTTTCACACATTTCTCTGAACTTCTTGTTGTCGAACTGGGTTCCATTGTCTGTTATGATGATGTTCGGGATCCCGAACCTATATATGATATTCTTCTTGACAAAGCTGGTGGTGTTTGCCTCTGTAATATGCACAAGTGCTTCTGCTTCTGCCCATTTGGTGAAATAGTCCACCGCCACAATGGCGTGCTTTGCCCCTCCCTTTGTTCCTGTGGGCATTGGCCCTATTAGGCCGAGTCCCCACATGGCGAAGGGCCACGGTGAAGTTAGACTTCTGAGTAACTCTGGGGGCTGCCGAATATCGTTTGCTATTCTCTGGCATGTTTCGCAGCTCTCGGCGAATCGCTGCGCCTCTGCGAAAAGGGTCGGCCAGTAGAAACCTTGCCTGAGTACCTTGTGTGCTAGGCTTTTACCCCCAGTATGGTTCCCACAGACTCCACTGTGGACACTTTTTAGGATTTTTTCAGTTTCTTCACCGGTCACACATCTTTGTAGTACTTTCGAGAATCCTCTCCTGTATAATTCTCCCCTTAGAATTGTATACCGGGTTGACCTGTATCTGATGCGTTTCGCTTCCACTGCATCCTCCGGTAATATGTTTTCCTCTAAGTACTTCCTGAGTTTGTATGTCCAGTCGCTTGGGCTTGGCCGGATCTCTGCTACCATGATTTCCTCTGATTCTGCTGTACTCGGCTTAGTCAGATGTGCCACTGGTATTGCTTTGGATCTGATGCTCGTGGTGGCTGAAGCTAACTTGGACAAAACATCTGCTTTCTCGTTTTCTTCCCGAGGGATCTGAGAGATTTTGTACACTTTGAACTTTCTAAGTAGCCTTTTTGCAATGTCCAAATAAGCTATCATGTGCTCTTCCCTTGCCTGGTATTCGTCCAGTACTTGATTAACCACGACTTGTGAATCGCTGTAAATTTCCAGCTCATTTGCCCCTAATGCTATGCAAACCCTTAGGCCGGCCAACAAGGCCTCATACTCTGCTTGATTGTTGGTTGCTTTGAAATCGAACCTCATGGCACATTCCACGGCATCCCCCTCGGGGGTTGTTATGACTATTCCTGCCCCGCTGCCGTGTGTATTCGATGATCCGTCTACATGCAATTTCCACTGAAGTTTTTCAATCCGTTCTCCCTCCATTGCCCTCCTTACCTCAGCATCGGGCTCGGTGAATTCTGCTATAAAGTCTGATACTGCCTGCCCTTTAACTGCCGCTTTAGGTGTGTATTTGATGTCGTATTCGCTCAGCTCCACGGCCCATTTGGTCAATCTTCCCGACACCTCCGGCTTTTGAAGGATTAGTTTTAATGGATAGTCTGTGTATACTTCTATTGTATGCGCTTGGAAATATGGCCTCAGTTTCCTGGCCGATGTGACCAGTGCTAACGCTATTTTTTCTACTGGAGAATACCTGGTTTCTGCCGGTAACAATGCCTTGCTTGTGTAGTACACTGGCTTTTGTACCCCCTCTTCTAACCGTATTAACACCGAACTTGTCGCCACCTCCGTGACCGACAAATACAAGTATAATGTTTCTCCTACCACCGGTTTTGAGAGGATGGGTGCTCGCCCCAAATATTCCTTTAACTTCTGGAATGCTTCTTCACATTCTGCAATCCATTTGAGCCCTTTTCCCTTTTTTATTGCCCTGAAGAATGGGGCGCACTTGTCTGTTGACTTAGCAATGAACCGATTGAGCGACGCGAGACATCCCGTCAGCCTTTGTACGTCTTTCAACGTCTTTGGTGAAGCCATTCCTTCTAGTGCTCTGATCTTCTCGAGATTCACCTCAATTCCTCTTTGGTGAACCTGAAAGCCCAGAAACCTCCCCGAGGGTACTCCGAACACGCATTTACTGGGATTGAGCTTCATCTTATATTTCCTCAGAACATCGAAGGTTTCCTTCAAGTCCTCCGAGTGTTTTTCTGCCGTAGTGCTCTTGGTCAGCATATCATCCACATAGACTTCCATGTTTCTCCCAATCTGCCGAGCAAACATCCGGTTCACCAACCTTTGGTATGTTGCTCCAGCATTTTTCAATCCGAAAGGCATCACTTTGTAGCAATACAGCCCTTGATCCGTGGTGAAAGACGTTTTTTCTTCGTCTGCTTTATTCATCCGAATCTGATTGTATCCCGAGTAAGCATCCATGAAGCTTAGCAGTTCGTATCCTGCCGTTGCATCTACCAACTGGTCAATTCTTGGTAATGGAAAACTATCTTTCGGGCAGGCCTTGTTCAAGTCAGTGAAATCTACACACATCCTCCATTGATTGTTCTTTTTCTTGACCAATACTACGTTGGCTACGCACTCCGGGTATTTGACCTCCCTTATTGATCCTGCGGAAAGTAACTTCTCCACCTCCTTCTTAATTGCAGCGCTTCTCTCTGGATTGAACAACCTTCTCTTTTGCACCACTGGTCGGGACTCTGGGTTGGTAGAAAGACAATGTGATATCACCTTTGGGTCTACTCCCAGCATATCCTCGTGACCCCAAGCAAAAACATCCTTATAACTTCTTAGCAATGTGGTCAGTTGGGTTTTGACATGCCCACTTAAGCTTGCCCCTATCTTCACTGTCTTACTCGGATCCGCCGGATTCAGGACTATTTGTTCGGTCAACTCATCCTTTCTGACTTCAGGTTCCTCTCTGGGATCCAATTCAAACTCTTTCGGCACTTCTGCCTGCTCTTCAGGTTCTTCCACTTTTTGTTGGGCTGTTACCTCGTACACTTGGTGTACTTCCCTGTCTTTGTATACCGACAAGTTTGCTCTTCGGGCCATCTCTTGTGACCCCTTCACTACTCCTACTCCATATTCAGTCGGGAATTTCATCATGAGAGCATAAGTTGCCGTCACTGCTTTGGTTTTATTTAAAAATGGTCGGCCTAATAAAGCATTGTACGGCCAGTTTTCCGTATCCACCACCACAAAGTCGAGCAGCACAGTCTTTTGGCAAGGGGTCGTCCCAATCTTCACGGGCAATTTCACGGTTCCCAGCGACCTTACCTCGACTCCCCCAAATCCTCTGAGGGGTGTGGGAAACGGCTGTAGGTCTTTCCTGTCCAGCCTCAGCTGGTCATATACCTCTGCACTTAGAATGTCCGCTGAACTCCCATTGTCAATCAAAATTTGGTGAACCTCTCGGTGACCGATCCGCGCTCCAATTACTAAAGCATCATTTGGCTTAACATCTACTCCATGTGAGTCAGCTTCTGTGAATATGATCGGGTCCCATCCTTCTTTGATTCTTTTCGGGTCAGGTTCAACAGAATTAACATCTAGGTCTCTCCGCGCCTCCATGGCCTCCCAGATTTCCTGGGTCCTTTCCCTGTTACTTTTACCGGTTGCCGATCCGCCAAAGATGGTATTCATTACTCCTTCGTCCTCCGCTTTCTTCGGGCTGACCTTTCTTACCCGTCCATCCTGCCGGCTATCCTTCTGTCCATTCGTCCTGTCTGCCTGTTTGAGGACAATGTCCTTCAGGTGTCCTTCCCTGATGAGGGTTTCGATGTGATCTCTTAATTGGAAACACTTGGATGTCTCATGTCCATTCTCCTTATGGAAACTTGGTGGTGTCCCTCCGTGCATATGTTGACTGCCTAGGAGGTTCTTTTGACATGTTCTTCTCCTCTAGGATTGCCAAGATTTCACCTTGATCTTTCTTCAGTGGGGTGTAATTTGTATATCTGCCCTGGAACTTCTGTTGCGGCTGGTCGGTTTTCGGGTCGTATGCTCGCCGGCCATCCCGGCCATCCCGTGCTTTGTTCTTCTGTTTGTCCATTTTGGCGTCGGGTGCCTTGGTTTGGTCTTTGGTTTTGGATCCTTTCGGACGACCTCCATGCACAAAGTAACCTCCTGTGGCAATTTCTTCTTCTTCAGCTAGGGCGTAACCTCCTGCCATGTCCATCATATCAGCATAACTGGTTAGTCGGGCTCTTCTGAGGTCAAATGACAATTGGCCATTCTGAAGGTTGTTGATGAACGCCGCAATTATTGCCTCGTCATTTGCACTCCCAATTTCGGACACTTCCTGACCAAATCTCCCCAAATACTTCTTTAGCGACTCATCCTTTCCCTGTCTGAGTTGGGATAAGTGAGCTACCGATTTTTTCCTATGCACATTCCCGAGGAACTGCCTTGAGAAAGCTTTGCTCAGCTCGCCAAAGCTGCTTATGCTTGCTGCTGGTAATCTACCAAACCACCGGGAGCCTAGATCTCCAAGGGTTTGAGGAAAATTCAAACATAGCAGTGCGTCATTGTTGACATATTGTGCCATGACGCTCCTATATCTTCGGACGTGTTCTTTTGGATCGGTATCTTTCTTAAACAGTTCCACGTGTGGCATCCTAAATCTCTTCGGGAATGGTGTTCTTAGGATCCCACTAGTGAACGGGCTTCCGGATTCGTCATCCGACAACTCATTACGCCCATATCGCCTGACTAAAGCATCCATTTGTCGACGATTATTCTGAACCTCCCGGGTTAGGCTCTGTATGAGTATATCTCTATCTCCTTCTGGCTCCCCTATCGCATTGAAAGTTTGACTTATGGTCAATTTTTGACCTCTTTCCTCCGGATTCGACTCTCTGCGATCTCGGTTTAGGCCATGCAACCGTACTGTGCCCCTTTGGCGCTTGCGATGACGATTCTGCTCACTCCCTTCCGAGGATGAAGATCGGCCTCTCCGGTGACTGTGCCTCCTGGGGTGATCCCGATTTACAACTATTAGATCTTGATCGTAACCCGTGTCAGGATCATTCCCCTCTCTATGCTCTCTTTCGGATAATATTTCTGGCATAGGATCTCGTCTCGCTTTTAGGGGTGCATCAGGCGTTGGTATCACCACTGCAGAACGCAGTCTCGCAGCTTGCTGGTTTGGGGCGGGCAGATTGTGAGGCGACATCAAACCTCCCGCGGTGGAAAGGTCAACTCCTTGCTTTGCCGTGTCTGATATGAGTTGTTGCAGGGAAGCATGAAATCGTTGCGCGATTTCTTCATTAGTTGTGGGGAAACGCTGAATACCAGCTAAGGCGGCTGACTGGTCTGCCGTCGTTAGGGTGGCATCCGCTGTATTGAGCGTGGTGTCATCCTCCAGCTCATTACTTGGCACGCCTTGACTGTACCTGGAATCGCTACCATCTCCTTCGCCAGCCATTGTTATCACAAATTTCTGGGCTACCCCCTCCTTCTAGCGCCAATTGTTGACGGTGATTTTTGGTGGTCACCGAATCAATGATTTATTTGCAGCTTGTTATGGTTTATGAACTAGGATGATTAAGAACAAAGGAAATAACAAGAAAAACAATTACGTGGTAAAACTCCAAGGATTGGAGAAACGTCCACGGTTTGTTGCCTAAACAACGAAGCCAAATACACTATGAAGAACAACTACAAGAACGCGGTATTACAATCTCTCTCGAGCTATCTTCCCCCCTCTTTTACGTGAAGAAGGGGTATTTATACATGTTTTATTAGGGTTTGGTGTGTGACGCCCTAATTGTATTCTAATCCTAAACGGATTCGGATTCTCTTTCTCTTGTATTTTTCCTGATTTGGTTGAATCCAAGTTTGATTATGATTCTTCCTCCTTTTTTTACGGAGAATCTACCTGCTTCCTTATTTGAACTCTGCAGCCACTGCTGCTTATCATGGAGTCGCTTGTCGCTGATTGCGCCCAAAGTTTCGGATATTGACGCTGATGACTATCTGTTTTCATTGATTCCCGACCACACCGAGTATTTGCCCGAGTAAGATTTATCGTCCGAGCAACTTGTCTTTGTTGGTGGTCGGGCAGCTTCCTCTTTTCCCGAACAGGTTTTCATAGGGAAATTCTTGCTTCGTTAGTTGACTTTTCCTTTATCCCTGCTTACGTGGCTTTATATAGTGATGACGCGTCTACCACGACTATTTTTGCCTATAACAATATTAATGCTAGATCAACATTGAATTTGTTTACATCATACTTGACAATGGTATGCACGATCGCCACCAATTCTTCATAAGTCATATTCCTTGACACATACATTCCCTGGTTATCGGATCCAACAAACCTCTGACTTCCGTTGGGTAACTGCTCCCATCGACCATTGTAAGATATTACTATTCTAACCCGATCCATGATGCTGTCAAATTAATCATCACAAACCATTAATAAAAACTCATGACTACAAAATATTTTCTTTCAATTATTACATTCACAAAGGCTTGGGTAAGGATATTGAAAAGGCTCGGAGAAGACATGGAAAGGCTCGAGGAAGACATTACATGTAAAGGCTTGGATAAGAATTGAAAAGGCTCAGGGAAGAAATGGAAAGCTCGAGAAAGACATTACATGAAAAGGCTCGAGTAAGGCTTGAAAAGGCTCGGGTAAAGCTTCAAAAGGGTTGGGGAAGACATTACATGAAAAGGCTTGGGAAAGGCTTCAAAAGGCTCAGGGAAGACATTACATGAAAAGGCTTGGGAAGACATTACATGAAAAGGCTTGGGGAAGACATTACATGAAAGGCTCGGAAAAGGCACGGGGAAGACATTACATGAAAAGGCTTGGGGAAGACATGAAAAGGCTCGGGAAAGACATGAAAAGGCTCATAAAAGGCTCGGGAAGACATTACATGAAAAGGCTTGGGGAAGACATGAAAAAGCTCGGGAAAGACATCAAAAGGCTCGGAGTTCTAAAAACCAAAATTTCTGATGGCTTCAGGGTTTGCAAAATACTCGGATAACATATGAAAAGGAACAAATGAAAATGTGAACAAATTCAAAGAAGAATTGGGAAATTTTTTTACCTTATTGAACTGAGTCAAAGAAGAAAGTCGAGGCAACCTTGAACTTTTATTTGCAGAGAGAGAGAGTTACTGAGTTAACACTAGTAGAGAGAGAAAAGTACAAAGAGAATAACATAAACTCAAATCTAAGGGCAATTTTGGTAGTTCACCATAATAGGTGCCTTTTAAACTTAACTTATTAAACCACTGACAATGTCACCAACTCACTTTAAAATGGTGACATTTCTCACTATTTCCACTAATAGATTTATGAAAGAGAGTTTAATAGGTAATATTTAATCTAATGATTTAGGAGAGAGAATTTTTTTTTTTAATAATTTAATTAGTTTGGAGTGTCTTTAGAATTTTTTTCCCTTGATTAGTAATTTTAGTTCAGGTTAAAATTGTCATTAATAAAAAAAAATTAAATTAGAGTATAAATAGATAATTTATGGATTGTAAAGAGAAGCTCTCATTTATTATAAGCAGTGCTGGTTTTTCTTGTTTCAATCAATGGAGTTGTTGTCAAATGTCATTGATGCATTTACAAGTTCCCTCATGACATAAAAACATTTATTAGCATCAAATCAAGCTGTAGAAACCTACAAATATTCAAAAACTAGTACTAGTCATTTTCCTTCATTGTATGCTCCAATCAACAAAAGTTATCGTCCGCGCTTGTTCTTTTTAGATTATTATCGTACACAGCATGAGCAGTTTGTTTTAATTTTAATTTTAATTATTATTATTATTATTATTTGTTTTTTTTTTTTTTAACTTCTTAATTGCAAAGTTCAGACCAAATATCAATCAGCAAAGAGTTGGATCAAACCGAATACCGTATGGATCTGAATCGGGTCGGATTTGACACCTATAGGCCCAAGTAGTGCAGTTGGGCTCCAAAGGTCAGTGAAGTTGGGCTGGTGATTTGGGCCCAATATTGAATCGTCAAGGCCCATTTGAAAATAGCCATGGTGGTCTGCTGGCTATGCAGTTTTTGATTTTGCAAAGGCATGTTTAGTGTATGGGATGGGATGGGATGGGACATGACCGTTGTTTTAAAATTCGCACTGAGGTGGCCGCAAGGCCTCATGGGCAAAACCGCAGTACAGCACTAGGGCGGCCGTACAGGAGGATTGGGTGAAAAACCCACCTTCTCTGCACTGAGTCGCCTCGACTCGGCTGAGGCGACTTAGATGCGATTAAGTGCTTGTTTAGTTGAGCTTTCTACTGTCTCAAAAGGTCTACCAACGTCTATTTGAGTTTTTTTAGAGTTGTTTGGTTGGGCTTTTAAGATTGTTTATTTTAAATTGAGTAGAGACTAGTAGAGTTTAAATCTCTACTAGGCAAAAGCTCATAGGGAGGTGCTTCTCCAAATAAACATTTTTTTTAAAAAGTCCACCAACCAAACAACTATAATTTTTTTTTTTTTCAAAAATACTATTTCTAATAGATCGACTGCAAGTAGATCTTTTACCAATAGAGGCTTTTCAAAAACCCAACCAAACAAGTTCTAAGAGTACGTTTGGGAGAGCTTCTCAAGTAGATATTTTTACAGTAGATCTTTTAGAGGTAGAACTTTTAAATGAAAGTCGTTGGTCGTTTGGTTGCCAATTAAAAAAGAGCTTTTTTAATGAGAGAATTACCAAAATACTCTAGCAAATATTAAATTATAGGGTTATATTGGAGATTTTAATGTTTTTTAAAAAAGCTCAAAAAGTCTACTTGGAAAAGCCTAAAATTTAAGCTTCTCCAAGAATACGTAAAACAGTTTTTTTAATCGTCGAAAGCTCTACTGAAGTGTTAACCAAACGACAAAAAAAAAATTGAAAAGAGCTTTTTTAATTAAAAAAGCTCTTTTAGCCGGTAGAAAACTCCTCTAAACGGACATTAAATATTTTTTTAATTGAAACGCTGCGTTTTATGAACCCAAACAACCCCCTCTCAAAACCGATCGACTCTCACTCCTTTCACAAACACGATCGTATTCTTCGATCGCAAATTCCAAACCCTAAAACAGCGACATTGTCTTCTTCGCATCATCTGCTCCACCACCGATTCTGGTAAGGGAACTCCTCCATCTCCCTTCAAGTTTAAAAACATTGGGAAGAACTATGCTGGATAATATTATCTTTATTTATTTATTTATTTATTTTTATATTACTCCTGCCTGTTTTAATGATTTATCAGTGTTCTATCATGTATATTTTTAACCAGTTATGTTGTGAAGCTTTACTGAAATCGTTAATCTCTCTCTTGGACTTTAGAATTTCAACTTCTGTGTGGTGGCTGGATGGACCAGGTTGGTGAAAAACTTGATCAAGTTATTTCTTGCTATTTCTTGCTTTATCCGTTTTACTTAAATTGGTTTAATGTTGACAAATGTGCCAGTACGAGAAAGTTGAGAAGATTGGTGAAGGAACCTATGGAGTAGTTTACAAGGCTCGGGATCGCATCACTAATGAAACAATAGCTTTGAAGAAGATCCGCTTAGAGCAGGAAGATGAGGGTGTGCCTAGCACTGCAATACGAGAAATCTCCCTCTTGAAAGAAATGCAGCATGGCAACATTGTTAGGTATGTTGCAACTCATATAGTTGATTGATTCTTACACTACCTTGAAGTCTTGATAAGATGAAACTTTATGAGCTAAACATTTCCTGAAGTCTCAAATTTCCCTTTAGTCATCTTGTCTTATAAATTTGGTTCAATTTGTCATCCTTTAATTTACTAGTTTGTTTGGTCCAATTGATGAAATTCTATGCTGTCAAGAAGTTTTATTTGATGGTGCACATCTATATCTCGTGAGTTACGGGCTTATGGCTAGTGTCTTTTCTCACAATGTATGCATTTCCTAGATCTTATGGAATTGTAGCATATATGCTACCCTGAAACATAGAGGCTTGCTGCCTATTATGTGTCAGATATGCATGAGTGTAGATTTCTTCTACATGACAAAAGATATGAAATGTAGAGTGCTTTATTCTGCACTTATTTTGGTGTTATTTCAGTTTTCAATCACTTAATTAGTTTTTATATTTTTGTCGGATGTTTATTTCTTCAGAAACTATATTTTAATGGATGTTTGGTTATCAGGTTGCAGGATGTAGTGCACAGTGAGAAGCGTTTGTATCTGGTCTTTGAGTATCTGGACTTGGATTTGAAGAAACACATGGATTCTTGCCCAGATTTTGCTAAGGATCCACGTTTGGTAAAAGTGAGTCATATATTTTGTTTTTGCTTTTCATGCTGTATTTAAAATAGTAGATTGAGATTTTGATTGTATAATTGTATAATTCTATAATTCAGAATCTTAGCTGCTTAGTAGAATTTTGATTAGTGATTTTGTTATATCCTTACAAATTTAATTTTCTTGTAAGTTGTATTCATTTTGTCCAGAAATTTATGTACTTTGATGATGTGCATCGTGACTGGGGTTTATCATGCCTGAATACACCTCTCAGTTGCTCTTCACTACTTTGCAACTAATCTAGAAGCAATGTGATGCTGACATGCTGTCAGATAACTTTTGTACTGATACTTAATATTAGTGTTAATCATAGTTATGCTATTTTGTCAGCATCTTTTTCAAGTTTCGCCTAATACTTAGCAGGATGTTGATGCTAAGATTATATTTGATTATTTGGTGCAGACATTCCTTTATCAAATTCTTCGCGGCATTGCCTACTGTCATTCTCATAGGGTTCTTCATCGAGATCTAAAGCCGCAAAATTTGCTGATAGATCGTCGTACCAACGCACTTAAACTTGCAGATTTTGGACTAGCCAGAGCATTTGGTATTCCTGTTCGGACATTTACACATGAGGTATCAATAGTACTAGCTTTTAGTTTTCTTGGTAATTATGTCTTTGTGCTGTGTTAAATAGACAACATAGCAGTATTATGTATTTTTTATGTGCACCTGTAGCAATGCTAGGTTTATCATTGTTGTTGGTTCTGTCTAGGTTGTGACACTCTGGTACAGAGCACCTGAAATATTGCTAGGATCCCGCCATTACTCTACTCCAGTTGATGTCTGGTCAGTGGGATGTATATTTGCTGAGATGGTGAACCAACGACCATTATTTCCTGGGGACTCTGAGATTGATGAATTGTTTAAGATCTTCAGGTTTGGTTGTTTCCCTTCATAATTTTCCTTTCTAAAACTTTGTATTAGAAATATTCCACCTGCATCCTAATTTTGTTGCAGATGGCAGGCCATGTACATGTCCGTCTATTGAATTTCTGCCTGATTTTCTATTTACTATAAGTACTCATAACTCATAAGTCATAACAAAGCTACAATTGCCAGAACAGATAAGTTCATGATTTAATATAAAAATGTGGTGTCGATCATCGGAATTTTCAAAATCTGGGAACTAGGATTAAATATATGTATGTGCATCAATTGTATTAGATATATGTGTTGGACTATGATCCTATGAAAGTTCCATAAAAAAATTTGTATAGCATCCTCGAACCGTTTTACATATTTTAGATGATCGAAGACACATCTATAATTGTTCTTGGAAGTGTTTTACACAGCAGAGACTGTTAGATCTTATGATTAACTTGGAAGAAGTGTTTTTTCTTTTGTAAATTGCGGAATAAGGGTCATACTTAAACTTTTGCATTGTTGCAGCATAATATTTTGTTAATGCTTTGGGCATGGTATTCTTCAATACCTAAATGAATATATTGAAATGGTCCCATCAAAATTGATGGCTCAGTTTATTTAGCGTGATTTCATCAAGTATAAAATCCACTAGTCACATTGAGGCCAGTGAAGAAATTATAGATTTCACCATAGCTAGTGGTACGAAGTAAGCTTTGCCTTTATTAATGATATTCTGAAATTGTCATTTAACTGATTGACTTGTACAAAGAACTATTCGAAACAAAATGGAGTTCATGCATGTAACATGTTAATTGTTTCTTCTCTTTCTCTCTGATTTTTTTTTTTTTTTTAATTGATACTAACATGCATTTTTTGGTTGAAGAGTTATGGGAACTCCAAATGAGGACACGTGGCCAGGAGTTAGTTCTATGCCTGATTTTAAATCTGCCTTTCCTAAGTGGCCTTCTAAGGTGATGAGCTAAAATTATGATGTTAAGTTTGTCTCTTTCATTGTGTATTTCTCTGAATATGTCATTCAACATTTTATTTGGTGCACTCTGTACTTGCAGGAATTGGCAACTGTTGTGCCCAATCTTGACCCAGCTGGCATTGATCTTCTTTCCGTAAGTTTATAATTGAGATACTGTATATCACCTATCTGTATTGCAATTGAATAAATGACAAAAAGTGAAATCTATGTTAGCTAATTAGTTTTCTCTCATTTGGGAAGTTTATTTTGGGTTTTGAGGTCGGTCCCTATGATATAGCTTTTGTAAGTTGTCATCCTAGCAAGCACTGAACATTTCCACTGGCCAACATCCAGTTATTACTATATTAGAGGATGTTAAATATCATCTTTTGCTCCTGTATGGGCCTGAAAGCTAGGACCTAGCTGTGATTTTCCATTACAGTTACTCATGTAGTTGTATATTGTTTTACAGAAAATGCTTTGCATGGATCCGAGCAGAAGAATTACTGCGAGAAGTGCTCTAGAGCATGAATACTTCAAGGATATTGGATTTGTACCCTGATACCATATTAGATAAGATATCAGATAAGTGTCTATATGTGTAGTTTTCTGTGGGTTTTGATTTGATTGTTTGAAAAATATGCTTAGTTTCAGTTGATGCCATTTTCTTACTTTGGTGGACTTGATTGGGTTGAAAATCTTTCTGCAATCATGTGGAAATGTCATAGCTTCACTTTTCTTGGATATCCTTTTTACTTCATTTTTTCTTCCTTGTTGCATTCTGATTTGTAATATACTATATATAATTACATATCTTTTTGCCCTCTTATATCAAATGCACAATACATGTAATGCTTTTATTAGGTCTTGCTCCGGAGTAAAGATTAGCAATCAGAAGCCCTGTATGATTACCGAAAAATTGATTTGCAAAAACAACACCAAACTGCCAAATTGTTTTATAAGAATCAATCAGTCTGGTTCTTGGTTCAGTTCCAGCTAATGAAGAGCAGGATCGGAAACCTGACATTATACAGTATATTCATGAGCAATGCCTAAAATATTTACCAAAAACCAACCCAATTTATGCGGGAAGAAGTGAGTTGTTTTATTATATAAATCATGAGATGGCGTAGAAAATATATAAAAAATGAAGAATTACTCACTACAAAATTTTGTTAAAGAGGGGGCTGAGGCTCTACACTATTTGGATGACAAAATCCACCTCTCAAGGGTCAATACTCTGTTTCTCAAGTTAGGATTCTCTATGAAATAGTGGCGTTATTGACAACCCTAAAATTGATTTAAGACACCTTTCTTCTCAACAGCCATCGTAGAAATTATAAAAATTAAACTGTTTTACTAAAAATAATGCAAACTCGATAAGCATATCAACACAAAATTTTTGTATTTTGCACTTCTACTTTCATATGACATTTTATTTGTGAAAAAAATAAATGATTTATTTTAGTCTTTAAACAATGAATTTTTTGGAATGTGATATTAATAGAGTTTTTGAAAGAAACCATATGTGGGACATTGAGGTTTATTAGAGGTTCAGTCTTTAAAGATTTTTATTTTTATTTTTATTTTTTATTTTTATTTTATTTTTATTTTTTTTATTACTTAGTCCTTAAAGAATTATAATAATAGAAAAAGTGTTTTATTATTATAATTCTTTAAGGACTAAGTATTTAAAAAAACATAAAATTATGAGAGCGATTTTTTTAGTTCAGTAAAGGAGTGCAAATAACACTCTTATCTTTAAAAGATAAAGCCAAGAAGGCCCTGGATTGTTGAACTGGACCAGATTGGTAAATCTGTCCACTTTCTGAAAAGCATTATTTTAATCCACAATCTTAATCGCATCCAATCCTGTTATCAAATTCTATTATAACACAGGTGGTGTTCACCTCCTCCCCTTCCTAACTAGTGGTGGGGATTTGAGTCGTGTGACTTTTACTATATGCATTTTAAAGTATGTGGGGAGAGTTTTCTCTCTAGTGTTGTGGGAGTAAATATTTTCCGATTTTGAGAGTAAATATCTGGTTCCAACATATAGTGCTTGATCTCGACAAACCATTGACTCGTTTGATGTTAGAATTTATTTTTATTTAAAAAAAAAATGGAGCCTATCTTTACACCATCGAATCCCATTATCAAAATCTATCTCATCTCACCCCACACACCAAACGGAGTTGGTCAAAAGGGGAACTTTGTGGTGCATCCAAGATCCAACACCAATCCTTTTAGATAATTTGGTACATAGGACTAGGCAATCATCCATGTATGGATCTAGTACTAGACCTATGAAGACCATGTGTAAAAAGATTGAACATGTTTTGGTTGATGTTGTTGATGATGTGCCTATTAATTCACATGCGCATGATGCTAGAATTAACATTGAATCTAAACATGTTAAAGGCATAAATGATAAGAAAGAATGCAAGAAAATGTGGGTTAGGAAAGATGTCATGCATTGCTATGTTACTCAATATGCATTAAGAACAAACTCATCCTATTCTTGATATCTAGATAGTAGATGTTCTAGGAATATGACTGGTAATGAGGATTTCTTCAAGAAACTTATTATCAAGGATGGTGGATGGGTGACCTTTGGTGAAGGATCTCAAAAGAAGGCCATAGGCAAGTAGATATATAGGTTACAAGTTAATTTGATAAGCATTACATATTTCTATGAAATCTTTCATGAAGTTAGGTTTAACAAGGAAGGGTGCACAATCTTGGATAGGAAGGGTAGAGTTGTTTTGAAAGGAAAAAGATATATAGATAATTGTTATTGTCTTGAAATAGATATACTCAATGTAATATGACTAAGGAATGTAACAAATTTGAACTTTGGCATCAAAGACTTGGTCACATAAATTTTAAGAATAATACTAAGTGTCTGTTTGGGAGAGCTTCTCAAGTAGATCTTTTTACAGTAGATCTTTTAGAAGTAGATCTTTTAGAGGTAGAGCTTTAAATGAAAGCCGTTGGTCATTTGGTTATCAATTAAAAAAAAGTTTTTTTAATGAGATAATTACCAAAATACTTTAGCAAATATTAAATTATAGGGTTATGTTGGAGATTTTAATGTTTTTTTAAAAAAGCTCAAAAAGTCTACTTGGAAAAGCCTAAAATTTGAGCTTCTCCAAGTAGACGTAAAACAACTTTTTTAATCATCGAAAGCTCTACTGGAGTGTCAACCAAACGACACAAAAAAATTTGAAAAGAGCTTTTTTAATTAAAAAAGCTCTTTTAGCCAGTAGACAAGCTCCCCCAAACAAACACTAAACATCCCACCTAAAATTCCAACTTTTTAACCCAACACATGTGGCATGTAAGGTGTTAAATTGTGAGTGGATACTCATTAATGATGTTTTATCTCACATGCCACATGTATCCACTCACCATTTGACATTTCAAGTGCCACATGTGTTGGGATAAAAAATGTGGGATTAGGTGGGATTTGTAGCATTACTGAAATTAAAGAAGCTTGAAAAGTTAAACATTGTTAGAGGTTTTCCTATCCTTGGTAAGAAACTAGATGGATTTTGTGAACCTTGTCAACTAGGTAAACATACCAAAGTGTCTCATAAAAAGAGAACAAATCTTGCTACAAAGAAGCCTTTAGAGTTAATGCACATGGATCTAATGAGATCAATGTAAACTAAGAGTTTAAATGGTAAGAAATATATCTTTTTATGTGTAGATGACTTTTCGAGGCTTGCTTGGGTATACTTTGTTAGAGATAAGACTGAAACATTTGATTACTTTAAGACATTTTGCAATCTTGTCCAAAATGAGAGAGGTCTTGACATTAAGAAAGTATGTCGCATTAGAAGTGATCATCGAAGAGAATTTGAGAATACTAAATTTAGTGAGTTTTGTGAGGGTTTAGGGATTTCTCATGAGCTCTCGGCACCTAAAACACCATAACAAAACAGTGTAGTTGAGAGGAAGAATAGAGTCTTACAAGAGATGACAAAAGTCATGCTCAATAGCAAGAAAATTCCTATGAACCTTTGGGCCGAAGTGCTCAATACCGCTTGTTACATTTCGAATTGAGTGTTTCGAAGGCCGGGTACTAACAAGACCTTCTATGAGATTTGGAATGGTAGAAAACCCATTGTAAGCTACATTCACACATTTTGAAATAAGTATTACATTTGAATAATAGAGATCACCTAGAAAAGTTTGATGCTAAGAATGATGTTGGTCATTTCTAGGAGTAGGGCATATAGAGTTTTTAATTTGAAAACTCTTACTTTAATGGAGACTATCAATGTGAGTATTGATGACTTTAGAATGCTTAATTTGTGTAATGATGAAAATGTCAATGAACTTGAAAAAGTTGAAAAAGCAACTTTGAATGATGTGATGAATTTTATTAATGTGTCTAATAGTGAATCTATTCAAAGTAATGAATTTTAGAAAGACATAAAAGAGGAAAGTCAAGCATTAACTAATGAGTTAAATGAAAATCAAGAAAATGCTCAACCAAATGTTGAATAATCTAGTACTTGGCTTAGAACTAGGCACAATCAAGAAGACATCATAAGTGACTTAAAAGAATGGGTTAGAACTAGAAGATCGACAACTAGCTAACCAAATTTCATATGCTTGCTATACCTTTCAAATTGAACCCAAAAATATAGATGGCCATAAAAGATGTATTTTGGGTAGAAGCCATGCAAGATGAGCTTGACTAATTTGAAAGGAATGAAGTGTGGTTCTTAGTTCATAAACCTAACGATACAAACATAATTGGTACAAATGGGTGTTTAGGAACAAGACGGATGAAAGTGGCAAAATAGTGAGGAATAAAACTAAGCTAGTAGCTTAAGGATATACTCAAGTAGATGATATAGACTCTGATAAAACGTTTGCACCGGTTACATATCTTGAGTCCATTTAGTACATAATAAGTGATTTTCAACTATGTTTGATTGCGTTCGATCTTCTTGAAGCTCGATTAATTTTTCTACTTTTGAACAATAGCTAGTTTGATAGTTGGGAGATTGAGACATAACACAAACACACACTCTTATTGATGTATTTGTGAAATGTTTACCATTAGGCCACTTCAGCTTCTGTTCCGCCTAATTAATTGTTCAAAAAAGTTACCATTTTTTTTTTCTTTCACAAATCTCAAATTGCATATATATACTTTACCTTTGTAATAAGGGCAAGAGAATCAATACACCACCACAAGTTAGGTATTTTTATTATAAGCTATTAAGCTTTGCCGGTCTTTCTTTATTGTTTCAATCAATGGAGTTATTGTCAAATGTCATTGATGCATTTACAAGTTTCCCCCATAACATAAAACATTTATTAATTATTAGGATCAAATCAAGCTTTAGAAACCCAAAAATGTTCAAAAAGTAGTCATTTTCCTTCATTTTATGCCCTAATCAACAAAACTTACTGTGTGCGGGTTGGACTTTTTGGATTTGGATCACAGTACAAATGAGGGCATCCGAGAGCTTATTGTTATGGCAACTGTATTTGCCTCCATCCATGTCTTCTTGTTCCTTTGGCAACACTATTGTAAATGCTCTCCATTTATTTTTTAAAAAAATTAACTAAGATTTATAATTTCTTTTGATCAATATATTAATTTAAAAAACTAGAGTTAGAAAAAAAATAAAATAAAACAAAACAAAAGGAGTCACTGTTCCTCCTATATTTGGAAGGTGCCACATCTCCTTCCATACTTTTAATTTAATTTATTTTAATTATTTTAGTGCACATACAATTTTTTAAGGGTACAAATATTATCACTCAAAATATCAATCATTTACGGTTAATTAAGAGATGGATCGGACCGAATACAGAATGGACCCGAACTGGTGGTCTGCAGGCTGTGCAATTTTTGATTATGTAAGAGCAGTGTTTGTGACATTCACAGCTCTCATCCAAGTGAATTTGACACCTATGGGTGCTTGATTTTTGTACAACTTTAATAAATGCGAATGCTTTTAAAACTTCTTCGAAGAAGATAGTTATACAAACTTGATCGAAAACAGACGACATGATATTGGAACTCGTCTCACACGTACTTAAAATACAACTTTTTGTAGCCCTTGCATTGAAGTTGCACCAAATTTTTTTTTTTTCACCAAATTGGTGACCCCTTTTTGACTAAAAAAATTAAAGGATTCAAAAATCAAAACCTAACTTTTAAGGACTTTATAGAAGCATACAGAGAATTTGACATGACCAAGTTGAAATCAGAACATTGAAGAAACACAAGAAACAAAGAGGAGTTATAAATTCTAGAATTATATATAAAGTCCACCCGGTCGGTTTTAAAATTTCTCTATGCATATATGTTTTCCTCTCTAATCATCATAACATTTGACTGAGTCTTATTTGGTTAATTGAATATATTTCCTTTTAGGACTACAAGTGAAAGTTCGGTCTTTTCGATAATGTTTTCTATTTTCACTTTATGTTTTATTGATTTTTATGTTTTCAGAATCCGAAAATATCTTTGCAGAGATGGACCACTTCAGGTCCACCCCAGCCCCACTTTATTTTTATTTTATTTTGTTGGTACAGTAACAAAATAACTATTGTAAAAATTTACTAAAACATCCCTTTTATCTATTAATTTTATAAAAATCTGATTCAATATAAAAACTATGTATGTTTTTGTAAATTATATTGTTTTGGATAGTTTTTTTTTTTTTTCCTTAAAAAATTTAAGGTTAATATAATACATGATAAGGTTGCAAAAATTGAGTGCAACGTTAGATATGATATCTAATTTATTAAAAATCTCATTGATGTTTTGGATTTGTCTAAACATTTATAAATGAGGTATTTAGTTAAATTTCTCTTGTTCGTTTGCTAAATTAATTAATTTGGTTGAAACTTAAAACAATAAATATTAAATTGTTAAATCCGAAAATAACAACAAAATTTTGTATATTTAGATGTTAGCTGTAGCTTTGTTTTCTCAATTAATAACATTTCCTTGTTCGGCAGAGCCATCAAGGTTCACCTAAGAAAAAAAAATTCTAGCCCTCTCTAACGTTTAATCCCGGTTACGTCCCTAATGTTGTGTAAGTGGTGAGCCAAGAGAGAGAATACACAACATCCCTTGAATTTTGATCTAAATGCAGATAACTAGATTTGTATGTAAAGCTATGTCATGGGTTTGTAGGTGAGAATAATAACTTTTAGATCAATATTGTGGTTGTAATCAAAAGTGATAAATTTTTTCTTAAAAAATTCTTATTTCTCTGTCCTCTCTTTTATTTCTCTCACCTGACACATATTCCCTCCTCTTTACGATCACACCTTCTCTCTCACTTCTTACCTTTACATTCTTTACATTTTCTCTAGCTCTCCACTTTGGTTCTTTACGGTCAACTATTTTTCCAAAAGTCCTCCAAAAAAACCTCCGGTTTCCAACTCTTCCGCTCTTTTGGAACATGTTCTTAAATCTCAAATCCTCTCTTTTTATTAAATTTGGGTATGTTTTTGTTAAGAGTAAAAGAAAAAAAAAATGATATTTAAGATTTTTGGGCAAATAGTGTAGAGAATCAAGTTGAGAACCATAGTTTTTTTTAGAAAAGAGTAGAGAACTAGAGTTCATAGCTATAGAAAATATAAAGTATGTACAAGGTACATATGTGAGAGAGAAGGTGAGAGAAATTAGTCTACATTGAATATGGAGTAAATAGGAGAGAGGAGAGAGAAATAATAATTTAAAATTGTTTTTTTATCACTTTTTATTACAGCAACAAGATTGATTTAATGATTATTAAATGAGTTTGTATATATGCTCAAGGGGTATGCACCTAAGAATCTCTCTCTCTCTCTCTCTCTCTCTCTATTGATGTCTTCCCATGTTTTTTTTTTTAAATTATGATAAGAAATATATTTTATTAATTTTGAATAAAATATATTTACTATTAATAAAAAATAAAATTAATTTAATAGGTTTTATTTCATATGTTATGTGAGAATTACGTTTTAATAAACTCCCAAGTGCACAAATTGCGGTGATCCGTATAGCATTAAGTAGAGTTCGTTCCATGGGGAAAAGTGATCTATCAACTATAGTTAATTCTAATTCTAATTAAACAAACCAGAGATTTGTTTGAAGATCAAAAATTAAATTACGAAAGCAATTAACAAGAAATTGATGGAATGTGATCAAGAGATGGAAAACACTAGGTCATCAATTGACACTATATAAATGGAGAAAATACAAAATGAACACTCCGAGATAAACAACTTGTCACTCTAAGGAATCCACCTAAGAGATAAGAGCCAGAAAGATAGGAAGAATACACTCTATACTAAATTAATATTAGAATAAATTCTCACAATTTTTGGATTCTTTATTTCATATGGGAGAAGGATTTATATAGTGTCACGGAACATTCTTCCATAGATAGGTTACATGTATTTATTCATTAATAAGCATCAACGTAAATAGAAGCATTGAACTAACTTGAATTAAATGAGATAAATGCATCATGCGTTGATTGAAATAAACCATGTGCTTGTTGTATTAATTGAAGAAGTTAAGTTTCGATGTCATACACTTTTGCTGCATTCAAACTCGTCCCCGAGTTCTCTTCACTTTCTTCACCATGATAAAGAGAAAGGTCAGCTACATTGAAAGTTGTCGATACACCATAATTTCCAGGGAGCTCGATCTTGTAAGCATTATCTCCACTCGCTTGATCACTTTGAACTGACCATCAGCCCGTGGCTTTAACTTTGCATATTTGCCTCGAGCAAATCTCTCCTTTCTAAGATGAATCCAAACTAGATCACCCTCCTTAGATTCAGCTGGTTTTCTATGCTTGTTAGCTTGAGCTTGATGCTTTTCATTCTGCTTAATGATTCGATCACGCACTTGTTCATGCAACTTCTTTATACTTGCAGCTTGTTTTTTTGCATTTCCACCAAATTGGTAGCTCGTAGGAAGTGGAACTAAATCCAAAGGACTTATTGGGTTCCTTCTATAGACCACCCCAAATGGGCTAGTACTTGTAGTTTGACTTGTAGACCGATTATCAGCAAATTCGGCATGGGCCAGAGCAAGATCCCACTGTCTAATATTCTTGCCTACCAAACTCCTTAATGGATTTAACAAGCTACAATTGACAGTTTTAGTTTGTCCATCTGTCCGTGGATGATGAGATGAACTGAATTATAAGGTAACCCCTAATTTCCACTGCAGAGTCCTCCAAAAAAACCTCTGGTTTTCAACTCTTCCGCTCTTTTGGAACATGTTCTTAAATCTCAAATCCTCTCTTTTTATTAAATTTGGGTATGTTTTTGTTAAGAGTAAAAGAAAAAAAAAATGATATTTAAGATTTTTGGAAAATATTGATTTTTGTCTGTTTTTGTTTAAGAGATGATCTTCTTTGTGTTGGATTTTAAATAAGTAATGTCATTTAAAAATAAAAAATTAAAAAAAATCTAAACATGAGATTTGAATGTGAAAGTTAACAACAATTGCACAATAATATGTACGAATCTTACAATTTGGTATATGGAGCAAATAGTGTGGAGAATCAAGTTAAGAACCACAGTTTTTTTTTAGAAAAGAGTAGAGAACTAGAGTTCATAGCTGTAGAAAATATAAAGTATGTACAAGGTACATATGTGAGAGAGAAGGTGTGTCTAGGTGAGAGAAATTAGTCTACATTGGATATGGAGTAAATAGGAGAGAGGAGAGAGAAATAATAATTTAAAATTGTTTTTTTTTATCACTTTATTTTGAATAAAATATATTTACTATTAATAAAAAATAAAATTAATTTAATAGGTTTTATTTCATATGTTATGTGAGAATTACGTTTTAATAAACTTCCAAGTGCACAAATTGCAGTGATCTGTATAGCATTAAGTAGAGTTCGTTCCATTGGGAAAAGTGATCTATCAACTATAGTTAATTCTAATTCTAATTAAACAAACCAGAGATTTGTTTGAAGATCAAAAATTAAATTACGAAAGCAATTAGCAAGAAATTGATGGAATGTGATCAAGAGATGGAAAACACTAGGTCATCAATTGACACCATATAAATGGAGAAAATACAAAATGAACACTCCGAGATAAACAACTTGTCACTCTAAGGAATCCACCTAAGAGATAAAAGCTAGAAAGATAGGAAGAATACACTCTGTACTAAATTAATATTAGAATAAATTCTCACAATTTTTGGATTCTTTATTTCATATGGGAGAAGGATTTATATAGTGTCATGGAACATTCTTCCATAGATAGGTTACATGTATTTATTCATTAATAAGCATCAACGTAAATAGAAGCATTGAACTAACTTGAATTAAATGAGATAAATGCATCATGCGTTGATTGAAATAAATTAATATTAGAATAAATTCTCACAATTTTTGGATTCTTTATTTCATATGGGAGAAGGATTTATATAGTGTCATTGAACATTCTTCCATAGATAGGTTACATGTATTTATTCATTAATAAGCATCAACGTAAATAGAAGCATTGAACTAACTTGAATTAAATGAGATAAATGCATCATGCGTTGATTGAAATAAACCATGTGCTTGTTGTATTAATTGAAGAAGTTAAATTTCGGTGTCATACACTTTTGCTGCATTCAAACTCGTCCCCGAGTTCTCTTCACTTTCTTCACCATGATAAAGAGAAAGGTCAGCTACATTGAAAGTTGCTGATACACCATAATTTCCAGGAAGCTCGATCTTGTAAGCATTATCTCCACTCGCTTGATCACTTTGAATGGACCATCAGCCCGTGGCTTTAACTTTGCATGTTTGCCTCGAGCTTTCTAAGATGAATCCAAACTAGATCACCCTTCTTGGATTCAGCTGGTTTTCTATGCTTGTTAGCTTGAGCTTGATACTTTTCATTCTGCTTAATGATTCGATCACGCACTTGTTCATGCTACTTCTTTATACTTGCAGCTTTCTTTTTTGTATTTCCATTAAATTGGTAGCTCGTAGGAAGTGGAACCAAATCCAAAGGACTTATTGGGTTCCTTCCATAGACCACCCCAAATGGGCTAGTACTTGTAGTTTGACTTGTAGACCGATTATCAGCAAATTCGGCATGGGCTAGAGCAAGATCCTATTGTCTAATATTCTTGCCTACCAAACTTCTTAATAGATTTTCCAAGCTACAATTGACAGTTTCAGTTTGTCCATCTGTCCATGGATGATAAGATGAACTGAATTGTAAGGTAACCCCTAATTTCCATTGCAGAGTCCTCCAAAAATGACTTACAAATTTTTTATCACGATATGATGAAATTGTCTTTGGAATGCCATGAAGTTTAACAATTTCTCTAAAGTATAGATCAGCCACATGAGATGCATCCAAAATCTTTGCACACGGTACGAAATGAGTCATCTAGGAAAATTGGCCAACCACAACCATAACAGAGTCTTTGTTTCTTTGTGTGCAAGCAAGCCAAGCACGAAATCAATGCTGACATCTTTCCAAGGTGCCATAGGCACAGGTAATGGTGTGTATAACCTTGTATTTTAACCATGACTTCTTATTATGTGACATGTCCGACACCTCTTTACATGGCGTGACACATCTCTCACCATCTTAGGCCAGTAAAAATGTTCTTTAACAAGACAAAAGGTCTTGTCTAGACCAAAATGACCACCAAGTCCACCACCGAGGGCTTCCGAGACAATAGCTTCTTGTAAGGAACATTCAGGAACACACAAATGAACTCCCTTGAAAAGAAAACCATCTTGTAACAAATAAAGACCACAAGAACCATTGGAACTATTATTCCAAATGTCTTTGAATATGAGATCATTCTTATAGATTTCTTTGATCACTTTAAATCCCACGACTTTTATTCCCATGTTTCAATACACCCTTTTCCTTCTCGAGCTCGTTGTTTCTTGAGATGTTCCCTCCAAATTGAAGCATGTTTCTTCAATTTGATAGCCACAAACTTCACCCTGCGATCTTCAGGAACATCTTTGTAATCAAATACTCGCTCTATAGTATTGAGCCAATCAATGAATTCTTCGGGCTTCATTTTTCCTTCTAATTCTAGAATATCAACCTTGACATAAAAATTTGGTTGGAAAAAATTATTCATCTGGTGATGCCTACGATTATTCCCATCATTTGATGCTTGATCGTAGCCACGACCAAAAAGATTGGTATTTTCTTCATCTGTTGGTTCATTTTCTAAATCATGACGAGACTCATCATGTTCTAGAGGTACGAAGTGCTCAAGACGCTAGTGTAGTTGTTGCACTTGTCTTCAAAGATCATCCACTTCAATGTCTTGCAGATCTCGTTCACGATTTGGTGGTTCATTTTGGCTTTGAGGTTGCTGACTCCCACGACCTCCACGCCTCCCAATCATGATTGGATAGTGCTGTGATACCAACTTGACACCGTATAAATGGAGATTAAAATAGAAATACGAAATGAACACTCTGAGATAAACAACTCGCCACTCTAAGGAATCCACCTAAGAGATAAGAGTTGAAAAGATAGGAAGAATACACTCTTCACTAAATTAATATTAGAATAAATTCTCACAATTATTGGATGCTTTATTTCATATGGGAGAAGGGTTTATATAGTGTCACGGAACATCCTTCCACGGATAGGTTACATGTATTTATTCATTAATAAGCATCGACGGAAATAAAAGCATTGAACTAACTTGAATTAAATGAGATAAATGCATCTTGTGTTGATTGAAATAAACCATGTGCTTGTTGTATTAATTGAGGAGTTAAGTTTCAGTGTTCATCAGTGCTCTCCAAGCATGGGTAGTTAATGTAAGGAATTAACTTTGTAACAAATTTAATCAATTCAAGGGGTTCATTCTTAATCTTTAATATGATTATTACTGTATGATCGCGGAATGTGTCAAGTATCCTAAATCGTGATCCACCTTTGATCTATGGTGTTAACAATAATAAAGGACCTTTAAGTACAAGAATTAAGAACCAAAATCCACTTTGCTTGGTCTATGCTAAAAATAAATTTCATTAATTCAATTGAGCGTAAATCAAAACTAGGTTTGGTCTATACTCTAATCTCAATTCTCAAATAATCTTAACCATAAATTCATATCAATAAATAATCATCCACCCTTAGTCTATGGTGTGGACAACAATCAACACAAATAAGGAATTAAGAAGTTAAGCATTTTGAATAAAACATGAATTGAATTGATAAATAATTATTACTTCCCAATATGAGCATACATATAGGTTCACATCGATTTCCTAGTTATAGGTTAGTTACACATCATAGAAAAAGAAAAGAAAAGAGATTGAATAGAGGTAACTAGGTAAGCCAAGGTGATCATCAAAGAGCTCCTCTAATTCTTCTTGTTGTTTCAAGACTCCACTTGATCTAGTGCAAATCTTCATCTTCTTCTCTCTCTACAATGGATGGATGAGTCTTGAAGTGGTGTGTGGTGATAGAGTGGTGGCTTGATGGGGGGATGGCCCCCATGATGGTTTGAGACCTTCCTTGGATGGTTCATTTCTTTTGTAGAAAACTCGTGGTATTTATATGTGACTTTTCCATGTGAGCTTTAAACTCTTCCAAGTTTAGGAAATCCTCCGAGTAGGAATTCTTATGAATTAAGGAATAAGATTTCTTTCCTAACCTGACTTTCCTCTTTTGATGATTGATATTTAATTGAGTTTAGGAAGTTTCATAAACATCCCTTGGTCTTCTAGAGTCATTATGATTTGATTTGAGAAGTTTCTGGACAATTATGGACAAATATATAGAGTGTTTTTTTCGCCAAAAATACGCATTACCGTGGTCTGGGACCACTCCATAGGTCAACAACACTCCAAACCACAGAAAAGCCTTTGCCAAACCCCGCTCTTCATGCCACAGTCCACAAACTGTGGTCTAGGCCCGGTTGACTTTTTCAGTTCTGACCTTCGGCTATTAAAACAACCATAACATCCTCTAGAAAACTCAAATTCACAAATCGTAAAGTTTGCTGGAAACTAAGGGCGGTTTCGGCAACATTCTTGAGAACCATTTTCTGTTTTTAAAATAAAATAAAAAATAAAAATGCGTTCAGCACGCGTTTTTTTTAAAAAAAAATAATGAATACACCAAATTCTGTTTTCATTTGTTAACGCATGAAAAGCCGCGCCATCAAAAACAACTTATTTGTGTTCTCAAACTTCTGATTTCGTTTTTAAGGGCCCCACACATTGATTTGTTTTATATGGCCAAACACTGCAGCACCATGTTTTTGTTGCTTTATGTTTATTTTTATTTTTATAAGAAAATAATTTTTACATTATTAACGGATAAAATTTTCTCAACAACAAAAAATAGACAATTGAAATTATAGAATTATCTTAATAATATTAAATTACATTTTACCTATAATAATATTATTATTAGACTTCATCCATCTAAACTTCATATTTTTTTTTAATGTTACAATAATTCGGGATTTAAAGAGAATGACCAACTCAAACCCACAACTTTTTAGTATATATGGATTTATAGTTTATCTCACTTAAAATATGTATTCACTTATCAATCATAATCACCACCACGTAGGCAACAACTGATTCCAATTGCATGATTGCATGTTGTGTGCTACATAACTTTGCACGGAAAGAAGCTCGTTGCAATAGGTTGTTTAGAGAATTTGAACTAGAAGATATGATTATCGAGGAAGAAACATATACAAATATTTTCAATTTGGACATGTCTTAAGATAACATGACACAAATGAACCCGGTTAGGAATGAGATTGTATCACAATTGTGGAATGACTATAATAATATATAAACATTATGATCAATTAAATTTTGTTTGTAATTTTGAATGGTTATTATCAATATAATTTATTAGGTGTTCTAACAACTTTTTTATAATATTAATATTATCTTTTGTTATTGTTGTTGTTGTTGTTGTTGTGTACTTACTGTTTTAATTGATATCAAAAAAAATTATGAAAAAAAAAATTTGAATTACCACCGGATGCGTTTTTAATGTTTTCATTCTCAGAATATTGTTTTCCATAATTACTACCGGACGCGTTTTCAAAATCAAAAAACAAAAACAAAAACAGAAAACAAAAACAGAAAATGAAAACAGAAAACAGAAAACGAAAACGTTATTGAACGCGCCCCAAACATCCAGGGATTTCTAAATATATATGGATTTCAACCTATTTTAATTTGAGGAGAGAGATATGATATTTAAAAGTTGGAAGTTCTACACAAATCCTTACAATTTCAGTCTTTTTGCCTCCAAACTCTGCAATTAAGTTCAAACATTTTATTTAGGAATGATTTACCTATAAAATGCTCACAAAACATATTAAATAACCAATTTCACTCGAGAACAAAACATAAATAGTAGTAAATGAGGGCCTAAAACAAGTATAGAAATGGACCAACTAATATGCTATATATATATGCTAAACTAGAAAAATGAAAAATAAAAGTGTAAAACTGTGGTAACAACTAACACGTTTTCTTTTTAAAATATAGTTGACGAAAGCATTCTTTTTTATTTTTAAAAATGAACAACGTATTTGTAAAACCTTAAAGAATAGGCACTTCTTCATTTGTTGAAATCTTCTTCTAAATTCTTTTTTGGTTCGTAAAACTTCAGCACAAAAAACATAAATGTATCGAAAGCAGAATTTTTCGAGTTACTGTTTTTTTCTCTTACAATGATTGATGTTTGTTTGATATGGTCAACGGTCTCTTTACAGGACAAAATGGTCATTTTCAATTAAAAAGTCAATTCAATGTTTTTTTTTTTTTCATTTGCAACTATATAAATTTTTTTAATTATTAAACAAAATGTTTTATATCTAATATCAATATATATATATAGATATATATAATAAAATTAGACTGATTTAAGGAGAAAAAACATCACAAACGATCATATATATATAAATGTTCAAGTCAATGCGCTTTGATATAATTTCATCAACGAGCGTTGAATGTTGACCATTAGATTTATGTACTTTGACTCAAAGTGTATGCACTTGTCAAAACTTCTCTATAATTAGTGGTTCACATGTATTGGTACAGATGTAGTTACAATAGTGAGCACTGACTAGAACGGAACTGTATATATATATATATATATAATATCAAAATAATCTTATGATCAAGTAAGAAAATCAAAATAATCTTATGATAATATATTAATTTCATGGTAGCCTTTTGAACATAAAATTCCACTAAATACTTTTAAAATTAACTCAAAAAGAGAAAAAAAAAAACTTTATAAATTATAGATGTAAATAATCTACTGTATTAACTTAAAAAAAAAAAAAACTTTTAATTAACAATAAAACAATAAATAAAAAAATTCCATTAAAAGTTGTATTCATTTTGCCCAAAAAAAAAAAAAAGTTGTATTCATAATAGTTTCTTCTAAAAAATTTACTATGAAATATTTTTACTAAAGGTTGAAATCCAACTTATTATAAAATTAAAAAGTCCACATCAAATCATTACTATTTTAAGAGACGACATTTAACCATATATTACTATACCCACGAGAAAAACTTGTGTGTTCTAGTCTCAATGCCAGGTGATGAGACCGTCCAATCAAGTTGTTCAATTTTAATTGAAAGTATAAAAACAAAATTTAAAAGATTAAAGTTATACAAATTGAGAAACTTGATTGGACAATCTCATCACTTGACAGTGGAACCATTTCATACAAGATTTTCTACTATACCCAAATGTGCCGGGTATGCAGCATCAAAAATTTAAAACCACTTTTTGATTGATTTTAACTTAGAATAATTCTCAAAAAATCCAAGTGATTTCTAAATTTAACCATCTACGACAATAATAAAGACAGTATTTATAAAGATATAGATGAAAGTACTTATAAAAATTGATAAACTTCTCGATGTTAAAATCGTAAAATACTTAAAAATTTACACTAGAGAATTGATCTTTCTTTTAATCATAGTGTGTTAGAGGTATATCGTAACTTGTCGAAATTAAATATTACATTCTTAACCTATATGTCCACAACAAGACGGGAAAGAAAACTCAGTATATGCATACTTGTAAGAAAAAATAATCTTTTCCTAAAAATATTTTTAATTAGGTTCTTTGTTGTAATTGATATTTTATTAATTGATATTCATTTGATTTTAAAATTATCAAAATGATTCAACATAGAATGCCTATTTAAGACAATTTTTTTCTCATAGGTATACAATATAGGTACATTTATAGTATAATAATACAAATTATCACACTTTTATCATGTAAGTAATATAACTTTAATCATAATAAAACACATGATAAAAGTGTGATGATGTGTATTAGAGAAAAATTGCTATTTAAAGCGACTAATCACTAAGATTTAGATAATTCATTCAAACTTGTATTCCTAACTTGATTCATACCTGCAAATCTACGATACTTGAGAATTACAACTAATTTAAGTAACCTTTTATTGATATATACAAATATCAGTTGACTTTCAACAATTTCAATACAGACACATGGAACACTAGCTGAAATTAAAATCTGAATATGTCCATATCATCCCTTGCTTAATTATTTGACTTTCTCATGATACTACTTAATTGTGAAATTTCTTGATAGTTTAAATACAAAAACTCATTTATGGTCTATATATATCGGTCCTGCTTTAATCAGTACGCATTGATATAACTTACGTCAGTGTATTATATGTGGACCACTAATTATGGAAAATCTTTGACAAGTGCATACATTTTGAGTCAAAGTATGTAAATCTAATGGTCCACATCCAACGTACTAATAAAGTTATATCAGTGCATACTGACTTGAACATATATATATATATATAGTTTTTCGATTATCGGTTCGAACTGATATAAAATATATTGATTATTTGCATGTGAGCCATTGTATTTAAAAGATGTTTTGACAAGTGCAAGAAACTGATATATATATATATATAATCCACTGACCCAATACAATAAATTATATCAGTTTGAACTGACAATAGAAAAAAAAAAAAATATATATATATATATATATAAAACTAGTATTAATACAATTAATCCAAATAGTATACACATGAACTGTACCAAGCTTTTGTTAATTAAATTATAAGATTTAATGCACAAGTTGGTCAAGTTGCTCAACTTTCTTAAATTGACCGATTAATTTGTATTATTTAAGACCGATTAATTTGTATTGGACCACTGGTGGTGCTTGTTGCTCTCAAATTCAACAGTCAAAGATATCGTCCCTATTCTTTTTCTTCTCAAATCTGTCACAAACTAATGAGAATCAAACACTCCCATTCCCATTCCCAAAGTCAAATGTTTCGTATTCTCGTCTCCAATTTTACCGTGTTTCATCTCCAAAGATCCATTATCCAATAGTATCATAATTCCTTGTAATTTATATATATATATATCTATTTTAAAGATAAATAACAAAATAACACATTTCATTAATTTATATTGCATTTAACTTTTTGAGATTTATTGTTTTTAGTGAAATGAATTAAAGTAGTCAACATTACAGAAGTACTTTCTCTCTCTTAAATATATAATTCTCTCTCTCCACCTGTCCACAAATTCAACATCCCGTTGGGCCAAGGCCTTAACAAATTAAATGGACTATCATATCAAACCCACTTTTTCTCCAATAAGAGCATCTACAACTATGTTCCCCAAAGTCACTCCTTAACCAAAATGACTCCCTATTTTAGAGAACTACCAAGACACTCTTCAATTGTAGAGAGCCATTCCTTACTAACTATTTTCTCTTTCCATTGAATATAATAGTTCATATTTTAAATACAAATTAAAACTAAATAAATTTATAAATATTTTAAATTAAAAAATAATTAAAATATTAATAACTAGCTGTAATAGAGAGGATGATTAGAGTAACCCTAGTATTTTAGTTAAAATAGTTAAAATTTAACTAAAATTTAGAGAGTAAGGTTGAAGATGTTCTAAGCTATCTTCTCAATTAATTGATATTTCTACACGTACATATATCAATTAAAAACTGTCAACACATAGACAAACCAAATTAAGATTCCAATTATATATATATATATAATAAAACCGAAGTCAAACATATTCACATATCCTCCCAATGTTTTAAATCTTCCCTCTATCTCTCTCTCAAATTTATAAAACCATTCCAATAAAAAAAGATGGATCAAAATTACTTTCCTCCATTAACAAGCTTGCAGCTGTCATGTATCTTCATCTTCTTCCTTTTAACCAGAAGTAGTACCACAGCTTCAGGAGCTACAGTGGATTCACACTACTTGGCTTGTGTGAACAAAACTTGCGGCGATGGCCAAAACATAAGCTTTCCATTCTACATCAAAGACCAGCAACAATCCTTCTGTGGCTTCCCGGGATTCGAGCTCTCCTGCAACAAAGCAGGGAACCCTATCCTGAGGCTCCCAGATAGCGATAACCAATACATCATCCACCACATCTTTTACAACAACCAGACTCTTCGTGTCTCAAACTCCGCATTCTGGGACACAAATAGTTCAACCTCAGGATCAGGAGGTAATCATTGTGATGTCGTTTCTTCGTTAAAAAACCTGTCACTTCCTAGTGATTACCACTTCAAGCTTGTTGGTGATCACAAGACACAAGTGTCTGTTCTATACAACTGTAGTAGCGGCGGTGGTAATAGAACATTGCCAGAGAGACTTGTGAGCAAGAAAGTTGATGGTTGCTGGAATGGTGATCATGATAGTGTTGTGGCGGTGGATGAGGACGATCCTGATCTGGGTTTGGCGAGGGAGAAGTGCACGAAGTTGATGGTGGCACCTTTGGAGGGAGATGGAGGAGAATCAATGGCGATGATTACAAGATTGAGAGGAGGGTTTATGATGAAATGGACAGCGAGTGATTGCAGTGTTTGTGAGCAAAGTGGAGGCAAGTGTGGCTTCAATAGTTCTACTTTTCATTTCAAGTGTTTTTGCCCTGACAGACCTCATGTTTGGCGTTGTGCTGGTCGACCTGGTATGTTCAATTCTTTCATCTTCTCTCTAATTAATTTCTTTCATGATTTACAAATTTTAATATATATGTTTGAGATATTAATAGAGTGGCTGAATAATACAATATATAATTACATGAGATAATGATCGAAACAGTATTATCTAACTCGGATTTTAAGAGTAGGAGAGGCTGGTTACATCGATAATTACTGAATATTCAATATTTATTTAAATTTATAATCATAATGTGTCTACACTTTGGAACAAAAATAAAATCTCTTTGTCTTCTAAGTTGTTTAAAGTTCATCAAACTAAATGGAAAAGATAGTTTCCACTCCAGTGATAGAAAAATGAATAATGTAAGCTAGGTGAGTAGGTGGGTCATATACATTACTTAAATTCATATACAAAATAATGCATATAATTTTCTAGTGATAATACATGAAAAGAGATATATAGGGTGTCTTTGTCTATCTTGAGTGTTCGTAGGGGTAGGGCACAAGAATAGAGTCTTTGATAGTGGGCGAGGGTGCAACCTCGCTGCTCAAAAACTTTACTCATAATTTCATCTCAAAAATCGCCACTAAAATCTGCGGATTCATATCCTCTGCTGATACGAGATTTTATATCCATATATATATATATATATATATATTTAAAGTTCGAGATATATAAATCTAGACCACCTATCGTTTACAAAACTGGCTTGCCACAAGATGCTGGAAAGTTAGAATAAGATTTCGGATTTGTAGAAGATGGATGATATTGAATTAGAATTGCATGAGGAGAAATAGAATTGATAAGATTAATTTGAACAGATTTGGTGATCATTAGAGTTTGTTTGTGGCAGAAAGATAAGGAGAGCCACTGTTGTAGGTGGAAGATGATTGTTTGCTGAAAATATTTTATCTGCACTTTTGACTTGTACCGTGTAGTTGACAAATTAAGACAATACATTTAATTTGGTCACATAATTATCTCATCTTCAGATCATGAAATTTTTTATTCATATCTACAGATTTTAGGTGATTTTTCTAATCTAGAATTTTTATCATTATCTTTCTATATATATATATATATATTAAGTTGAAAACAAAAATATAAATTTAGATAGTTTCAAAGTTTTTATAGCAAACTATTTTGAAATATTTCTTAAAAGAAAAATCATATATGAAAATATTTATTTCAAATATAACATATAGTTTATATATATTATTATATTAAAATAAAATTGAATTTTGTTTTTAAAGTAATTTATCAATATTGATAATCTACGTAAAAATAAAATTGCATGATCTCTTAAATTTAAACAAACTAGAGTACTGTATAATATAAAATTTTATCAATTTAAAAAATTATAAACTTCTAATCTTTACGTCAGTAATTGACACTCAATAAAATTATAAAGTCATAATGAATTAATAGTCTCATAGTAGGGGCGGTTACCTAGTGGCCCAAGTGTAATGTCTGCTGTCAATTGTTGTTGTGTTATAGACTTATAGGTAGAAGTAGGATATCTATATTAGTAACAAAAATTCTGAATTTGATTTTATTTAAGTAAAAAAATGTACGGTTAGTCTTATGATTAATCATGATTAAAATAAATCATTTGAGTCGGTCATCTTGATTTTCAATTCAAAGTAAGGTTTTTTTTTTTTTTTTTTGAGCAAAATTCAAAGTAAGGTTAGAACTTAGAAGTCATCCATATATAAATCTTGATCGGGAGGTGAAATTGTTGACTTTTTCTATTTCTATATATAAACTTTAATTGACTATTATTTTTAATTTATAATTATGGCCTCCTTTGAACTTCTTTTTTGCTTAAATAAGCAAAGATTATTAATTATTAAAAGTAACTTCATTAATTAAATTACTTTCATGCCTTGTAAAGTACGTTCCAAATACTATAACATTTAGTTACAATTATGTACGTGGGATATCATCCTACCATTGTGATTCTTGTTATAATTTTCTCCATTGCTCCTGGGGAAAAGGAAAAAGGACTTTGATAATTAGGGAAAAAAATTTAATGTGACGGACGTACATAAATCGTTGCATTCAAAACTTTCTTAATAAATAAAGTTTTCATTTTCTAAATATATACGTAATATGATTATAACAGAAGATACATGTTATGTTGTATTCAAGATTTTTAATGATTAAAGCTTTCATTTTCAGAATACACTACATAGTATCATTGCAATAGAAGATATATAACACATTGTTACATCAAAAATTCTCTTAATAATTAAGGTTTTTATTTTCTAAACACAACACGTGGTATATCTCAATAGAAGATGCATAATGTATCGTTTCATTCAAGGCTCTCTTAATAATTAAAGTTCTCTCTTCTTAAAGTGGTTAACAATATCCAAGAAAATTTAGATATAATATTCTGAATTCTTGGATGCATTGCTACTTAGTTAGAATTAGACCGAAATTGCCTCTGAACCCTTTTGCTAGTGTAAGGAGTGCTCATTATAGTTGCACGACTGTATCATTTACTATATTTTCGTGTCATTTCGTGGCATTAAATATACAAAAATATAGATTATATTAAATCCGTTGGTTGCCAAATTTATAAATAAGTAAATATGTGTAGGTTTCAGGTACAGGATCCCATACTTTATAATTTCTACTAAAGTAATATTCTTTCCATTGTACTTAAGCTTTTGTCTCACTATTGAATCTGTCCAACCACAGAATCCTTTGACCATATTATACCACCAGTTATTGACATATGAAAAATTTAGGGGATGGGCTTGATACTTTTGTGCTGTGGTAATGGCCCAAGCACAAGTTCTCTTGATAGGTTTTCCTTATCTTGTGTGAAAATAGAAACGGGAGTAATGATACAGAGAAAGATAGATAGAGAGTTCAATTGGAGGAAGGGAAAAATAATCAAACAGTTGAAATATTTTGAACATTTGAAGTTGTCGAAGGGTGCATTTAAGCTGAAATGGACTGGATATATAATTGTCACCAACCTGGGTTTGAAAAGGATACACTTTATGTCTTGGCCCCAGTTGATCCCACCTCCAAAACTGCAATAATGGTATGCTAAATTTGAACTTTCTTATGTTTTTGGCCAACCAAACACTTTCAATAGCTTATGCTCTTGATTTAGTGCAATTTATGCATTTAGACATAATTAGAGATAAAGAATTTGTGGAGTAGATATGAAATCTAGTTGGTTAGAGACTTTTTGTTGGGCAAGAAAGGATTCATACAAACTAAACTCTAGACACCCACAAGCTGTTTGATGATTTGCTTTACAGGCCATTAGCTTTCTGATTTTTGTTCAATAATGTTGATGTCTCCTTGTTCTTTCCACTTTATACTATGTTTGTTAGAAAATTTTTTTAGCTTATGTATGTGGTTTCCTTTTGGTTTAGATTCATTTAGCATAATGATTGGCAAAACATAAAAGCTAAAACTATATCATTCGAAAGCCTGAAGATACAGTTTGCACGGTTGTATTTAACATTCCTCTTGACAAAATGGTGTTGATATATAATAACTGATGTGCGTGATTGGATAGCCTCTTAGACCCGAAACCCATTTGTCTGATTTGCTTGAAATGTGTGTTCGACATTGAAGTCTATGATGAGTCAATAAGTCCTCTGTTCCAAGAGAAGCAGATTATTTTCACAGAAAAGAACAAAGTTTCTAACATGGTAGATCAATCACAACCTCAATCATTAGTTTTCCTGTGCATAGAATAATTCTCTACACATCCCATCTCCTACTTCAGCCGCAAAAGACTTTTCAGAGAAACTTTATCTATGGATTGGTACCCTTTGTTACAAGGACAAGTTCTGGTGTTTCAAGCATTTCTTGAGCTTGAGAAATGATGATGCTTGATGACATCAACTCAACATCACTGTTTTTGTGGCCCCGCCATGTTTAGATATTATTTTTTTTCGATTTCATACCATTTAATGGCTTTTCTAGAGGAAACCAACCCCCCCAGTTTGGGGACCATTTAGCGTAGTGTCTGTTTTGTTTTGAACAATAAGTACAATCAATTCATGTCCAGTATGTTTCATCTCTCTTCCTATAATAATCACTGAGCCAAGATTTTTCATTTCTTTTTGTCACGGACACCAGAGTTTTGGTTTAGTTTATATTTGAATTGTATTGTCATGAGAGAAGTTAAATAAAAAACAACTGTAGACGTGTTGAACAAGCCCAAGAAACAACTTGAAAAAATGCCAAGTTATTGAAGAGTCCATGAGTCAAGTCTTTCTAGTACTTTTAAACAGGGAAGTAAATTTCTATACACTTCACGTATGATTTACATGTGTCTCTTGTAGTTTAGTCAGTCTGTTTCTTCAAGTCTTTGCTACTGAATTTTCAAGTCAACTGGCGTGTTCCAAATGACAAACACTAGATGAAGTGAACATATTGAGATGAAACAATATCATAAATGGCACAATGAAAGAAGCATATGGAAAGACTTGTAAGTAGGAGTAGCTGATCCTTATTGTAGTTGTTTTTGTTTCCAAATAGGCAATTTTGGAATGGCCTCTGCATCTTATCTTGCGCTCTTCCTTACCTCTCATCTTTTATTACTTGTTTCTTTGGCTGGGGAAGAATTGGAAATTAATCCAAGATGTTCATCTTTTCCTTGTGGAAATCTCGGCCATGTCAACTTCCCTTTCTCCAATCGAACGCATCCTGAGTGTGGGTTGTGCATTGTAGATAACTGCACTGAACCAATTCAGAGTGTTCAACTGGGGAAGGATGGATCATGGTTTTATATTAGCGCCATCTCTCAGGATAATACTGTTTTGCTTCAAGACAAATCGTTTCAGAAGGACTTGCACAATGGTAGCTGTGAACCCTTGAAAAATATGACTCTCCCCCGCTCTCCTTTTTTCTCAATCGAAGCTTCATCCAAGGGAAATCTGTTTAAATGCCAGTTCACTCATAACTTTATCCCCCCACATTTTACTGAAGTTTGCAATTTCTCCAGCAACTCCTCTATATACTTTCGTCATCCAAGTAATAATTCACCAAGTCCTCCAGCTCACTGTTCAGTTTTTCATTCCCTAGTGACTAAGACTAACAAAAGTATTTTCGTTCATGATATATATGCTGGTATTTTCCTTCTTCAAGTGAATGTGACGACAGAATGTCATGACTGTTATTTTAGAGGAGGGCAATGCCAAATTGATATCAATGGAAATTTTATTTGTCCGGCGGCAAAAACAGGTATCAAAATAATAGTAGAGAATTTGAGTTTAGTTTATATTTGAACTATATTGTTGTTAAAGAACGTTTAACAAGAAAACAAATCTAGATGTGTGAACAAGCCAAAGTAAACTTTCAATGTTATAGTTATTCAAGAGTCAATGAGTCAAGTCTTTCTAGTACTTGTAGACCGGAAAGGAGAGTTCTGATTCTTTTCATTAGTCATTGCGCATTAATAAAGTAACTTTTCATAATCTTCACATTTGTGATTTCCATGCATACCCCATCTTGTAGTTCTGTCACTCTGTTTCTACAAGTCTTTGCAACCATGTTTTCAAGTCAATTCGTGTGTTTTAAAGTATAAACAACCGAAGGTATTGAGAAGAAATCACTCAATAAAAAGAAGGGTTACAAGGACTTCTTAATGGTTGAATAGTTAGTTGATCCTTTGTTGTTGTACTTGGAATGGCTCGGGCTTCATCTCTTCTACCACTTGTTATCTATCATCTTTCACGATCTATCATCTTAGATCGTTCCAAAATTTCACTCTCTCCAGCTCTCCACTTTACTCTTTTGAATTCCTAATTCAGCTGGCCATGTTTAAATGTTCTAATTACAGTAACATCATGGGTTTCGAGTTATTATGTAACGAGTCCAATCATTCCATTATCCTCCACAATCACACAACTCATCAAAGTCCACCAGCTGGATGTTCAGTTATTCAGTCCCAATTGACAGACTCAAAAAAGTGTCTTCCTTCATAATATATATATATAAGGGTGGCTTCTTTCTTCAAGTGAATGTGATGAAAGAATGTTCCGGTTGTTATTGGAAAGGAAGGGCAATGTCTGAGTGATAGCAATGGAAATTTTAATTGTTTAGGAGCAAAAACAGGTATCAAAATAACAGTAGGGTAGTAGGATTTGCACGTGGTGGATCATACATGACCTGCTGTTTGTGGTTCATTTTTTTTGAAATTGGTTCTGTTCAAAGTCATTAGTTGTTTTATTCATTTATATAAGCTGCATATACTTGAATGGCATGCCATAAAACTTTTTCTTTCTACAACGATTGCTCAACTGGATTTTGATTGGTCTCTGTATCAGTTTCTGGTGGACAATTTTGTTGTTCTTTTGTACAATTGTTTTCTAAAATGATGCCAGTTTTGGTCTCATCACTATATATTTTACTGTCTAAACTAACACAAAATTGTTTGTAATTTTTGTTGCAGGAAATAGAAATAAAACCATATTGGGGCTGACTCTAGGTAATCTCTCCCTTTAAACATGTCGATTCATTACAGCATCTTAAAATCATTTCAAATTTCCCTGTTACACATTTACTGAAACTTCAAAGAAATTTTTAATTGATTAGAACTTTTGGTGTTCCTACTCTTTGGTCTGCTGGTCAAAAATTTTATAGCTCTTTTTTCATCTCATCAGGATTCGGAATTGGAGTATCAGTCCTCCTGATTGTGGCTATGTCCATCTACATCATACGGCGTCGCAGAAAAGGAATATATGCTTCACCTAACTCAAGATACACTTCTTCTGTTCCTTCCTCAAAATCAGACCTGGAAGCATCCAGTGCGTACTTTGGGGTCCCTATCTTCTCCTATAGTGAACTTGCAGAAGCAACTAACAATTTTAATCTTGAGAAAGAACTTGGAGATGGAGGTTTTGGAACAGTATACTATGGTAAGAAGATAAACTTTTGTTTGTCTCAATTAAATGATCATCTATTGTACATTCTGATATAACTATTAAAAATAATGAGAAAAAGAATACAAAAAGTTATAACAGTTTGCTAAATGACCCATTTGATCATTATCAATCAGGAAAACTCAGAGATGGACGAGAAGTTGCGGTCAAGCGCCTGTATGAGCACAATTACAGAAGGGTTGAGCAGTTTATGAATGAAATTGAAATTCTCACACGTTTGCGCCACAAAAACCTTGTTTCCCTTTATGGATGCACTTCACGTCACAGTCAGGGTCTTCTCCTTGTGTATGAATTCATCCCCAATGGCACTATAGCTGATCATCTCCACGGTGATCGGGCGAACCCTTGTTTACTCACATGGCCTATTCGTATGAACATTGCCATAGAAACTGCTAGCGCATTGGCTTATCTCCATGCTTCTGATATCATACATCGCGATGTAAAAACTAATAACATTCTCCTTGACAACAATTTCTGTGTGAAAGTTGCAGATTTTGGGCTCTCCCGGTTGTTCCCCACTGATGTTACTCATGTTTCAACTGCCCCACAAGGAACTCCAGGCTATGTTGATCCTGAATATCACCAATGCTACCAGCTAACCGATAAGAGTGATGTATATAGCTTCGGAGTTGTCCTTATCGAGCTCGTATCGTCAATGCCTGCTGTCGATATATCTAGACACAGTCATGAGATTAATTTGGCTAACTTAGCGATAAACAGGATTCAGAAACAAGCAGTCGATGAGTTGGTTGATCCATGTCTTGGATTTCACTCAGATGAAGAAGTGAAAAGGACTGCAACTTCAGTAGCAGAGCTGGCTTTTCTATGTCTGCAACAAAATAAAGAAACGAGACCTTCAATGGATGTTGTTTTGGAGGAATTGCAGAGAATTAAAAGCGGAGAATGCAAGCTGGAGAATCTAACAAGAGAAGATGATGATGACAAAAAAGAGTTGAAGAGTATGCAGCAGCCACCACCATCACCACCACACTGTGAAGAAAGTGCCTTGTTGAAGAATATCATGCTGCCACCTTCACCCATTTCTGTCACTGAAAATTGGATTAGTAATGACACTACACCTACTGTAAGTAACTAAGGTTTTCTCTTGCATGCTCTGCTCAAATTAATTTCAATGGTGGATGATGATGATGTGAAATATATGTTTTGACACTCATCTACTTGTAACTTTTGTGTTATATATCAAAATATATCATACATGTAAAGCAGATTATGTATAGGTCAAGGCAAGAGGGAATGTATATAGTACATGGAGCTTTTTTTTTGATAATATTTTTTTCCCTTTTCTTGTGTCATTGTTATTCTTATAGTAGAGTTCATATTTTGTACAGATTTGTGTAACAATTTAACCAGGGAAAATAGAATTGTATGTATAGGTTGTGGATCCAAAGATGCCTGTTCAAATTCGTGTTAATTTGGCTGAATCCAATTCAATATGCTCAGCTTTTCCTTGTGGAAATCTTGGCCATATCAGTTTCCCATTCTCCAATGAAAATCATCCTAAGTGTGGATTGTTCGTCGTAGAGAATTGTAATCAACCATTTCATCAAAAGATTCAGCTGGGAAAGATGGTCCCTGGTTTTATATTTCAACAACAATCTCTCAAGATAATACTCTTTTACTCGCTGAGAATCCTGATCAACAACTCTATTATTCAGACCCTTTTTGAAACCATACTTGTGGATTCTTCACGAATGTTAAATTTTCATTCTTGTTTAACTAGTTTCATACACGTGAAACAAGAGGAAGAGATTTACTCTACTAGTTTCATATACGTGAAAGCCAGAAGAAATTCACTCAACATATTTTTGAAATTTTTCTTTCCTTTAACCATCCATTCGTTAACCATACATCAAACTCCATCTCTTACATTTTACAATGACAGAAGTGGGGTTTAAATACAAAATCCAGAGTAAAGTGCAACCATTGCCTTCCATCCATCCAACGAACGAGTGAGCTTCAAGAAACTGGCACTCAGCCAGACTTTGGCCACTGACACAAGTAATGCTCATCCATCAAAAACATCATTACAATTTTAAAAGTAAAACTAACATGTTAAGTAATCTAAAAAGCAAACTAAATAGTACAACTTTTTCAAATTAAACTAAACTATCATAACTAAACCATAACTAAATCATAAAAACATAACCATAAGCTAGGGCTTCTAGAAAAGTTTCAATAGTTCAACTCTCTTTCTTGAAACTTTTCTTGAAGACTCCAAGCTTTGTTCTGACCATAGGGAAGAGCCTTTGTAAATTGCTCTTCGAACCTTCAATGCATACCATCTTGAATGTGCGACTTATTGCTTGCATATCCATACCATCTTGATGCTTCCATTATTTTTCTTCAGCAGCTCCTCCTCTGTTACATAACATGAAGACTTGTGTTGTTTCTAGCAACTATAACAGCACTTATGGGTGATTAACACTCACTTTGTAGTGTTTGAACCTCACTAAGCACTCAATAAACTGAAAAACAAAATGCTTTGCTTCCCAGCAACCATGTTAGCATTTATGGGTGATTAACACTCTCTTTGTAGTGTTTGAACCTCACTGAGCACTCAATAAACTGGAAAACAAAACTCACAGTCCCTCAAGAACAAAAGCTTTGATACCACCGTTAAATTTTCATTCTTTCTTAACTAGTTTTATACACATGAAACAAGAGGAAGAGATTTACTCTACTAGTTTCATACACGTGAAAGCTAGAAGAAATTCACTCAACATATTTCTGAAATATTTCTTTCCATTAACCATCCATTCATTAACCATATATCAGACTCCATCTCTTACATTTTACAATGACAGAAGGGGGATTTAAATACAAAATCCAGAAGAAAGTGCAACCATTGCCATCCATCCATCCATCCATCCAACGGACGAGTGTGCTTCAAGAAACTGGCACTCAGCCAGACTTTGGCCACTGACATAAGTAATGCACATCTATCTAAAACATCATTACAATTTTAAAAGTAAAACTAACATGTTAAGTAATATAAAAAGCAAACTAAATAGTACAACTTATTCAAATTAAACTAAACTATCATAACTAAACCATAAAAACATAACCATAAGCTAGGGCTTCTAGAAAAGTTTCAATAGTTCAACAACGAATTGTACCATTTCCAGGTCTCCTTTGTTTTCTTGTTCATTCCTATTCAACATAACCTTGTTTAAATGCCCTAGTCTCGCTACAGCTACGCATGCCAGTAGTATCCTTGCAATAACTACGAATCTGATTATGCTGTTTTCTACGACAACTCAACTGATCATCTAACTGGATGTTCAGTTATTGATCCCCAAGTCAACTACACTAAAAAATGTGTCGACTTTCTTAATGTTTATACATGTTTGTTCCATCAGTTATTTATTTGCACATGGTAGATGTGGAAATCAGATCTTATGATCTCTTATTTTAGTTAAGTTTTATTTCTTTGGTTAAGTTTTAGTTTAAGAAAGTTTTGATTTGCTAGTGTCCTGGTTTTGTTAGGATTATTTGTTCCTTTTTTGTTTCCCCTAGAATCAAGGAGAATTAATGACATATTTGTTGTCATTCCTCTCTTATAAATATATTGTATTCAACTTTCTTTAGAATCAAGTTAATAAAAATAAGTTTCTTTCTCTATCTTCATGGTATCACAGCCTCCTCTGAACCCTAATCCTAAGAAATAAGCCGATGAACAAATACGGCATGGTCGGCAATAAAAACAACAAAGATAGTGCCTCCTTTGACGATACCTCCAATTAAGAGGACGTCATCTCCGGCAGCAATGACACACCATTCAAATCAAGAGCCTGTCATCTCCTACAACAATGGCATGCCAGTGAATCCTGTTTTTCCCATTACAGGACATAAACTAAATGGACACAATTTTCTTCAATGGTCTCATGTTATGATGCTTGTTTGTGGAAAAAGGGAAGGAAAACTATCTCATAGGTGAGTTGATAGCTCCAAAGAAGACCCAAAGTTCAAAGTATGGAAATCAGAAAACAACATCGTGATGTCGTGGTTAATCAACTCCATGAATAATGAAATTGGTGAGGATTTCATGTTCTATAAGACAGCAAAAGAGATATGGGATGAAACAAAGGAAACCTACTCAGACAATCAAAATACTACTGAACTCTTTGCGATAAAGAGTATTCTACATGATCTACAACAAGGGGAACTTTCAGTCACCCAATATTTCAATACCCTCACTCGCCATTAGCAACAAGATATGTTTGAAAAATTGGAATGGGACTGCCCTGGAGACAACATCAAATACAAGAAAATTGTTGAGAAAGAACGAATCTTCAAGTTTTTGTTGGGTCTCAATCAAAACTTAGATGAGGTAAGGGGAAGAATCCTCGGTGTTAAGCTTTTTCCATCTATTCGAGAAGTGTTTTCTGAGGTCTGAAGAGAAGAAAGTAGGAAGAAGGTTATGATGGGTAACTAAAGCATCTCAGCCACAATTGAGAATTCAACTCTCATCTCTTGCGAAGTAAATTTTTCAAGCAACGACAATCGACCTCGTAAAGGTAGGCCATGGTGTGATCATTGTTGTAGGCCTGAACACTCAAAAGAAACCTGCTGGAAAATCCATGGTAAGCCCGCTGATTAGAAACCCTTGAGACCACCACTTACACGTGAAAGCCATGGATTTATGACCACCGGAGATGAGCATTCAACATTTGTGACAAATCTCTTCAACAAGAAGCAAATGGATCTCTTTCAAAAGATGCTCAGTCAACATCAATCAAGTCCTGCAGTACCTATCATTAGTACAAAAAGGTAATTTTTTAAGTGCTCTAAGTGTCAAAATCGAGAAACCTAGTTCCTAGATAATTGACTCGGGAGCTTCCAATCACATGACTAGAAAAGCCACTTTATTCCACACTTATAGCCTCTGTTTCAAGAATTATAAGGTCAGGATTGCCGATGGGTCCTTATCCACGGTGGCCGGTACAAGTTCCATTGTTATCTCCAAGCACCTAACCTTAAAATCTGTTCTTTTGGTTCCCAATCTAACATGTAACTTGCTGTCCACTAGTAAAATTACAAAGGATCTTAACTGTGTTACTAAGTTTTTCCCTACATATTGTGAATTTCAAGATTTGGACTCGAGGAGGACGATTGGCAGTGCTAAGGAGTGTGCTTGGCTCTACCTTCTCAAAGTTGATGACTCTTGAAAAACAAACTCAAGATGCAAGTTGTGTTTCCTCTTTTTCAGCTGTTAGTTCTAATAATGATAGTGCAATCATGTTACAGCACTATAGATTAGGACATCCCAGTTTCTTGTACCCGGAAAAGTTATTTCCTTCATTATTCAATAATAAAAGTCTCAAATTTTTCTAGTGTGAGATTTGTCAATTATCTAAACATGTTCAAAACACTTATCCAACCCAACCATACAAAGCGTCTCATCTCTTCTCAGTTATTCACAGTGATATTTGGGGGCCATCTAGAGTCAATAATGTTTCAGGAGTTCGATGGTTTGTTTCCTTCATTGATGACCACACCAGAACTACTTGGATATTCCTCATGAAAGAAAAATCAAAAGCTGGCAAAATTTTCAAAAACTTCAATTCCATGGTTCAAACACAATTCCAAGCCAAAATTCAAGTCTTTAGAACCGATAATGCTAGAGACTATTTTAATTCTATTCTCGAGGATTACCTAGTGAGTCATGGTATTGTTCATCAAAGTTTGTGTGTAGATACTCCACAACAAAATGGAGTTGCTGAAAGGAAAAACAGACTCCTTCTAGAAGTTGCCAGGTCTCTCATGTTCACAACTCATGTGCCAAAATATTTCTATGGAGAAGCAATTCTTACAATTGCCTATCTTATCAATAAAATGCCATATAGAGTTATAAAATTCCAAACCCCTTGCCAAACCCTCATCCGTGTCTATCCTCAAACTCGAATCATCTCTAACTAGCCTATAAAAGTGTTTGGCTGTTATGCCTTTGTTCATGTTCACCAACAACACAGTGCAAACTTGATCCTAAAGCCATAAAGTGTCTATTTCTAGGTTACTATCCCAATCAAAAATGTTACAAATGCTATTCTTCTATCACTAGAAAATTCTACAACTTTATGGATGTAACCTTCTTTGAAAACCAACCTTTCTACCCTAAAACTCATATTCAAGAGGAGAACTCAAACGCACAAGAATATCAGTTTTGGCTAAATAAGGATGTTGTTCCTACCTTGCCCGAATTAAATCCTTCTCAAAATATCCAGTCCGAACTCACTCAAAACATTAATCCTCAAACCCTCACACAAAGTGCAAATAACAAAGAGTTACTTGTTTATTCAAGGAGACAGAAAACTCAAAAGGAAGTAGAGCATCATACATTCCCTCGAGCCAGACCAAGAGTCTGAATCGAGTTCAGACAAGCCTGACTCTCTCCCAGGTAACACAGTTCATGGAGCTTGCCAAAAATAATTCTCCTTGTAATGATCATGATATACCTATTGCCTTGAGGAAAGGTGTTAGATCATGCACTCAACATCCAATTTCTAATTTTGTGTCTTATGAAGGATTGCCACCTGGTTACTGTGCCTTTGTTACTAATCTTTCCAATATAGAAATTCCAAATAGTATTCAAGAAGCTTGCAAAATATCAGAATGAAGAGTAGCTATTGGAGAAGAGATTCATGCACTTGAAAAGAAAGGTACTTAGGTGCTCTTAGATTTACCAAAAGGGAGCCCATGGGATGCAAATGAATTTTCAATGTCAAATACAAAGCTGATGGAAGTGTAGATCGCTATAAAAAGCAAGGTTGGTTGCTTAAGGGTTTACTCAGACATATGTGATTGACTACCAAGAGATGTTTGCTCATGTGGCTAAACTAAATACAGTCAGAGTTCTATTATCCTTGGTAGCGAATCTAGACCGGGTTCTACACCAGTTAGATGTCAAAAATGCATTCCTCAACGGTGACTTGGAAGATGAAGTTTATATGGAAATTCCCCTAGGACTTGAAACAACAAACAATGTCAACAAAGTCTGTAAACTACAGAAGTCATTGTATGACCTCAAGCAGTCCCCAAGAGCATGGTTTGACAAGTTCACAAAAGCAGTCAAGAGACACGGGTATTCTCAGGGGCAGTTAGATCATACATTATTTACCAAACACTCACTTGGAGGTAAAATTGCTATTCTCATTGTGTACATTGATGATATTATCCCAACAGAAGATTATGAAGGGGAGATAAACAGGCTAAAGGCAATTCTTGCTAAGGAGTTTGAAATCAAGGATCTTGGAGCTCTCAAATACTTCATAGACATGGAAGTTGCTCGGTCAAGGAAGGGCATTTCATTTCTCAAAGGAAGTATACTTTGGATCTTTTAAAGGAAACATGGATGCTAGGATGCAAGCCTACAGACACCCCTATGGATTCAACCTGTAAAGTGGGAATGGAAGAAGGAAGTTCTTCGGTTGACAAAGGAAGATATCAAAGATTTTTAGGGAAACTCATATATCTTTCCCATACAAGATTAGACATTGGTTTTTCCAGTTAGTGTGGTGAGTCAATTCATGAACAATCCAACTAAGGAACATCTTGATGTTGTATATTGAATCCTCAGGTACCTAAAAATGACACCAGTCAAGGGCTTATTTTTCTGAAAGGGGACAAACAAGAATATTGAAATTTTCTCAGATGTTGATTGGGCTGGTTCTATAACAGATCGAAGATCCACCTCTGGTTACTGCACTTATGTCTGGGGGAACCTTGTTACATGGCGAAGTAAGAAGCAGTTTATAGTTGCTAGAAGTAATGCTGAGGCTGAATTCCGGGCTATGGCCCTTAGTATATGTGAAGGAATGTGGCTGAAAAGATTACTTGAAGAATTAAAAATTCCTACCAAGCAGTCAATGAAGGTTTTGTGATAATCAAGTAGCAATAAGTATTGCAAAGAACCCGGTCCATCATGAAAGAACTAAGCATGTGGAAATTGATCGTCACTTCATCAAAGAGAAGATTGAGGAAGGTATAATCAAGATGATCTACACTCCTACATGTCTTCAGACTACATATATTCTTACTAAAGCTCTTCCAAGAACTAGTTTTGAAACTTTGATCACCAAGCTAGGAATGATTGACATCTATGTCCCAGCTTGAGGGGGAGTGTGGAAATTATATCTTATGATCTCTTATTTTAATTAAGTTTTCTTTTTTGGTTAAGTTTTAGTTTAGGAAAGTTTTGATTTGCTAGTTTCCTGTTTTGTCAGGATTATTTTTTCCTTTTTTGTTTCCCCTAGAATCAAGGAGAATTAATGATAGATTTGCTGTCATTCTTCTCCTATAAATATATTGTATTCAACTTTCTTTAGAATCAAGTTAATAAAAAGAAGTTTCTTTTTCTATCTTCAGTAGATACTTACATTACCAGCATTGTGTTTCATTGTTTTCTAAATCAGTTATCTGTTTCATTAATTGTTTTCTTCATTTAGATAAGCTACATATACTAGGATAACATCCCATTAAACTGTCCTTGTACAACGATTGCTCAAGTAGATATTTTATTGGTCTCTTGCCTGGGTTTGGAGAATGCTAGCAAGATTTTTATCATTTTCTGATGGTTCAAACACAAGTTCTCTTGATAGGATTTTCCTCCTTCTCTTCTTCAGTCTATTGTGAAACTAGAAGTGTGAGTGATGTGATGAATGATGATATGGAGAGAGAAAAATAGGGCCGAAAGACATACCGGCTGGTGCAATCCCTTATGTATCCATTATGGTTATATTAATTCACCATAGTAATTCATTATTTATAATGTAATGTTAGGAATCCTGACATTAATCAAACTTAGATCCCAACATGTGACCTGCCAATTTTATTCTATTGACATGTAAATGTAACCTTACCAGTCTGCTTTGAAACCCAATAGCTTTCTAATGTATGTTCAATAATGTTCATAGTTCCCTGTTCTTTCCACTTTGGATTGTTTTTGATAGGGAAAATGCTGAGTCTGAAAGTATTGTGTTGTAAATTTCTTCCTTTTAGTTAAGCCTTAACAGAATTATTGGGCAAAATAGAAAAAAACTAAAAACAATCTTCGGTCAATCACAAGTGCACTTAAAATATCATTAAAAAACACTAATAATATAGTTGGCATCCCTTTTTGAAAGACACTCCTTTATAATTGATGTGTGGCTTGATCGATAACCTCCTAGTGCCAGAATCCATGTCTGATATGCTTAGAAGTTAGAATATGTGCTCACCATTGAAGTCTATGGTGAGGTAACATGTGCTCTTTTCCTTGAGATAGAGAGAAAAGTAGAGAACCTATTTCCGGAAAAGTGTTGGGGATAAATTCCTAAAAACCGATGAACGCGTGACGTAGCGGAAATAATAAAAGAATACTGATGAGGTCATTTGTGTACTCAACAAAATAATAATATAGTTTTTGGTTGATTCTTGAAAACTCTTTTAAGCCACTTAATCCTTTTTAAAATGTGATAGGATAGCAAAATAGTGAGCAAGTTCGTTCCACAGGGAATGAAGTGTTAATTAGATAAATTGACTAATCTTTGAACAATAAAGTAAATCATAGTGTTTGATAGATGTGTGGTTTCTAAAACCACCAATGCTAACTACTCAAATGAAAATACACAAAAATATTATGAAAAATAGAATACTCAACACCTTGATAAGAATTGTGATAAAATCAATTAATGAGATAGCTAGGGAATAGATCGATTAACAATTGAATGTGGGTAAGCTAACTAGCTACTTTAATGTACCAATCTCATTATGTTAACCACTTAGAGGCTTAGATTAGTGGGGTTGATATACCCACCACTAATCTATCCTATCCAATGGGTTCTTAATCACACAAGGATTGTCAATCCACATATGAATATATAACAAATTACTCCACTTAAGATAGCAATCAACAAGTGATATACAAGTCAATTATAATGAATGGAATCTAATTAATTTGAATGAATAGAACACATAAGAGATTCATTACAAGCTAAGCTAAACCCACAACCAATTGATCCTCAAATCTATCCCCTAGATTAAGGGTTTAGTTACACATATTTGCAATAAATGAAAAGAAGTAAATAGTAAGGAAATAACCCTTGGGTCACCTTCTTTAAGCTTGATCCTTCTTCTCCTCTATGCTCCTAGATGCAAGGAATGGAAGTAGAGGATATGTCTTGGAATGTGGGTGTTTTGGTGGGAAGTGACTAAGGATTTTGGTGGAGAAATGGTGGGATAAGGAATGTTGCAGTGAAGTAATCAAGGTTTTGTGTTGAGGGTTGGATGGATTAGATGAGTTCAAGGAGAGAAATGGAGGATGAGGAATAGTGTGCCATGGATGAAGAGCTGGATCTCAAAATGTGTTCTCTGATCTCTTCTCAGATTTTTCGATGCCTTTGAAGAAGAATGGTCGACCTATTTATACACACTCTTGGACATGTACTGATAACCGCTTGATTCGCTGATGTGGCACATTGTTCGCTATTTCGTCGCTATGGCGACCATGGTGCGTAAAACGGTTACAGGCAAGGGGTCGCTATGAGAACCATCTTTTTCGCCATTTAGCAAGTGGCGACCATGACCAATTTGTGTAGAGGTCGCCACTTGCACCTCTAGGTCGCCATGGCGACCATATGTGGCGACCCTGCAAAATGTGAAAATAGATACTTGCGTGTGTCTAAACAACCTAGAGGGGGGGGGGGGGGGGGGTGAATGGGTTGTTAATCCGGTATTACCAAATTTTCGAATTAGTCAATATTACAAATAAAACCCCAATCACACAAACAATAAAATCAAGTATAAAATGCGGAAATTAAAGAACACTTGATTTTTACGTGGAAACCCACACGGGGAAAAAACCACGGGCTGTTATGTGCGCCACACACGGTCAACGAAATCCACTATATGAAAGGGAATTTACACCCTCAAGTGATTCTCAGACTCTCACCCTAGATAACCTCAGGCTATGGACATTACCACTCGCCACTTTTGGTTCAATCCCTAGTGATATCCCCTGATACACTACTCTTGGCGTGAGCAACTCCTAATCTACCCAGTGGGCCTTTTACAGTGGCACTCGACCAATTGCTTGAGCACTACCCACCGGTAGCCACAAGACTTTGACTCATGAAGAGAATTAAAAGTCTATGTGAGTATGACAATGATGCACAAATGCAATGAGTGCTAGACTAAACACTATATGCTTAACTAGATGTTATAATGCAAATCAACATCCTAGTTATCAACAAAACCTACATGCACATACATGAGGTCTCAATTAGTTGTAGAGATGTCTAACAACCTAATTGTCAACAAACAAAGCCAAGTCAACACAAGTTGTCAATAATCATGGCAAGGACTAAAAACATGCAATTAACAAATGCAATCAAGGAGTCCTAATCAACAATGTCTAAATGCAAAACATAAAGACTTAGCTAGATGTTATCAATCACAAAACAATCCTAGCTATCAAACAATGTCAACATGTCCAAACATGTGAACTCAATTAGTTGTAGAGAATTTCTAACAACATAATTGTCAATTAAATCCACAAGAACATTCAATTAAGCTTGACTAGATAAATAAACATTATTCTATCAACCTAATCATCAACCAATTTTACAAGAATGTTCTAGGGTTAGCTATTTAGGGAAAATCATCCTAATCATGTAAGCTATCACAAACAAAACCCAATCATGTCATAACTTCACTAAATATCCAATAAGAGTGAAGATTTGCTAAATTAAGCAATAAAAGACATGTCTTGACTAAGATAGAACAATAAATGAAGATGTTGTGTTTGTTCTACTTACCAAGTCATAAATGAAGAAGACCCATGGAAGATTGATGCATGAAACATGTTAGATGCACATGGGTTTTGGGTTTGGAGAGTTAAAGAAGCAAGCTTGAAGCTTTCTCTCTCTAGGAAACTCTTAATCTCTCTCTAGGGTTGTGTATCTTTTGTTTCCTTTTATACAAATGAGAGAAAAATATGTATTTATAGTGCTTAGATGATAGCCCTATCAAATACAAGAATTTGGCTTCAAAAATGAGTCAAATCGGACTCCAAATGAGTGAGATAAGGCCAAATTACGAAACAGGGTCGGAGCATTGCGCTGGTCGTCAGGTGCAGCCACACCAGCGCCACACCAGCGCCACATCTCCGGACCAAAAGCGCTGGTCGAGTAGTGCAAGCACATCAGCGCATAGGCGCGACAGCGCAACATCTGGAGATTCGAGCGCTCCGAAACATGACCAAACGACATCGAAACCTTTCGTATAATATATCGTTGGAAAGGTATGGAAGTCTACTTTCTACTACAATTTATGGAATGATATTTAAATGTCTGCAGAAAAAGTTATGGTCAAAGGAGTGACCAAAGGTCAGAAACGGACAACAACAGAGTTGCCCTGTTTTGGTGGTCACTTTGGAGATTTCAAAACCAATCCAAACGGTCATGAAATATTATGAATAATATATCGTTGGAAAGGTATGAGTGTCTAGTTTGTCCAAAATTTTACAAAACTCAATTTGAAACTTTGTGTAAAAAGTTATGGTCATAAGACCATACAAAGGTCAGTTTTGAAAAACATTTAAATCATTGAAATCCAATATTTTGAACCTAGACACTTTACTCCAATCAACCAAACCAAATCTAACACTTATCCAAGAGAAGAATGAGACCTTCTCAAGTGGTCAACCATCGCGCTAAGACATGCACACCATCGTGCAAGCGCGGACGTTTCCGATCACACAAACGGAAACGAATTACACCACACTTAAGACTAACATGAAGTGCAAGTGTGGTTGTGAATATATAACATGCATGAGAAAGGATAACATCAAGAAAAATCACCAAGCATGTGACACACAAAAGATATGCAATATATGAAAATGCATAAGTATGATGATAAAGCATATAAGCACACAATTAAGAGAACCACAAATGCAATCATATAAATGCAATGAAAGTGAGTGTGTGCTAAAAGACATAGATGCACAAATCAATGAAACACATATGCATGGTAACAAATGCAAGATAGATAAAGATGCATGCAAGTGTGTGTGCACCTAATCTCTTCAAGAATCAAGGTCAAGTGATATACCTTTTGAAGCTCTTGATCTTGAAGTCACCGGGATGCTTGGAAGCTTGCCTTGATAATCATCAAGATGACCTAAGCTACCCATTACACAATCATCCCCAATGTGGTATGTCATGAAATAAGCCAATCACAAAATAGAGGTCCTTACAAAATGTAAAGGGGTCGCCACTTGCAACATCAAGGTCGCCATGGCGACCCTAAATGGCGACCATGCCTTGATTTAAGAAGGTCGCCACTTGCAAGGGTGGTCGCCATGGCGACCCCAAGTGGCGACCCCACCTGGTTCATTTGGACACTTTCTGTCACCATGGCGACCAAGTGGCGCCCAAATAGCGACCTTCTGATGACTTTGGAGAATCCTCTGTCGCCATGGCGCCCATGTAGCGACCTCTCATGCCTAAGTGGCGAAAATGCCCTGTTCTTTCCCATTTGTGAGGCATTTTTCACACAAGTCTTCCACTTCATCTCTATTGCTCTTGAAACCTGATAAAACCTGAAACACTCATTTTAACAACATTAAATACCAGGAAATGCCCGAGAATCAAGCGAAAAGAAACGGAAATGAGGGCCAAGATCATACCAATTTTGGCTTGATCAAATACGACCAACGTCAATATTCTAGATAAACTCTGGAATCCACCAGAAAATGAGAGAAACTCTCAAAGAAAATTTTGAAATATTATTGAATTATTGAATAACTCGGCCAAAAGGCTTACAAGCATATTTAAAGCGAAAACCCTAACCATAATCCTTGTTGGACAAGAAACGAGACTAATTACTAAAAATGACCAAAAATAGAAAAATTGAGATAATTGCGGAAATAAAAACTGCTAGGAATCCTAAACAAGCCAGAATTGACGGGAGTCGATTCGGACTTAGAAAACAAAAGTTATGGCTAAAACGAAACTTTCCTAAAATAGCAAAAAGAGCAATTCCGGGGCCTAAACGTCGGAATTTGGCTAAAAAAGGGTATGCTCCAACAGCAAAGCTGTTGATTATCTCCTCCCTCGCCGAAACGCATCAACTATGCGAGTTTCACGTCATTCCGACTTCGATGCCCGTTCTACCGGAATTCGATTGCCCTTGAATTTAGGATGTTCCCTCTTCATCATGTATGCATCGGCCACTTGTTCTACACCAGTCCCCTCCACTTGGAAAGAACTCGACCTCGAGTTAGGTTCAGGGTAGAGGGACTCTTCTGCATGGTACTGGAACAGGTCTGTAACGTTGAAAGTCTTGAAAATTCCTATGGTCTCAGGTAGGTCGATCACATAGGCATTATCATTTATCTTCTTCAAAATCTGATACAGACCATATTTCTTGGGCTTCGATTTGTTGTAAATTCCTACTGGGAACCTTTCTTTGCGTAAGAAAACCATCACTGAATCTCCCTCCTCAAACACCTTGCGACACCTGTGCTTGTCTGCAGCTGCTTTGTACTTTGCATTTGTCTCTTCCAGCTTCTGTCGTACCTCTTCATGCACAGCTTGGGCCTGTGTAGCCATATTTTTTGTAGCAACACTAAATCCCAGACCCTTAGGTAAACGAACTAAGTCCACAGTATGCCTTAGTGGCGACATATATATCATAGCAAAAGAAGTTTTTCCTGTGGCACTATGAACAGCACTGTTGTAGGCGAACTCAGCTTGTGGCAATGCATGATCCCACTGTTTCGGCTTGTCTCCACAAATGTTACGAACCAGATTTCCCAAGGTCCTGTTCGTCACCTCTGTCTGCCAATCAGTTTGTGGGTGTGCAGTAGTACTATGGTTCAGCGAGGTCTTAAACATCTTCCACAAGGTCACCCAAAAATGGCTAAGGAACTTCGTGTCACGATCAGAGGTAATTGATTGCGGCACCCCATGAAGTCGGATCACCTCTCTGAAAAATAGCCGGACTATGTGTGAAGCATCTGATGTCTTCCGGCAAGGGATGAAGTGAGCTATTTTTGAAAACTTGTCAACCACCACAAAAACAGAATCTAGTCCTCGCTGGGTACGAGGTAGTCTCAACACAAAATCCATAGACAAATCTTCCCAAATATTGTTAGGAATAGGTAAAGGCATATAAAGATCAGTATTTTGTGACTGACCTTTGGACACTTGATAGACATAACACCTTTGCACAAAATTCCCCACTCTTTTTTCAGTTGCAGCCAGAAATACCGCTCCTCCAAGCTAGCCACCGTCTTGTCTCGACCCAATTGTCCACTCAATCCTCCTCCATGTAAGTCACGAATTAATTTCTCCCGCAGAGACATTCTAGGGATACACAAACGGTTACCACGAAACAAATACCCATCACTTTCATGGAAATCACTGACAAGTTGTTTCTCAATACATTTGGCCCAGATTTCTTTGAAGTCTTCGTCCTCTTTATACAACTCCTTTAGACATTCGAAACCCACAATCTCATGAGTCAGTGTCACCATCAGGTTGGCACGACGGCTTAACGCATCAGCAACTTGGTTCAAAACACCTGACTTGTGTTGAATAGCAAAAGGAAATTTTTGAAGGAAAGTGGCCCACCTGACATGCATGTTATCCAAGTGCTTCTAGCTATTGATAAACTTTAGGGCTTGATGGTCAGTGTACAAAACGAACTCTCTCTGTACTAGGTAATGCTCCCAATGCTTTAAGGCCCGTACCACTGCATAAAACTCATGATTTTAAGTACTCCACTTATGGCGGGCTTCACTCAATTTCTCGCTAAAGAAGGCTACTGGTCGCTTTTCTTGGGATAACACAGCTCCAATCCCTACGCCACTTGCATCACACTCAACTTCAAAAACTTTCTCAAAACTCGGCAGGGCCAATACTGGTGCGGTGCATAATTTCTCCTTGATCAATGCAAAGCTCGTTTCTGCCTCTTCTCCCCATTGAAATTTACCCTTTTTCATACATTCTGTTATTGGCGCCATGACAGTGCTAAAATTATGAATAAATCGGCAGTAGAAGGTGGCTAATCCATGGAAACTCCGCACTTCACTCACAGTTTTCGGCGCTGGCTATTCTCGAATTGCTCGGACCTTCTCTTCATCTATATGAATCCCTTCCGAACTCACCACATAACCCAGGAACAGTAAACTATTTGTCATAAAGTTGCACTTTTTCAGGTTAAGAAACAGTTGGTTCTCTTGTAAAACTGACAACGCTTCCCGTAATTGCTCCACATGCTCCTCCTCAGTCCTACTATAGATAAGAATATCATCAAAATAAACAATAACAAACTTTCCCACAAAAGGCCTCAATACCTGATCCATTACTCGCATAAAAGTACTGGGTGCGTTTGACAATCCGAACAGCATGACCAGCCACTCTTACAACCCATCATTGCTCTTGAATGCTGTTTTCCACTCATCTCCAGGTCTGACCAGAATCTGATGATACCCATTGCGAAGATCAATTTTCGAAAACAGCTTAGAACCCTCAAGTTGATCCAACATGTCATCTAGGCAGGGAATTGAGAATCGATACTTGTCGGTTATTTTGTTGATGGCTCGACTGTCCACACACATACGCCAACTCCCATCTTTCTTTGGCATCAACAATGCAGGAACCGCACACGGACTCATGCTCTTACGAATGAAACCCTTCTGCAACAGCTCTTCAATTTTCTCCCACAGAATTTCGTTCTCCTTCGGACTCATCTTGTAATGCAGCAGGTTAGGCAAACTCGCCCCTGGTATAAGGTCTATATGTTGCTGAACGTCTCTCAGGGGGGTAAGTTGTTCGGAAAATCCTCTGAAGTGATGTCCCTGAATTGTTCTATTAACGGTCTTATTTTTTCAAGAATTGTTGCCAGTGCCTCTTCTTCTTCTACAACGAGAGCCTTAACCACTAACGCATAAACCTCTAGTGCACCCTTGATTTCTACCACAAACTCAGTGTCAGATCCGGTTACGGTCAAAAAGGACTGCTTCTCCACTTCAGAAGGTTTGTTAGGCATTGTTTTTCTCTTGGAAGGAACTATAGCAACTTTGTGTGATCCCCAGGTAAACAGGTAAGTGTTATCACGACCCTTATATGTAATATCAACATCATATTGCCACGGTCGACCCAACAACATGTGGCTAGCATCCATAACAATCACATCACAAACTACCTCATCCTTATATATTTTAACAATGGAAATAGGAACACGACAAATCTCAGTTACCTTTACAGTGGGTCTCTTCTTGATCCAGCTGATAGTATACAGATGTGGATGCTTCTCGGTTGGCAATTTCAGGTGTTCTACTAGTCTCCTTGCAACGAAGTTTTCATAACTCCCACTGTCCACGATCAAATCACACACTTTCTAACTAATTGTACAGCAAGACCGAAATATGTTATTATGCTGATCGGAATCTTCTTGTTTTGGAGCATACAGTACACGCTGCACTACATAATTGACTCGTTCTCCATCTTCTTCTGTGAATTCTACCCCATCATACAAGTCACCCTCTCCTTCAACATCTTCAAGAGCATCTGGATCTTCTTCTTCCCCTTCCACCCAATTAACTGGCTTAGGGCAATCATGACATGCATTAGAAACGTGACCAGGTTTCCTACATCTATAACAAACCCTAGGTGCAGGTCTAGCATAAGGATTGGGATTCAAATTCGGATTCAAATTTCTGGGTACACTCCTATTGGCTGGAACTGTTGCTTGGTTGCTACTACTGCTGCTTCCTTCCTTAGACTGGTTTGACGGACCTGATGATTGAACACCCTTATCCTTGTTAGCAAACGATGAATCTGGATTGCTTCTCCGAAATCCTAAAGTTCCACCCCTTTGTTCCAACAACTCAGCCTTTAATGCTAGGTTATGAGCTTCCTCCACTGTCTAAACTACTTGTAACTCGATCTTATCTCGTAGCGACGGTTTTAACCCATTCATATATCTGGCTACACGCTGTCCCTCAGTTTCATTCAGATTATTTCGCTCTAAAAGCCTAGAGAATTCTGCTGTGTAATCAAACACTGATTTGGAACCCTGCGAACATTCCTGAAGCGACTGGAATAAATATTGTTCATAATCCGGTGGTAGAAATCTACCCATCATAAGCTACTTCATTCTACGCCATGTTCTCACAAGTGTCTTTCCTTGTTGATGTCTGTTCTTCTACAATTGATCCCATCATATCGCAGCCCCTCCTTTCAATCTGAACGCTACGAATCTCACCATCTTTTCTTCTGGTATCTCCATCATCTCAAAGAACTGCTCCACTTCTGTAACCCAATCAAGGAAGTCTTCTATTCACAGATTTCCATTGAAACTTGGAAGTTCTACCTTCAACCGATAATCATCTTGCTCTCTCGTTCATCTTGCCGGCTGGGCTACATCGTATACCACATCATCTTCATCTGAATCATCCTCGCTATCAGGTTGATTAGGAGGTGTTTGATTACTTCTCCTGTCAGCAGGTTGGCCTCAGGCAAATCCTTCGACGCGTGTCCTGTTAACTGGTGGCCTGTTGTTAGCGTTAAGGTTAGCCCCATCAAGCATGTCACGAATCTGTGCCACCTGTTGCCGTGTCTCCTCCATCGCCGCCCATAAGGCCTCTACCCCACGGTCACCGCCAATAGGGTTTCCATCTCCTGCTCCGTTAGTTGTCATCGAGATCGGCAAATTCGTGCTCTGATACCAATTGACGCAGTTGAAATAATAAAAGAATACGACCAACGTCGATATTCTAGATAAACTCTGAAATCCACTAGAAAATGAGAGAAACTCTCAAAGAAAATTCTGAAATATCATTGAATAATTGAATAATTCGGCCAAAAGGCTTAAAAGCATATTTAAAGCGAAAACCCTAACCCTAACCCTAACCCTAACCCTAACCCTAATCCTAATCCTTGTTGGACAAGAAACGAGACTAATTACTAAAAATGACCAAAAATAGCAAAATTGAGATAATTGCGGAAATAAAAACTGTCAGGAATCCTAAACAAGCCAGAATTGACGGGAGTCGATTCGGACTTGGAAAACAAAAGTTATGGCTAAAACGAAACTTTCCTAAAATAGCAAAAACGGTAATTTCGGGGCCTAAACGACAGAATTTGGCTAAAAAAAAGGGTATGCTTCAATAGCAAGGCTATTGATTATCTCTTCCCTTGCCTCTTCCCTTGCCGAAACGCATCAACCATGCGAGTTTTGCGTCATTCCGACTTCGACACCCGGACTACTGGAATTCGATTGCCCTTGAATTTAGGATGTTTCCTCTTCATCATGTACGTATCGACCACTTGTTCTACATCAACGCAGAATCGCCGTGCTTAATATACGCCCATAACTCATAACAAATAATAACGTCAATAAGCAGAAAAAATAGATGAGAGAGAATAATACAATCACAACACAAGATATACGTGGAAAACCCAAAATGGGTAAAAAACCACGGGCCGTCAGGACGATAGAGAAAGTTCTACTATATGATAAAGTTACAACCATATACTCCAGGATTCTTTCTCAAACCTAACCCCAAACCACACTCACAAGATCCTCACCAAAAACCCCACAATATCCCCTAGGTCTCCCCTATATATCACCCATGGATCACTAACTTGATCTACCGATATTCCCTTGGATCCCTCCTCGGATATTCCCGTTGGGTCTCCTTGGATCTCACTCACATTCTCTAATGTTACATGGTGTTTAACTCACACATTCAATCTAATTACAAGGTTCTATTTATACTAGTTACAGGGAGTTTAAGATAAAAGGAAATCCTACTCCTAAATGTACAAGACTTACTTGTTCCACATAAATACTATTTCCTTTTTTGACAAGTCTTCTTATAAGGAGTAAATCCTTTTCCTTCAAGCACAAGAACTTCCAGAAACAAACTACTTCCTTTTCCACTGAAGATTTCTCGTTTCACGTATGCTTATGATTGACTACGATTCGAGTCACGGTTGTACATCCGTTTCCTAAACCGTTACAAGTCAACTTAAATTACATCGCTCAGAATACCGCGATCTATACGCTGAAACAAATCTAGCCGCTATCACCACGACCGTTGTGGGTACCGCTGTGAAAGCCATAGCGCTTTCCACAACATTCTTCACTAGACAAGGACCGCTTCCATTACCGCTGTCGAAACCTATAGCGTTCTTCACAGCCCTATACTGCTGCCATGACCGCTGCCAAAGCCAGAGCAGCTGTGACAGCGGTCGTGACGGTCCTTCATTCCTTTTGCTCTTCATCCTCCCTTAAACATCGTTCCAACTCCCAAACGTTATCCCACGTCTTCCAGGAAGTACCACATCAGTTGAGTCTTGTTTGGTTCACATTTGTTCATTCGAGAATATGAGCCACACCTAACAAAAAGAACAAAGTTTTTGAGATGGTGGATCAATCAGAACCTCAATAATTAGCTTTCCTGTTCACACAATAATTTTCTCAACACCCCATATAAATAATTACTCGCAAAAGACTTTTTCAAAGATACTTTATCCATAGATTGGTGTCTTTGTTACAATGACAAGTTCTGGTGTTTCAACCATTTATTGAGTTTGAGAAATGATGATGCTTGATGACATCAACTCAACATCACTTTCTTTGGGTCCCCACCATGTTTAGATTTTTTTTTTCATAGTCAATTGCTTTTTTTGCTTTCACACCATTTAATTACTTTTCTAGAGAAAACCTTTGGGGGACCATTTGGTGAAGTGTCTGTCCTGTTTTGAACGATAAGCACAATCTATATATGTCCAGTATTTTTCATCTATATTCCTCACGAGAATCACAGAGCCAAGATTTTTCCCTTTCTTTTTTCGGTTTTTGTTTGACACGTAATCATTCATTGGTGGTACCAGCTAATTTAATTGGTAAGATTTTAAAGGTCAGGATCGAATACGACTAGCACCAAAGTTTGTGTTTAGTTTATGTATGAATTGTATTATTTTTGAAAGAAAGTTTAACAAGAAAACAAATTTATATGTCAGACAAGACAAGGAACAACTTGAATTTTAAATGTTATAGTTATTGAAGAGTCAATGAGTCAAGTCTATCTATTACTTGGTAAACACTAAACAGGGAAGGGGAGTTGTGATTAGTCATTACCGACCAATCAAGTAACTTTCCATGCACTTCACATATGTGATTTTCATGTATACCTCATCTTGTAGTTCTGTCAATCTGTTTTGTACAAGTCTTTGCTATCAGTTTCCAAGTCAACTGGCGTGTTTTAAAGGATAAACAACTGATGAAAACACAAAATAAAAGAAGTGATACAAAGACTTGTTAGTTTTAGCAGTGGATCCTCAGGCATAGCAGTTATTTTTCTTGCCAAATAGGTAATTCAGGAATGGCTCTTGCTTCTTATCTTGTGTTATTCATTCTCTCTATCCAGTCACTTCTCTCCTTATCTGAAGAAGATTTCAATCCAAGATGCCCACCTATTCCTTGTGGAAATATTGGATTTCTCAGCTTCCCCTTCTATAATGGAACAAATCCTGAGTGTGGGTTGTTCATAGTAGATAAATGTACTGAACCACATAATCCGACCATCCAGTTAGTGAAAAATGAACCATTTTTTTATGTTCGAGGCATCTTTCAGGATAATACACTTTGGCTTCGAGACCAAGTGTCTGAAACAGACCATACCTGTAAATCCTTACGAAATTTGACCCTCTATCGTTCTGCTTTTATCTCTTTTGATAACCCATTCAATTCAACCCTGTTTAAATGCCCCCATACTCATGACATTATTTCCAAAAATTATATTTTACTCTGCAATGATTCCACTCACTCCATCTACTTCGATAAATCCATTTTCTCTATCTACTTTAACGATTCCAAACATTCCATTATCCATGACAATCAGTTACATATTAATCGATCAAGTCCTCCAGCTCAATGTTCAGTTATTCAGCAGCAAGTGACTAAAACTGTGAAAAATGTTGTATTTAATAATATTTATACCAGTGGTTTTGGCCTCTCTCTTCAAGTGAAAGTAACAAGAGAATGCTACGAGTGTCACTGGAGAGGAGGCCAATGTCAAAGTGATAGCAAGGGAAACTTTAATTGTTCAAAACCAGAACCGGATACCAAAATCACGGAATCAGGTATCAGAACTCATGCATGGATGCATACATGTTCTACCTTGTGTGTTTCATTGATTTACATATATATTGGCTATCTGCTCCAAGTTATTAGCTGTTTCATACATTTATAGAAGCTGCCATAAAATATTTTCTTGACTCTGTACATAAATTGCTCTATTGGATTTTGAATGGTCCCTTGGTTTTTAGAGAATGCGGCTTAGTTTGTTGTAGCAATATCTATATCAGTTTCCATGAGATGTCCAATTTTGTCTGCTTCTTGTACAATTATGTCAACATAAAGCCAATTTTATCTGCTTTACTATAGATTTAACTATATAAACCCAAAAACCTTTTGTCTGATTTGCTTGAAATGTATGCTCAATATTGAATTCCCATCTGTTCCATGAGAAACAGAGTATTTATTTCCTGAACAAAGTTTATAACATTATGGATCAATCAGGACCTCAATCATTAGCTTTCCTGTGCATACAATAATTTTTTATACACCCCATTTCCTACTTCACCCGCAAAAGGTTTCCATAGAAACTTTTTCCATAAATCAACTCTGTTGGAATTATGAAACTTTTCCTTTTGATGATGTGGCTCAATAAATAATGATGCAATAGAATGATGCAATAGATTGATGTCATGAATGATGTCATGAAAAGCATGGTCCAAGCATGGTGTAAAGCATGGTCCAAGCATGGTCCAAGCATGGTGTTAAGCATGGCCAATATGGCCTAAGAATGGGTGTGGAAGGTTCTTGTTGTGTTTGTGTCTATATATAGCCCATTTGGGCAATGAAAATGTATGCCATTGAAACCAAAAAGAACAATGGCGTGGGATGTCAACTTATTAGCTTAATAAAATGTTTCTTTTATAAATTTGTTTTTCTCATGCTTCTCTCTCTAAAGTTTATGCTATATTTTTCACAAATGTTTTAATATATGCTTTCAAAGTCTCTACACCCTCTTTATAAATTTTTTGTTTTTTTACAAAAAAACCAACAAACTCAACGTCACTTTTTTTTTTTTTGTGGCCCCGCCATGTTTAGATTTTTTTTTTTCATAGTCGAATCCCTTTATTGATTTCACACCATTTAATGATTTTCTAGAGGACACCCCCCACCCCAACTCCAAAGTTTAGTTTCAGTTCTGTTTTGAGTAACAAGCACAATCATTTTCATGTCTACTATGTTTTCACCTCACAAGAATCACAGAGTCGATATTTTCCATTTACTTTTGGTTTTTGTTTAAACGTAATCATTGTTGGACACTAGTTAACTTAATTGGTGAGATTTCATAGATCACCACTAACTCCTGAATTTGAGTTTAGTTTAAATTTGAACTATATTGTTGTTAAAGAAAGTTTAACAAGAAAACAAATCTAGACGTGTGAACAAGCCAAAGTAAACAGCTGGAAAAGGTCATGGTAATTTTCAATATTATAGTTATTCAAGAGTCAGTGAGTCAAGTCTTTCTAGTACCTGCAGACCGGAAAGGAGAGTTGTGATTCTTTTCATTAGTCATTGCGCATTAATAAAGTAACTTTTCATAATCTTCACATTTGTGATTTCCATGTATACCCCATCTTCTAGTTCTGTCACTCTGTTTCTTCAAGTCTTTGCAACTATGTTTTCAAGTCGATTGGCGTGTTTTAAGGTATAAACAACCGAAGGTATTGAGAAGAAACAAGAAAAGAAACGGGATGGCTTGTGCTTCATCTCTTCTTAAGAGTAGAATAGTTAGTTGATCCTTTGTTGTTGTACTTGGAATGGCTCGTGCTTCATCTCTTCTACTCGTTGTTATCTATCATCTTTCACTACTTTCCTTGGCTGAAGAAGTAATGGGATTCAATCCAAGATGCCCACCTCTTCCTTGTGGAAATCTTGGATTTCTCAGCTTCCCCTTCTCCAATGGAACGAATCCTGAGTGTGGATTGTTAAAGGTAGAGAATTGCAGTGAACCATTTCGTCAGAAGATTCAGTTGGGGAAGGATGGGCCATGGTTTTATATCAAAGAAATCAATCAGGACAACAGTCTTATACTTTGTGACCAAGTGTATCCAGATCGTTTTAAGAACCATATTTGTAGATCGTTCCAAAATTTCACTCTCTCCAGCTCTCCACTTTACTCTTTTGAATTCCCATTTCAGCTGGCCATGTTTAATTGTTCTAATTACAGTAACACCACTGGTTTCGAGTTATTATGTAATGAGTCCAATCACTCCATTATCTTCTACAATCACACAACTCATCGAAGTCCACCAGCTGGATGTTCAGTTATTCAGCCCCAATTGACTAAGACTCAAAAAAGTGTCTTCTTTCATAATATATATAATGGTGGCTTATTTCTTCAAGTGAAAGTGAAGAAAGAATGTCTCAATTGTTATCGGAGAGGAGGGCGATGTCTGAATGATAGCAGTGGAAATTTTAAATGTTTAGGCGCAAAATCAGGTATCAAAATAACAGTAGGGCACATGGTGGATCATACATGACCTGCTGTTTGTGTTCATTTTGTGTTCATTACAGTTTTGGTCTCATCACTACATATTTTACTTTCTAAACTAACGCCATATTGTTTGTAATTTTTGTTGCAGAAAATGGAAAAAACACTGCATTTGGGCTAAAACTAGGTAATCTCTCCCTTTAAACATGTCCATCCATTACAACACCTTAAAATCATTTCAATTCTCTGTTACTTATTTTCTGCAACTTTGAAGAAATATTTAATTGATTAGAACTTTTTGGTGTTCCTACTCTTTGGTCTGCTGGTCAAAATTTTTATAGCTCTTCTTTCATCTCATCAGGATTCGGAATTGGAGGACCAATCCTCTTCATTGTGGCTCTGTCCATCTACATTACACGGCGTCGCAGAAAAGGAATATATGCTTCACCAAACTCAAGATATACTTCTTCAGATCCTTCCTCAAAATCAAGATATACTTCTTCTGATCCTTCCTCAAAATCAGACCTGGAAGCAGCCAATGCCTACTTTGGGGTGCCCATCTTCTCCTATAGTGAACTTGCAGAAGCCACTAACAATTTTAATCATGAGAAAGAACTTGGAGATGGAGGTTTTGGAACAGTATACTATGGTAAGAAGATCAACTTTTGTTTTGTCTCAATTAAATGATCATCTATTGTATATTTCAATATAACTGTTAAAAATAATAGAAAAAGAATAAAAAAGTTATAACAGTTTGTTAAATGGCCCATTTGATCATTACTAATCAGGAAAACTCAGAGATGGACGAGAAGTTGCGGTCAAGCGCCTGTATGAGCACAATTACAGAAGGGTTGAGCAGTTTAATAATGAAATTGAAATTCTCACACGTTTGCGCCACAGAAACCTTGTTTCCCTTTATGGATGCACTTCGCGTCACAGTCAGGGTCTTCTCCTCGTGTATGAATTCATCCCCAATGGCACTATAGCTGATCATCTCCATGGTGATCGGGCGAACCCTTGTTTACTCACATGGCCTATTCGTATGAACATTGCCATAGAAACTGCTAGCGCATTGGCTTATCTCCATGCTTCTGATATCATACATCGCGATGTAAAAACTGATAACATTCTTCTTGATAACAACTTCTGTGTGAAAGTTGCAGATTTCGGGCTTTCCCGGTTGTTCCCCACTGATGTTACTCATGTTTCAACTGCCCCACAAGGAACTCCAGGCTATGTTGATCCTGAATATCACCAATGCTACCAGCTAACCGATAAGAGTGATGTATATAGCTTCGGAGTTGTTCTTATCGAGCTCATATCATCAATGCCAGCTGTTGATATATCTAGACACAGACATGAGATTAATTTGGCTAACCTAGCGATAAACAGGATTCTGAAACAAGCAGTCGATGAGTTGGTTGATCCATGTCTTGGATTTCACTCAGATGAAGAAGTGAAAAGGACGGCAACTTCAGTAGCAGAGCTGGCTTTTCTATGTCTGCAACAAAATAAAGAAACGAGACCTTCAATGGATGTTGTTTTGGAGGAATTGCAGAGAATTAAAAGTGGAGAATGCAAGCCGGAGAATCTAACAAGAGAAGATGATGATGACAAAAAAGAGTTGAAGAGTATGCAGCAGCCACCACCATCACCACCACACTCTGAAGAAATTGCCTTGTTGAAGAATATCAAGCTGCCACCTTCACCCATTTCTGTCACTGAAAATTGGATTAGTAATGACACTACACCTAATGTAAGTAACTAAAGTTTTCTCTTACATGCTCTGCTCAAATTGATTTCAATGGTGGATGATGATGATGTGAAACATATGTTTTGAAACTCATCTACTTTTAACTTTTGTGTTATCTATCAAAATATATCATACATGTAAAGCAGATTATGTATAGGTCAAGGCAAGAGGGAATGTACATAGTACTTGGAGCTTTTTTTTTTATACTATTTTTTTTTCCCTTTTCTTGTGTCATTGTTATTCTTATAGTAGAGTTCATATTTTGTACAGATGGGTGTAACATTTTATCCAGGGTAAAAAGAATTGTATGTATAGGTTGTGGATCCAAAGATGCCTGGCTACATAACTATTTGGAAATAATTAGAGAAAGAAAATGTAAAAGCAATGATCTACTCATTAAACTCCTAGGTTTTCCTTCTCTCGTGTGAAAATAGAAATGTGAGTGATGATACGGAGAAAGATAGACAGAGAGTTCAATTGGAGGATGGGAAAAATAATCAAACAGTTAAAATATTTTGAATATTTGAAGTTGTTGAAGAGTGCATTTACGCTGAAATGGACTGTATATATAATTTTCTCCGACGTAGGTTTGAGAAGAATACACTGTATGCCTTGGCCCCAGTTGATCCCACCTCCAAAACTGCAATAATGGTATGCTAAACTTGAACTTTCTTATGTTTTTATCCAACTAAACACTTTCAATAGCACACTCTTGATTTAGTGCAATTTATGCATTTAGACATAATTAGAGATACAAAATTTTGTGTAGTAGATATGACATCTAGTTGGTTAGTCTAAGAGACTTTTTGTTGGGTAAGAAAAGATTCATTCAAACTAAACTCTAGACACCCATAAGCTGTTTGATGATTTGCTTTGCAGACCATTAGCTTTCTAATTGTATGTGGTTTCCTTTTAGTTTAGATTTAGCATAATGATTGGCAAAACAGAAAAGCTAAATACAGTTGAGAGTGTATCAAAAAACTATATTATTAGAAAGCGTGATTGATAGAGTCGTATGATTGTATTTAACATTCCTTTTGACAAAATGGTGTTGATATATAATAACTGATGTGTGGTGTGATTGGATAACCTCCTAGACCTGAAACCTTTTTGTTTGATTTGCTTGAAATGTATGTTCGACATTGAAGTCTATGATGAGTCAATAAGTCCAATGTTCCAAGAGAAACAGAGTATTTTCACAGAAAAGAAAAAAGTTTCTAACATGGTAGATCAATCACAACCTCAATCATTAGTTTTCTTGTGCATACAATAATTCTCTATACACCCCATCTCCTACTTCAACCGCAAAAGGCTGTTCAGAGAAACTTTATCTATGGATTGGAACCCTGTGTTACGAGGACAAGTTCTGGTGTTTTTCATTGTCAAATCCCTTTTTCGTTTTCACACCATTTAACAACTTTTCTACAGGACTCCCCACTACTTCTCCAAAGTTTGGGGACCAATTAGTGAAGTGTTTGTTCTGTTTTGAACAACGCACAATCAATTCATGTCCAGTATGTTTCATCACGAGAATCATAGAACCAAGATTTCCACCACTAACACCAGAGTTTGTGTTTAGTTTATATTTGAATTGTATTGTTGTGAAATAAAGTTTAACAAGAAAACAAATCTAGATGTGTGAAACAAACCTAGGAAACAACTTGAAAGTGTCATCACAATTTTCAATGTTATAGTCTTTCTAGTACTTTGTAAACAGGGAAGGGGAGTTGTGATTAGTCATTGCTGACCAATCAAGTAACTTTCCATGCATTTCACATATGTGATTTTCATTGTATACCCCATCTTTTAGTTCTGTCAATATGTTTGTACAAGTCTTTGCTACCAAATTTTCAAGTCAACTAGCGTGTTTTAAAGGATATCCAACTGAATGTACTGAGAATACACAACAACTGAAAAAAGGAGGAATACAATAGCTGTTTCTTTCTTTCTTCAAGTGAATGTGATGACAGAAAGTTACAAGTGTCATTCTAGAGGAGTGAGAGGTCTGAGTGATAGCAATGGAAAGTTTAATTGTTCAGGCGCAAAAACAGGTATCAAAATAACTGTAAGGTAGTAGGATGTACATGGTGGATAAATACATTACGTCATTACCTGCATTGTGTTTTATTGTTTTCAAAATCGGTTTTCTGTTTCATTATTTGATTTTTTCATTTAGATAAACTGCATATACTTAAATAGCATCCCATAAAACTATTTTTCTATAATGATTTCTCAAGTGGATTTTCATTGGTCTCTTGCCGGGGTTTGGAGAATGCAAGCAAGATCTTTAATGTTTCTTATGGCCCCAAACACAAGTTCTCTTGATAGGGTTTTCCTCCTCTCGTTTAGCTTCTTGTGAAACAAAAAATGTGAGTGATGATATGGAGAGAGAAAAATAGGGCCAAATGACATCTCAGCATGTTCCAATCCCTTGTATATCCAAATGTATATACAAAGATTCATAGGTGTGAGATCTCACATGTAATTTCGTGCAGGATCCTGGCTTGTATCGTTATAAACCGATTATCAAGTGTGACAATTGGTTTTGTAACAATACATAATCAGAATCCCTCACGAAATTACGTGTATTATCTCAATTGATAATGTGACAGTTTTATTTGGCTAACAATCTCTTATATACCCATATAAATATATACCATTCATTATATGCAGTGCACATAAATATAATAATTTAGTATATGTAAGATGAAGAATTCACCGTCTGTCTGTCTATTCCATCTCCCTTCGCATCCACAAAGGTCAGTGGTCCTATGCTCCTATATTTAGTAATAAATTACTGCAACATTCTAGAAGAATTTAGATATTTTCCTCGTCTAAGCTTTATCGAAAATTTTAATGGAGTTATTTGGAGGTCATTTGTGCTCCCGGTGCTCACATAATTTGAGGATTTGAATTTCCTGAAAATCTTTAGTTTCTGCACCTGTTTAGTTGGAGGAAGGAAAAATTAATCAAACAGTTATAATTTTTTGAACATCTGAGGACATAGTGTGAAAGTATACAAACAAGGTTAAATTGCTTAAGACGTACCTGGGTGGGGGGGAATAGGTTTTTCGCCTAATTTCAATCCCTTGAACAAACTTACGTTTGTCCCTCAAGGTAGCCTTACATACAACATAAACATCACGGAATCATACTAAGACAAGTTATCATGTGATCATTCATACATTGTCTAAGTATCAATATGTTGTATGAGGTATAAAGAAAATACAAAGACAATTAGCAAGAATACTTGTATATCAATATATGTTCAATCGTTACAAGCATATACAAATATTGCTATACATAAAATTCTAAACACTATACAAAAGAAAATGTATTTACAAATATGATCAAAAGAATATATTTACAAATCACACTATACAAAATCTTGTATCAATATACTTCACAAGTAATTGATGTGTCACAAGATAACAACATATACATAAACAAATATAAAAGAGAGAGATAGGAAGAATTAACACAAGGGATTTTTTAACGTGGTAAAACCTCCAAGGAGGAAACATCCACGGGTTGAATTACAACCATTGGGTACTTATATATATACTTGGAAAGTAAATTAGAAATTCCACAAAATGACCAATCCTAGTCACCAACCCATGTGGAGTCTATGTTTACCCAATCCCTATTGGAAGATACAAAATCCCTCAATGATGTAAACCACCACATATTGGAACTCATACCAAAACCAACATCGTTGGAAGATTAGAAATTCCTCAAGAGTGCATACACATCCCATGTACCCCGCTCTATCGGACTCTATGTCTAACCAAACACCCGGGCCTACCAATATATAAGCCAACTCTCTATATAAGGCACACGTGTCTCTAGAAAGCCTCCCATGCATGACTATCCAAGTCCTCCCGACTCTAGACAAGACTTCTTGCTTACCTATCCAAGTCATCCCGACTCTAGGCAAGACTTCTTGCTTGGCTATCCGAGTCATCCCAACTCTAGCCAAGACTTCATGCCTTTTACAAGGACTTCCTAGTGTGATCATGTGAATGCAAATGATGCAAACAATCAAAACAACATAGAACATGTGATCAATACATTCCATGGAACAACTAGATCTAAAGATGTGAAAACACAAGCAATAGAAATCTAGATGCAAAATCATGAATGAAAACCTAGAGCATGTGAAAACAATTAACACATAAAACTCATAGATTCATTCATACAAAATAACACTTGAACAATTTCATATACATGAGGCACAAGTTCAAGATGTCATAAACATACATCAAAAATGCTAGAATCATAAAATGTATTCAACAATTATTCTAGCCAAAGATTTAGAGATAGGAGACATGTTAAAAACAAATCAATCCTATATATCTCTAAAAACACATAAAAAGGCTCTAATCCTAGATTTCATCAATCATGGATCAAAGTCACATATAAAGGATTATTAATCATAAACTTGATCAAACAAGTCTCAAACAATCCTAGATATCAATCTAATCACAATACAACTCTCAATCATGTTAAAAACAAAGAATCAAAGATTCTAGTCAACATGTGTCTCTAATTAGACTATTCAATTAGATTGATTATGAAGCTACCTTTCTCTATAGCATTCACTAAACAAACATATACATATAGAAGAAGAAACCCCAAGCAAATTGGAGGTTAAAAAAGATGAAATCACAAAGTTATGAACTCTACCTCAATTACAAGAGCTGATTCGTTTTTCTGAGGAGATCTGTCAGAAAATCGATCAAACAGCTGCACAACCACTTGGAAAAGGTAGAGGACTCGAATACGGACAATCTCCAACTTGAATCACTCAATTCCGACTTCGTATGAGAAAGTTATGGTGTTTGGAAGTTGAGAAAAATTGGGAGAAAATCATAGACGGGATTTCAAACTTTTTCTTCTTTTTTTAAAGAGAATGGAGGGAATTGGAGGGGTTTAAAAAGAATGAAAGGAGGGGCAAAATTGTCCAAATTTTTGGAGGGACTTTGGCAAGTCCACGTGTGGCCAGCGTGTGCCACACGTGGCCAGAGAGGAGCTCTGGCCGTGTGGCACACGTGGTCCACACGTGGCCACCCTTTGCTTGGCTTTTGGCCAAGCGACCTCCTCGCGCACCTCTCGCGTTCTTCAGCCGTATTCGGGCATCCGAACTCTGAATTCGAATCCGTTTTCGGATTACGAACCGTGACTCCCTCACGCACGACGATGACTATGAAACTTTGAAAAATGGTTAAGAATTCATCTCGGAAAATGACGACGAACACAACTCAACGAATGAGAACGAAAAGTAGCGTAGCTACATCGTTTTGACTCGAAACTTAACGTATGAGTAACTGAAATGACCGGGACTCAATAAGGAATCAATTAAGCACTATTACAAGTCCAAAACACAAGAAACACAAACATACAAACACAAGTTCACATATGAATGCCATTTCCTAGACATAGTCCTAGAACATGCAACTCTAAAATGTATGAGCATTTGAGTTCAATGCATGAGCATACAAAATCATGTGAATGTGTTACAAAAATGGTGCACAACAATGCAGGGACACTCATGAATGATTTGTGTGTGTGTGCCTATGCCTTGTAAGAGGAATGAGGTCGATTTTACCTTTGATGAGCAATGAAGCTTATTTCCTCTTAGCAAGCCATCTTCTTGTATGTACCGTAGTCAAATCTTTCTTTGAAGATTTGTATCATCATCAACATGACCACATAAACATTTACAAGATAAACACGTTTTGATATGGAATATATGCCAACAATCAACCAAAAACCTAACATAGTGTGTTGAGTGCAAAAGAAGTGACCAATGTGAGGTTGAAAAGAATACATTTTATGTTTTTGGCCCACTTGATCCCACCTTCAAAACCACAATAATGTTAAAATTTATACATAAAATAAATAAATTAATATATATATTTTGTAGAAATCGCGGAAGCATGAAGAAACATTTTCATAAACATATATACATAGAGACATTATCATAGGCATGAAGAAAAAAGGAGAAATATATAAGAAGATATGAAGACATATTTTATAGAAAGCATTTGTGATATTGAAGAAAATATATTGACATCCCATGCCATCCTTCTCTCTTGATGGCTTACATATTTTTCATTGCCTAAGTGGGCTTTATATAGAAAACACAAAGGCATGCCACACCAATACTTGGACCATACCATACCCATACTAGGGCCATACTTGGGACCATACCATATTATATCATTTCTTACATTACTAAATGATGTCATCCATAACATCATAACTAAACCATAACTAATGGCATAACCATAGTTACAAAAATGGGCCATAATTAAATCATTGGGCCATCCATACATCAATCCATGAGCCATCAATTTGATCCATAAATTGATTCATAACCATTGTCTTTAAGAACAAATTTCATACTTCCAACACTCCTCCTTGAAATTTATCTTGAAGACTTCCATTTTTGTTTCCATTGGAGGAATATCGGAACCATAAAACATCAAAAAAATTCCATTCCATTGTTCTTCATCAGCAGCTCCTCCTCATTTTGTTCAATTTGAGCTTTTGTTGAGCTCTCCATCGGAACTTGCTGGCATAACATGTTGTTTCTAGCAACCATGACGATACTTATGGGTGATCACACTCACTTTGTAGTGTTTAAACCTCACTAAGCACTTCATAGAACCATATTAGCATTCATAGGTGATCTAAACCTCACTGAGCACTCCATAAATTGGAAACGAAATTCACAGTCCTATAAGAATAATGCTCTGATACCACTGTTAAAATTTTTACATAAATAAAAAAAATTAATATATATATTTTGTAGAAATTGCGGAAGCATGAAGAAATATTTTCATAAACAACATAGAGACATTATCATAGGCATGAAGAAAAAAAGGAGAAATATATGAGAAGATATGAAGACATATTTTATAGAAAGCATTTGTGATATTGAAGAAAATATATTGACATCCCACACCATCCTTCTCTCTTGATGGCTTACATATTTTTCATTGCCTAAGTGGGCTTTATATAAAAAACACAAAGGCATGCCACACCAATACTTGGACCATACCATACCCATACTAGGGCCATACTTGGGACCATACCATATTACATAATTTCTTACATCATTCATAACATCATAACTAAACTATAATTAATAGCATAACCATAGTTACAAAAATGGGCCATAATTAAATCATTGGGCCATCCATACATCAATCCATGAGCCATCAATTTGATCCATAAATTGATCCATAACCATTGTCTTTAAGAACAAATTTCATACTTCCAACAAATAATGGTAAGCTGAATTTCTTGTGTTTAGCCTTCTAAATATTGTTGGAGTTTTTTTACAAAAAAACATTTATAAATCATATTTATAAGACATTTATAAAATTATTTATAGAGACATGATCATAAAAAAGAAGAAGAGAAGAAACATATGAAAAACAATTTTAATAAACCATAAATTTACATCCCAAGCCATCTTGTACTCGTTGGCTTCACCTCATCTTCATTGCCCAAATGGGCTTTATATATATAGAGAACAAAAGCTTGTTATCAAGAGAGTTATAGATAACTCTAGAATTCTCTACACATCTTGCATCATCATTACATCACAATCATTACATCATTTCATACATCATGACCTTAACCACGATTTAATCATAACCATAGTTAAGTTAAGTCACAACACATGTCATGAGCCACATCATAATCCATACAAGAAAAGTTTCATATTTTCCAACAAATATTTCTTGATCATGATTTAGTTCTAACTTCTTAACTCTCTTCCAATAGCATATGCTTAATTTAGTGCAATTTATGCTTCTAGAGAAAGGTAGAGATAAACTGCACAAGCTTAGCAGTTAGCATACAAAAATTGTAGTGGATATGACATGTGTTTGGTTAGAGAATTTCTTTTAGGAGAGAAGAAATTCATATAAACAGTGTTGGAAAATTCCAACATGTGGGGCCACACATGTAAATATCAAATGTATTGCGCTATCTTTGGTTAAACCTAAATTAAAGTGATCTAATTAAGATTTAAAGTTTTAAGGCTTAAGGGTGTAATTGTCATGGAATTAATGTGTAGATACCAGAGTGCTATATCTAATTTGATGAGGGGCCAAATTAGAAATAGCAAACCTTATATAATATATTAGGGTTATGGTCCCCAGATTATACGATACTTTTTCTTGTCTGCATCCCCATCACAGAACAAGAGAGAACAATTTAGGGTTTATAAAGGTCGTGATAATTTGGAAGATCACAACCCGTTCACCAACCTCCGGCAATGGATTCAGGTACGCTTCCGCTTTCATTTTCTCTTGAATTGACATGGGTTAATAATATGTGTTTAGGGTTGTTGACGGCGGATTTTGGTACTTGACCGGTCAACGATTTCTAGTTTGTAAGTGTAACTCAAACGTATAATAAAGCGGTAAAGAAAAGATATCAAACAGAGATTACGTGGTAAAACTCCGGTGATCGGAGAAACATCCACGGGAGATTGCCTGAGCAACCTAGCCAAATCCACTAAAATAAACTCTATGATTACACACTCTATTCTCTCTCTCTCTGATTTTCTCCGCCCCCTGCTTATGCTTTTGCAGGGGTATTTATACAAGGTTCCCCTAGGGTTTTTGTGCGTGATATACAAGTTTTAGGAGTCCTCAATCTCCTTGGTGATTCTCTCCTTTATTGTGACGGATTTTGAATCTGCTTTGGACTCTGGACAGCTGTTGAGGAGATCTCTTTGATTCCTTATGGGATTCTATTTCCTGGTAGTTGATTCGCGGATTTGTAGGCGACTCGTGTCAATTGTATTGGTGCACAGGTGGCACAAAGATCTCATCAGGTCTTCCTTTTGTGCCGAGTGGGTGTAGTCGGGATATTCTCCTTGTGCTGAGTAAATGTGATCGGGACCTCCCTTCACTCGGAAGACCCAGTACTACTCGCTACTTGTTGCCATATTCCTCAATTCAACCTCAGGCAATCCCTCACTTCTGATCGGTCTCGTTGCTAATGGCTTGCTCGTTTGATCCGCTGACGTGTCATCTGTTTGTGAATTTCACCTACAACAATACCCCCTTAAATATTTGAACCGAAACAATTTGCTTCACTCTTCGAAAACGATCTTGTTTACTCGGTGAAAATATTTAATTCTTGCTTGGTCTTTCTCCTGATCGGGCAGGTTTCTCGCCTTTTCATTTTCATGAATGTCTTTTGCCGATGTTCGAGGAATACTTATGATTAGAGTTCCTTATTGACCTGGCGTATTAATGACGTGTCTTAGTTATACCCCCACACATTCGATTTGTCTTATTTCAGAAAAATCTGTTGACAGCGACGTTTAAGGTTTCTGACGGCTTCAATCGGCTCAAATCTCTCCCAAAGTTGCCATCTGTCTATCTGGGGTTGGATGCGTCAGACTACATTTATGTGATGTGACCTTTGTCAGACGGACGCGTCCTTTCACTCACTTTCCCGCCCAAGGCCTTTTCTAGGGTTTCTCGTCCTATTTATATCTTCTTCACCTTTGTCAACATACTCTTTTTCTGATATTTGCTCTGACTACCATTGCAATTTTCTCTTCGCTTTCTTCTAGGTTTCTGCTAATCATTTGGAGAAGGAGTTCTTCCCCACTATTTTCCTGCCTTCACTTCCGGTTCGTTTGTGGTTCTTTTCCATTTTCCAGGTTTTGCTGAGGTTAGTTTTTATTTTCTTTTCTTCTGGTTATCTTTTCCCATGGATCCCACACTTCGTCACCGTCTCTTTGTCGCTTCCATGGTTGCCATCGAGCGCCATGATGCCCGTTCGGTTGAAGCTCTGCAAAACCTGTTAAGTAATAGACCACCCCCAGACCAACCTTATTTCTTAGACGTCAATGTCTCTGAGTTGGTTCGTGAAGCCCCTCCAGGGGACGGCTCCGCTAGGGTTTTCCAATCTAATTCTTGCCCTTCTTCTTGCAGCGACGTACGTCCTCCGATGACGAGATCCAAGAATTGCAGTTCGCGTTCAATTCATAAAAGCTGGAGCAGAGCTCACACTGTTGGACCCCAGCAGATAAACGAGGATGATGTGGAGTTGGAGCACAGGGAAGCTCGAATTCCGTTTTCGCCCGAGCGGGTTTGCGCTTTCGATATCGAGTCGAACGTGGTTGGTCAGAAAGAGATCCGTCAGTACATGGGTCGGTTTGACTTGGACAAAGATTCCATCCGGCTTGAGCCCGCTGATAACAGGGATGCTTGGAATCCTCCGCCAGGGATGGTGGCAGTTTACGGGGCCATGCTTAGTTGTGGCGTGACTCTGCCCCTCCAGCCATTCATCACTTGGTTCCTGGCTGACGCCCAGATTGCTCCCGCCCAACTTGCTCCGAACAGCTATCATATCCTGATGTGCTTATGGCACATGTGGTACCGAATGAAGCTTCCTCCCCTGACCCCCCTGAAATTAGGCACTTCTACACGCTCAGACAATCGGGCCGGTCGGGAACGTATTTCTTATTATCGAGCAAGCCCGACCACTGGATCCCAAAGGGCGTGGAGGTTATCGGGAAGGTTGATACAACCCGAGAAAATAAAGCCAAGGGTTTCATCTGGGGCTTTCCATCCTCCAACAAGTATTGGAAAAATAGCTGGTTCTTCGTCGGGGGCGATTGGGGCCAGTCTATCAAATTTGATGTTGACGGGGTTCGGGTAACGCGGACGGTTCCTCGTTACTTCTGTTCCCCCGAGTCATGGAACAATGCCGCCCCGATCCTCTCAGATGCAGAGTTGAAGAATTTGGCTCGGGCCGCAGTTCGGGCGTCGAAGAAAAGAGGTGGACCTTATCTCCTAGATGAGGAGAAAATGATAAAGGCTGGCCTTTTTCCCCGCCTGTCTGCAGCTCGCAAGCGATGTAATTTCTACTGCCCCTTTGTCACATCTTTTCTTGCGTTTTTATGAGCGGTTTGCTCTGGTGCTTGACTCTGTTTTCTTTTGGTTTGTGCAGTGAACTATTCGGACGTTGTCTGTGAGGCTCAAGCCCGCAAGTGGAAGGCTGTCTTGGAGACAAGCCGGAAAGAAGCTACCCACCAGGAGTTTGACTTGGATGCTCCTGATGGGTCGGGGGAGGACGCCCCGACCGGAAAAGATGCGGAGGAGGATGTTGGGGGCGTTCCTGAATACACTCCACAGGATGTTCCTCCTTTCCCTGAGGCTGGGACAAGTGAGCGTGCCGACCAGCTTAGTTCCAACCCCCATACCTTTTATGCTGGTGAGTGGGAGCATTCCCCGGCTGAGGACAATCTCAATGTTACAGGTGAGGCAGCCGTCGGTGCAGATGGGTTGAGTCAAGTTACTGACAAGGTGGCAGATGAAAGTGGCCGACCCGTTTGTTCAGCAGAAGAGGCGGTTGCTGGGGTGCCCGAGTCGAGTCCTGACCCTTCCAAGGGCAAGCAAAAAGTTGGGGAATGCTCCGAAGATGATGTTCCTCCGGATCCCTCGACAGCCACTCCGCCGACCCTCAGCGGGGGATTTCAAGGAGGAATCGGAGTTGAAGACTCCCCTGAAGACCTCCATGCCGACCTCGATGCTCGTGGAAGGCAATCGCGAAAAAGAAGGGCCTCATTTTCCTCTGGTCAACCTGCTCCCAAAGTTCCTCGGGTGGTGAGGTACTTTGACTCCTCCTCGGGGGATGAGGGGACAGGTACTGGGGTAGTTCGGGCAGAGTTGAAAAGTCAAGCAGTGAAGTCATCCAAAGCTTTACCCAGTGACTCTGCTACCGATATGTATGCCTCCGACCAGCCCCTTTCGCCCAGGACAGATATTGGTGGCTCGGGGGCGCCCACCCAATCGAGAGAGCCTTCCCCTCAAGCCATGCTAAGGGCTATGTCTTCTGGTGGGGCATTTTTTGAAAAAAGTAACTGGGGTCGTTTCCGTGTTGGCCCCCCCTCGGTGCGACTACAAATTTTCTTTGACAGTGCCTCTTATGTAAGTTATTCTTCTCTTTTCCTTGTGATTTTCTCTCTTTTTTCTCTTTTTGTTAGCGTTCTTCTTACGTATTTCTGTTGTGTAGATGGTAGCTGAGATGTCGGAGGCGTGCCTGACTAGCCAGTCCCAATCGGACAGGATTGAGCGCCTGGAGGCCCAACTAAAGGAAAGCGAAGACAACCGCGCTCGGGTTGAGTTGGCTTGCCAGGAGAAAATTAAGTCTCATCAGGAATTCATGGATCGGTGCCTGGCAAGCCAGCTAGAAGCTGAGCAAAGGGCGTCTTCAGCTATTGATGAAGTGAAACGCCTTCGGGACTTATTTTCCTCTACTCAGGAGGCAATGCTTCAGGCGGAGCAGAAAGCTGAAGAGGCCAAATTGGGCTACGAGCGCAAGGCCGAAGACCTGAAGAACCAAGCACTGACTGTGAAATCTTTGTCCAAGGAGGCTCGGCTGGAGCTGGAAATCCAGGGTGTTGACCGTTTTAAAAGGTCCCCAGCTTACGATGCCTTGCTCCTGCGGGAGTTCCATCGAGGGATGGTGTCTGCTCGGGAGTTCTTTAAGGTCAAAAATCGGGCCACTGATCGGGCGAGGGCTAACTGGGACTGCTCGGTCGAGAACCATGTTGAAACGTCCTTGGATTCTCTTCGTGCTCAGATAAAGTTGTGGCGTGCCTATTGTCGTAGCAAGGGTAAAGTTCCGCATCCCATGCATTTGGAGATGCCAACTGAGAGTGCCCTCTCTACTTTCCATGCCTGTCAAAATGCTGGGATAGATGGCGAAGAGCCGGACGTTGGGCCCGTGCCTGGTCGGGATTACAGCTCTTGGATGGATGACGCCGAGGACGTGATTGTCTGGCCTTCCGACGAGAGTCTCTTGAGCGAGTACGACATGATTCCTGAGCCAAGCCTTGCACGCCGCACTTCTCAACCCGGCAGCAGTTCTTGTCCTGACAGTGGCCCCTCGGCTCCAGCTCCCTCGTAAAGACTCATTTTGTGTTTTTAACGTAGCAGTTTTCTGTTTCTGATGTGCATAAAGATATGTAATCATTTTTTGATGTATATATGTGCCCCTTCTTGAATGATACCGTCAAGTGTTTACTGCGTTCCCTGTTTTGATGAGCTTGGTACCTGAAAGACAATGACATGACGAAAAACAAAAAGTAGCAAAAGGGGTAATACACGGAAAGCTGTATAAGTTTAACGTGGTCGGCCCTCTTTTGTTCTTTTTCCTCGGCATCTTCCAAAAAAAGAAAAAACAAATATAGGTCACCGTATCTATGTATAGGCCCTGGTTTCTGTGAATGCAAACCCTTTAGGGGATGCCGAATATCCCTTTTTAATCGGCTTTCTAGTTACGCCGAGTGTTTTATTAAACTGGCTCTCTAGTTACGCCGAGTGTCTTATTAAACTGGCTCTTTGGTTATGCCTAGTGTCTTATTAAACTGGCTCTTTGTTTGTGTTGCGTGCTTTATTTAACTATGTATTACGTCGAAGCTCACCCCGACCATACACATAGTTCCCTGCGCAAGTTACCTAGGACGTCTCCTGGTTTTGTCTGCGACAGGGTTTTACCGAATCGTTGGGGTAGTATATACCGGCCAACACAGCTGCGCTTCTCACCAGATCTATTCCGGCGGCGCCTCGAGCAGTTTGCCAGGTATCCCTTGCTGGGTATCCTGGTGCCTCGGGTTTGCCTTTTCATTGGGTGATACGTTTGTATCCTCCCGACTAGGCGGGCATGCTATTTTAGCTTCTCCGCCCCTTGAGCACTGTTAATTCGCTCTTGGCGATTTTCGTGGTGCCCGAGTATCCATGGGGACTTGACTTCGCTTACTTTCTTTGTACTTCGAGTGTGCTCGTATTTCTTATTGATTTATCCTTTTGGGCGCTATTTCGCTGATTCTGTACATTTTTATAAGGACAAAAAAGGAAGAAAACGGGCGGGTTGCCCTTTTCATTATTAATCAGAGGAAACTAAAAAGAAAAGAAAACTAAAGCAAAGACAGAGGTTCTATTAAAGTCATTTAAATGCCGTGAGGTCAAGGAGCTAGCAATCAGAGGAGCCCCTTTCATGGATAAAACATCTTCAGGTATTGGGCGTTGCATGGTCGGGGGACTAATCCACCGTCGGGTCGGGCAATGAGGTAGGCTCCATGACCGGCAGTACCTTGGACAACATACGGTCCTTCCCATTTGTCCGCAAGTGTCCCTGCGGCCCTGTCTCTTGTATTCGGGGATACCCTTCGTAGAACCAAGTCCCCGACTTGGAACCTTCGTATTCGGACATGCGAATTGTAGTACCGTGCTGCTCTTTGTTGGTACGCTGCATTTCTTATCTGGGACCTGTCCCTGGCTTCCTCCAACTCGTCTAGGTTCTGCGTTAGCATGTCGATATTGTGTTCCGGGTGATATAACCGTACTCTGGGGGAGATGAAGGATATTTCTGCTGGTATGACCGCTTCAGTCCCGAATGCTAACGAGAATGGAGTTTCCCCAGTGGAATTTCTAGCGGTCGTCCTGTATGCCCAAAGCACTTCATGCAGCTTGTCTGCCCAGTTCCCTTTCTTTGCATCCAGCTTTGCTTTTAAGGTATGCTTGATCACTTTGTTTACAGCTTCCGTTTGCCCATTGGTCTGAGGGTGAGCTGGGGTGGCATAGTAATTTGCGATTCCATATTCTTCACACATATCCCTGAATTTCCTGTTGTCGAACTGTGTACCATTATCTGTAATGATGGTGTTCGGAACCCCAAACCTATAGAGGATATTTTTCTTAACAAAACTGGTGGTGTTTGCTTCAGTAATGTGTATAAGTGCTTCAGCTTCTGCCCACTTTGTGAAGTAGTCGACTGCCACGATAGCATGTTTCGCGCCTCCTTTTACGCCTGTGGGCATTGGTCCTATGAGGTCGAGACCCCACATGGCAAACGGCCACGGGGACGTCAAACTTCTGAGCAGTTCTGGTGGCTGCCGTATGTCATTGGCTATTCGCTGGCAGGCTTCGCAACCTTCTGCAAACTTCTGAGCCTCTGCAAACAGGGTCGACCAGTAGAATCCTTGCCTCAGTACTTTGTGTGCCAGGCTTTTCCCCCCGGTGTGGTTCCTGCATATGCCGCTATGGATGTCTCTTAGGATTTTTTTAGCTTCTTCTCCTGTCACGCATCTTTGTAACGCTTTCGAGAAACCTTTCCTATATAGCTCACCGTTTATGATTGTGTATCTGGTCGATCTGTACCTGATACGCTTTGCTTCCGAGGCGTCCTTTGGTAGGATGTTCTCCCCCAAATATTTCTTGAGCTGAGTCGTCCAGTTGTCTGATTGTGGTCGGATTTCTGCTATTTCCAGTTCTTCCGATTTTACTGTGCTGGGGCTGGCCAGATGAGCGATCGGAACTGTTTTTGACCCGACACAATTTGTTGCGGAAGCTAGCTTGGACAGGGCGTCTGCTATCTCATTCTCTTCTCGGGGGATCTGGGTAATCTTATACCCTTTAAACTTTTTGAGCAATCTTTTTGCTATTTCTAAATATGCCATCATACATCCATCTCTTGCTTGGTACTCATCTAGTACTTGGTTGACCACCACCTGTGAGTCACTGAAAATCTCTATTTCATCTGCTCCCAGTGCCACGCATAGCCTTAGGCCCGCCAAAAGTGCTTCATATTCAGCCTGATTATTAGTAGCTTTGAAATCGAATCTCATGGCGCATTCTACAGCATCACCTTCTGGTGTCAGTATCACTATTCCTGCCCCGCTGCCGTGGGTATTAGATGACCCGTCCACATGCAACTTCCAGTGATACTTATTTCCTTGTTCTTTCATCATCATTCTACACACTTCCTCTATTGGTTCTGTGAATTCTGCCACAAAGTCTGCTGCTGCTTGGCCTTTATGCGCCGACTTGCCCATATACTGGATGTCGAACTCACTCAATTCTATGGCCCATTTGGTTAACCGTCCCGACAACTCGGGCCGTTGGAGGATTAGTTTAAGTGGGCAATCTGTGTATATTATGATCGTATGTGCTTGAAAGTACGGCCTTAGCTTCCTTGCAGCTGTGACTAATGCTAGAGCCATTTTCTCGGCTGGTGAATATCTGGTTTCGGCTGGGAGTAGTGCCTTGCTTGTATAATATACCGGCTTTTACACCCCCTTCTCCAAACGAATTAATACTGAACTGGTAGCTACCTCGGTGATGGACAGGTACATGTATAAGGTTTCCCCAACTGAAGGTTTAGAAAGTATTGGTGCCCGTCCCAAGTATTCTTTTATATTCTGGAAAGCCGTTTCACATTCCTCGTTCCATTCAAGCCCTTTTCCCTTTTTTATTGCTTTGAAGAATGGTGCGCACTTGTCTGTAGATTTTGCTATGAACCGATTGAGTGACGCGAGGCATCCTGTCAATTTCTGCACATCCTTCAACGTCTTCGGGGAGACCATATCCTCAAGTGCCTTGATCTTCTCGGGGTTTACCTCAATTCCCCTCTGGTGGACTTGAAAACCTAAGAACCTCCCCGACGGTACACCGAACACACATTTGTTTGGGTTGAGCTTCATCCGGTATTTCATCAGGACATCAAATGTCTCTCTTAGGTCTGACGTGTGTTCATCTGCCGTGACGCTCTTGGTCAGCATATCGTCTACATAAACTTCCATGTTTCTTCCGATCTGCCGAGAAAATATTCTGTTCACCAGTCTTTGATATGTTGCTCTTGTGTTCTTCAAACCAAAAGGCATGACTGTGTAGCAGTACAACCCTTGGTCTGTCGTGAAAGCTGTCCTTTCTTCGTCAGCCTTGTTCATTCGGATCTGGTTATATCCCGAGTAAGCATCCATGAAGCTCAGTAGTTCATGTCCTGCGGTTGCGTCTACCAACTGATCTATTCTCGGGAGCGGAAAGCTGTCCTTTGGGCAAGCTTTGTTTATATCCGTGAAATCTACGCACATTCTCCACTGATTGTTTTTCTTTTTTACTAGTACTACATTGGCTACCCACTGTGGGTACTGGACTTCTCTTATATCCCGCAGCAAGGAGTTTCTCTACTTCTTTCTTGATAGCTGCACTCCTATTCGGATTAAACAGCCTTCTTTTCTGTATAACTGGCCGGGATTCAGGGTTTACGGCCAAGTAATGGGATATTACCTTTGCATCTATTCCTGGCATGTCTTTGTGGCTCCAGGCGAATATGTCCTTGTACTCTCTTAGTAACCTGGTTATGCTAGTTTTGACTGCTTCTTGTAAGTTAGAGCCTATCTTAACGACCCTGGTTGGTTCGTTATCATCCAAGATTACGTCTTCGGTTGGTTCATCCTTCTTATCTTCCGACCCTTCTCTTGGGTCCAATTCGAACTCTTCTGGTGCCTCATCCTGGTCATCAGATACTCTCATTTCCCGCCCACTCGGCAAGATCACGCATACCTGATGTCCCTCTTTACTTTCCCTGTCTCTGTAAACTGAGAGATTTGCTTTTCGTGCCATCTCTTGCGATCCCTTCACCGAGCCTACACCGAACTCAGTCGAGAACTTCATCATGAGGGCATAGGTAGCTGTTACCGCTTTGGCCTTGTTTAGGAACGGTCGTCCTAGTAGTGCATTGTAAGGCCAATTCTCCGTATCTACTACTACAAAATCAAGTAGCACCGTTTTCTGACAGGGGACACTTCCAACCCTAACAGGCAATTTCACAGTACCTAGCGACCTTACTTCTACCCCGCCAAAACCTCGCAGGGGAGTATGAAAGGGCTGTAAGTCTTTCCGGTCTAATCTTAGCTGGTCGTAAACTTCGGCACTCAATATGTCCGCCGAGCTCCCATTATCTATTAAAATTCGATGGACTTCTCTATGACCAATCCTGGCGCTGATTACCAAAGCGTCGTTTGGCCTTACGTCCATGCCATGCGAGTCAGCTTCCGTAAAAATTATCGGATCCCATCCTTCCTTGATCCTCTTTGGGTCGGGCTCGATAGAGTTGACGTCCAAATCCCTTCGTGCTTCCATTGCTTCACGAATCTCCAAGGTTCTTTCCCTGTTGCTCTTTCCAGTGGCTGGTCCTCCGAAAATGGTGTTTATCGCCCCCTCATCCTCAAGTTTTTTCGGGCTTAGTTTTCTCCGACCGTTCTTGTCTGGCTGCCCATCCGTTTTCTCTGCTTTTTTCTGTACAATGTCCTTTAAATGACCTTCCCGAATGAGGGTTTCGATGTGATCCCTGAGCTGAAAACATTTGGAAGTTTCATGTCCGTTCTCTTTATGGAATCGACAGTATTTGGTCGTGTCCTTCCTAGCATAGAATGACTGCCTCGGCGGTTCCTTGGACATGTTCTTTTCTTCCAGGATTGCAAGCACTTCTTCCTGAGGTTTCTTCAACGGCGTGTAGTTTGCATAATCACCTCGGAACCTTTGGTAGGGCTTGTCGACCTTCAAGTCACTATGCTTACGCCCATCCCGACCATCTGAAGCTTTGCTTTTCTGCTTGTCTCCTTTTTGGTTGGAGGTTTTGGATGTGCTGTCCTTGGTTTTCGAAATCTCTGGCCGTCCTCCATGCACGAAATAACCGCCGGTTGCAATCTCCTCTTCTTCTGCTAAGGCATAACCCCCTGCCATGTCCATCATATCCGCATAGCTGGTCAATCGCGCCCTTCTTAAATCAAATGAGAGCTGTCCATTCTGTAAATTGTTAATGAATGCCGCCACTATGGCTTCATCATTAGCGCTCCCAATTTCTGATACTGCCTGACCAAACCTTCCCAAATACTTCCTGAGTGACTCATCTTTCCCCTGTTTAAGTTGGGATAGGTAAGCCACCGACTTCTTCCTATGCACGTTCCCAAGGAACTGTCGGGAGAACGCTTTACTCAGCTCATTGAAACTGTTTATGCTTGCTGCTGGTAACCTCCCGAACCATCTGGAACCCAATCCCCGAGAGTCTGGGGGAAATTCAAGCATAACAAAGCATCATTATTGGCATACTGAGCCATGGCACTTTTGTATCTTCTAACATGCTCCTTTGGGTCGGTGTCCTTTTTGAATTGCTCCACGTGTGGCATTCTAAACCTTTCTGGAAAAGGCATACGAAGGACTTCATTAGCGAAGGGACTGCCTAATTCATCGTCTGACAGCTCATTCCGCCCATACCGTCTGACTAGTGCATCCATTTGTCGGCGGTTATTCTGGACTTCCCTGGTCAAGCTTTGTATGAGTATGTCCCTGTCGCCTTCTGGCTCTCCCATGGCGTCGAAGCTCTGGTTGACAACCAGCCTTTGTCCTTGATTCTTCAACTTTTGCTTCTGAGGTTTGTGGTTTAAACCGTGCAGCCGGATGGTACCTCTTTGACGCTTCCGATGGGCGTACTGATCGCTGTCCCTAGAAGATGGGGATCGATCCCTTCTGCGTTCCTCTCGCTCAAATCGGCCAAATCGGCCTGTATCTAACTCAGCTTGCCCGGAGTGGTATTTCCTATGCGGGTACCTTTCTGCCCTGGGTTCTCTGTCATCCTGGGCCTGTTCCTCTAATACCCCCGGCTGTTCCGCTGAAGTTCGACTATTCTTTAAAGGTGCATCTGGTGTTGGATGAACTATCACGGAATGTAATCTGCCCTGCTGTTGGTCTGGGTTATCCGTTCGACACGGCGAAGTTAACCCCTCCGTGGTGGAGAGACTGACTCCATGCTTGGCTGCATCTGATATAAGTTGTTGCAAAGATGCCCGGAAACGCTGTGCGATCTCATCACTGGTTGGTGGGAAGCGTTGGATGCCCGCAATAGGCGCAGGCTGGTTTTCCGCAATCAACGCAGCATCAAGGGAAGCATCCGTTTCCAGCCTATCATCCGGTAGATCTTGGTCGTGCCTGGAATTGCTGCCATCTTCTTCTCCTTCTCCGGCCATCGTTTCACAAGGGATTTCTAAGGTTTTTTTTTTTTTTTTGTTATTGCGTACTGCTTAGCCCCCCCCCCCCCCCCCCTTCTTCTAGCGCCAATTGTTGACGGCGGATTTTGGTACTTGACCGGTCAACGATTTCTAGTTTGTAAGTGTAACTCAAACGTATAATAAAGCGGGAAAGAAAAGATATCAAACAGAGATTACGTGGTAAAACTCCGGTGATCGGAGAAACATCCACGGGAGATTGCCTGAGCAACCTAGCCAAATCCACTATAATAAACTCTATGATTACACACTCTATTCTCTCTCTCTCTGATTTTCGCCGCCCCCTGCTTATGCTTTTGCAGGGGTATTTATACAAGGTTCCCCTAGGGTTTTTGTGCGTGATATACAAGTTTTAGGAGTCCTCAATCTCCTTGGTGATTCTCTCCTTTATTGTGACGGATTCTGAATCTGTTTTGGACTCTGGACAGCTGTTGAGGAGATCTCTTTGATTCCTTATGGGATTCTATTTCCTGGTAGTTGATTCGCGGATTTGTAGGCGACTCGTGTCAATTGTATTGGTGCACAGGCGGCACAAAGATCTCATCAGGTCTTCCTTTTGTGCCGAGTGGGTGTAGTCGGGATATTCTCCTTGTGCCGAGTAAATGTGATCGGGACCTCCCTTCACTCGGAAGACCCAGTACTACTCGCTACTTGTTGCCATATTCCTCAATTCAGCCTCGGGCAATCCCTCACTTCTGATCGGTCTCGTTGCTAATGGCTTGCTCGTTTGATCCGCTAACGTGTCATCTGTTTGTGAATTTCACCTACAACAAGGGTTTTATTAATCATGATATTAGAAACATGTTTAGGTTGAGATTCGGATTAATTATGTGCCTATGCATGTTGATTTTGTGTTAATCGAATCCCTTACAAGTGGTATCAGAGCCACCCATGATTGATTCTTGAGAATTTAAGGGATTTTTTTTTATTTTTTGTTTTTTTAGAGATATATTGTGTTGTTCAAACATTGATATATGATACACGATTTATAAATCGGTATTTGGTATCAGATTTATTGTTTAATATATGTTAACAATATTTGTGCTGCCTCTCGTTTTGCTTTTTCTTTGTTGTTGGGCACTGCTATTTGCCTTGTTTTTGGCTTTTGGCCTTAATAAAAAAAAAAAAAAATCAAAATCAAAATCAAAATCAAAATCAAAAAGGGTATTTTGTTGGTGGCACGCACATCAAGCTATGCATGAATCATGATTGTATGAATATGGGTGACAGTGTACAGTACATCTTTTAATTTTTTATTTTATTTTTAATTAACAAATAATAAATTCTGAAACTCTCGTGTTTTGTTCTTCTTTTATGTTGAAAATTTTGGTTTGAGTTTTGGGATTTAGATTACCCAGATCACAGTCTCTTTGGTTTGATGGGTCTCACCCAAACCCGATCTTGACCGAGAAGAGGAAAACCACCGCTATCATGCCGCCGCTTATTCGATCTACATGGATCGATCGCCGATCGTCTCTCCAATCCGCGAGTTGCGAGTTGTGCGCTGCTTGGCCGCCATTTTTTGCCTTCCGGTGACATTCAGGTGGCTAAGGAGGCGGCGGCGTGAACCTAGGGTTCACAGAAGCTTGTTTTTTGCTCAGGCCCTTCTCCTGAAAATTTGAAATTTTTGAGGGGCGTGTTTTGTAATTATTTTGGGCCATTGTGTGATTTTAATAAAATTTCGGGGCCAATGTCTAATTACCAAAACTTAATGGGCCAGTTTGAAATTTCAAAAGTATTTGGGGCCGAATTACAATTATTGAAAATTGATGGGCCATTTTGTAATTATTAAAACTTGAGGGGCCTTTCTATAATTTTACAAAATAAAAGGCAGTTTTGTATTTTTATTTTTAATATGTATATATACATATATATATTTGAGGATCAACTCAAATTCAAATATTTTTTGGTATATCTTTTATGGTTAAATAAATTAGTCTATTATTCTAAATGGGCTAATTGAAACAAGATGTCGCCAAAGTGACCACTCTTGTATAGATTGTTCATGAGGAATGTTGAATGTTTGTGTGTGTGCAAATTCATGCGGGTATTAGCCGGCCCAAAGGAAGGTTAATACTTGGCCGAATTGCACACACACCTGTGGTGATAAACATGTGACAATTATAAGGTTTTACATTTGAATAATAAGTTGATCCAAAGATAGATTTATTATTTGACATGAATTATTGTCAATGATTGATCACTACAACAAGAGTACCACTTACATTTAATATTGTGTGAGCAAATTCATGCGGGTATTAGCCGGTCCAAAGGAAGGTTAATGCTTGGCCGAATTGCACACATACCTGTGGTGATAAACATGTGACAATTATAAGGTTTTACATGTGAATAATAAGTCGATCCAAAGATATATTTATTATTTGACATGAATTATTGTCAATGTTTGATCACTGCGACAACGATACCACTTACATTTAATATTGTGTGTGTAAATTCATGCGGGTATTAGCCGGCCCAAAGGAAGGTTAATATTTGGCCGAATTGCACACACACCTGTGGTGGTAAACATGTGACAATTATAAGGTTTTACATGTGAATAATAAATCGATCTAAAGATAGATTTATTGTTTGACATGAATTATTGTCAATGTTTGATCACTGCAACAAGAGTACCACTTACAATTAATATTACTGTCCAAAGACTTGATATTAATGTTGTGCTAGGTATCTTGAGATGAGACTTACCATTATTTGAATTTGTTGATTATTGTATTTGGTTATTAATGTGAGCATGTTTGTTTGTTTGTTTTGTTCTCTTTACGGCTAGTGTTTCTATTATATCTGCTAACATCAACTCAATACTCATGCTTAATGAGACCAACTTTAAGGATTTGAAGGAGAACATACTTATTGTTCTCAGCTGCATGGATCTGGACCTTGCACTTCGGATTGAGCAGCCCATTTCTCTTACGGATGTAAGTTCTCCTAAAGACAGAAAGAACTTTGAGAAGTGGGATCGCTCAAATCGCATGAGTCTTATGATCATCAAGCACGGCATTTTGGAGGCATTTAGGGGTGCGGTATCTGAAAAGATAACCAAAGCTAAAGAGTTCCTAGTCGAAATTGAAAAGCGTTTTGTGAAAAACGATAAGACAGAAACAAGCATGCTTTTGCAAAGCTTTATTTCTATGAAGTATAAAGGCAAATGGAACATAAGGGAGTACATTATGAAAATGTCTCAATTGCTTCTAACCTTAAGGCACTTAAGCTCGAGCTGTCTGATGACTTGCTCGTGCATTTAGTATTAATATCACTTCCTGCACAATATAGTCAGTTTAAGGTCAGTTACAACTGTCAGAAGGAGAAATGGACTCTTAATGAGCTCATTTCTTACTGTGTGCAAGAGGAAGAGAGATTGAAGCAAGACAGAATCAAAAGTGCTCATTTGGCTAGCACCTCTAAGGACAAGGGCAAAAAAGAGGAAAAATAATGAAGTGCTAAAAATAGTTGCTTATATTCTGAACCGAGTGCCAACTAAAGCAACTGTAAAACACCTTATGGGCTTTGGACAGGCAGAAAGCCTAGTCTAAAGCATATTCACATTTGGGGATGTCCAGCTGAGGCAAGGCCTTATAGGCCACATGAAAAGAAATTGGACTCCAAAACTGTGAGCAGTTACTTCATTGGCTACTATGAGTGATCTAGGGGCTTTAAGTTTTATGATCCCACACTTAGGTCAATTTTTGAGACGGGAACTGTAACATTTTTTGAGGATGTTGAGTTTGGGGGGAGAAATAAGGTTAGAGACATTGTCTTTGAGGAGGAATCGACTTCGATTCTCACTATCGCTTTTGACAATATGCAGGTTCCTATACCTGTCATTGATCAAGAAGCGAATCTGGATCCTCAACCAAACAATGTTGATCAAACCCCCATTCAAGATGAGGTAATTGTTCCTGAGGAACAAACTCAACAACCTCAAGAACCAGTGCCATTAAGGCGATCCACTAGAGAAAGGAGAAATGCTATTCCGGATGATTTTTTCGTATTTCTCCAGGAACATGAGGAAGGCATTGGAATGGTGGAAGATGATCCAATCAACTTCCATCAAGCCATGCAGAGTTCCAACTCTCAAAAGTGGATTGATGCCATGAATGAGGAGTATAAGTCTATGCAAGACAATAAGGTTTGGGAACTTGTCCCATTACCAGAAGGTGCGAAGTCCATTGGTTGCAAATGGATTTTTAAAACTAAAAGGGATTCGAAAGGTAATGTGGAGAGGTATAAGGCTCGTCTTGTAGCTAAAGGCTTTACCCAAAAGGAAGAGATTGACTTTAAAGATACTTTCTCTCCGGTTTCAACGAAAGACTCTTTTAGGACAATCATGGCACTTGTTGCACATTTTGATCTTGAGTTTCATCAGATGGATGTCAAGACGGCGTTTCTCAATGGTGACATTGACGAAACAATTTATATGGTGCAGCCAGAAAACTTTGAGTCGGGAGACCCAAAGAATATGGTCTGTAAATTGACAAAGTCTATCTATGGACTCAAGCAAGCTTTTCGTCAGTGGTACCACAAGTTTCATCAAGTGATTATCTCGTTTGGTTTTGAGATAAACGATGTTGATAATTGTGTATATCACAAGTTCAGTGGGAGTAAGCACATATTCCTGGTTTTTGTATTTCAATGACATATTGCTTGCCACAAATGATATAGGCATGTTGCACGAAACCAAGAGATTTCTATCAAAGAATTTTGAGATGAAAGATCTTGGTGACGCCTCCTTTGTATTAGGGATCCTGATACAACGAGATCGCTCTCGGGATATTCTTAGATTATCACAAAGAAGCTATATCGATAAAGTGCTCAAAAGGTTTGGCATGCAGGATAGCAAACCAGGTGACACCCCTGTCGCTAAGGGAGACAAGTTCAGTCTCAATCAGTGCCCTAAAAATAACCTTGAAGTTAAGGAAATGCAAAAGATTCCCTATGCATCAGATGTAGGGAGTCTAATGTATACTCAAGTGTGTACGCGTCCGGATATTGCGTACATTGTTGGTATGTTAGGCAGATATTTGAGTAACCCTGAGATGGATCATTGGAAAGTAGCCAAATGGGTTATGAGGTATTTACAGAGAACAAAAGATCACATGCTCACATATAAGAGATCGGATTAGTTGGAGATCATATGGTATTCCGACTCTGATTATGCTGGATGCCATGGCAGCAAAATTTGTAACATGCTATGAGGCATCCAACCATGGGATATGGCTGCGAAATTTTGTCACTGGGCTACGCATTATGGAGGGTATTGAAAGACCACTCAAACTATATTGTGACAATAAGTCAGCAGTGCTATATTTCAACAACAACAGGAGCTCATCTAGGTCAAAGCATATTGACATTAAGTTCCTAGTTGTGAAAGAAAGAGTGCAGAGTGGAAAAATATCCATAGAGCACATTAGGACAAACTCCATGATATTGGGATTGCCACCAAGGTCTTTCATGAGCACACTGCTCATATGGGTGTTATTTTGTTTGAGGATACCATATTATAGTGGGAGTTTGTATTATATTTTGTATTTTATTGCTTTATGTTTGGTTTTGGACATTCATATGCATTTATGTATTTGGATATTTTTCTGATCAGAAATAAAGTATTCAGTTTATTTCACTCTGTTGCATTGTGTTAAATATTGATCTCACTTAAGAATAAAGTAGGACCAGTTGGAAATAGACATGTATAGATCACATTGCATGTAATTTCCATGCTACGCATCCATGATTGGTCTATGTCATTTGGTTATGTTGCTGTATGTGACCATTGATGGGTTTAGTCACGCTAAATGTGATGAAAACCGCTTTGATCCTATAACGGCATAATCAATGGACGAGATTGTTCTGATATACCCTAAAATTATGATAGCAAAATTTTGGAGCTCATAAAGTCATACACATTTGTATAGTTACATATGTGGCCCAGTGGGAGATTGTTGGAAAATTCCAACATGTGGGGCCACACATGTAAATATCAAATGTATTGTGCTATCTTTGGTTAAGCCTAAATTAAAGTGATCTAATTAAGATTTAAAGTTTTAAGGCTTAAGGGTGTAATTGTCATGGAATTAATGTGTAGATACCAGAGTGCTATATCTAATTTGATGAGGGGCCAAATTAGAAATAGCAAACCTTATATAATATATTAGGGTTATGGTCCCCAAATTACACGATACTTTTTCTTGTCTGCATCCCCATCACAGAACAAGAGAGAACAATTTAGGGTTCATAAAGGTCGTGATAATTTGGAAGATCACAACCCGTTCACCAACCTCCGGCAATGGATTCAGGTACTCTTCCGCTTTCATTTTCTCTTGAATTGACATGGGTTAATAATATGTGTTTAGGGTTTGATTAATCATGATATTAGAAACATGTTTAGGTTGAGATTCGGATTAATTATGTGCCTATGCATGTTGATTTTGTGTTAATCGAATCCCTTACAAACAGAACTTCAGAGTCTAGACACCTTTAAGTTGTTTGATAATTTCCTTTCAGCCCATTAGGCATTAGCTTTCTGATGTCTGTTCAATAATGTCCACGGCTTCTTGTTCTTCCACTAGATTTTTTTTATATCAGGTAAATGCTGAGTCCGAAATGTAGCTTTCTTCCTTCTAGTTCAGTCGTAGCAAAATAGGTGGGCAAAAGAGAAAAACTAAACACTGTCGTTAGTGTATCACACGTACTTGTGGTCTTGTTAGTGTTTACTTAATTACAAAATGTTTAACTGAATTAGAACAATGTTTTATCCTTGTAAAATACCATTAGGAAGTGTCAATAATATAATATAGTCATGTGACTGTCTTTAGCAATAGGGTGTCGATATTTATCAACTGACGTTTGCTGTGTGGCGTGAGTGAATCACCTCCCTAGACTTGCAGATTTGCCTGAAATATGTGCTCAACATTGAAGTTCAAGGTGATATAAATAAGTCCTCTCTTCCACGACAAACAGAGTATTTCCACGAAAAAAGAACCGAGATCCTAACATGGTTGATCCATCAAGGACCTCAGTCATTAGTTTTCCTGTGCATGCAATAATTTTCTCTACACCCCATCTCCTACTTTATCAGCAAAGACTTTTCAAAGAAACTTTATCCACATAATGATACCCTTATTACAATTACAAGTTCTGGTGTTTCAATCCTTTTTTGAGCTTGAGAAATGATGATGCTTGATGACATCAACTCAACATCACTTCCTTTGTGGCCCCGCTATGTTTGGATTTAGTGAAGTTTCTGTAATTGTTTTGAACAACAAGCACAATCAATTCATGTCTGTATCTTTCATCTCTCTTCCTCACGAGAATCACATAACCAAGAAATTTCCATTTCTTATTGGTTTTTGTTTGAACGTAATCATTGCTCGACACTAGCTATCTTAATTGGTAAGATTTCATAGGTCAGGGTCGAATACCACTAACACCAGAGTTTGAGTTTAGTTTATATTTGAATTGTATTGTTGTGAAAGAAAGTTTAACAAGAAAGAAAATCTATAAAGGTGTTGAACAAGCCAAAGGAAAGTGCATCTTAATTTTCAATGTTTAGGTGTTGAAGAGTCAATGAGTCGTCTTTCTATTTCTTTGTAAACAGGGGAGAGGAGAGGAGTTGTGATTAGTCATTATTGACCAATCAAGTAACTTTCCATACACTTCACATATGCGATTTTCATGTTTCTACAAGTCTTTGCTACCGAGTTTTCAAGTCAACTTGCGTGTTTTAAAGGATAAAAAACTGAACCTATTGAGAAGAAACTATAACAGAAATCACTCAATAAACGAATCAACGCAGTGACTTGTTAATAGTATAGAAGAGTTGATCCTTTGTTGTTGTACTTGGAATGGCTCGTGCTTCTTCTCTTCTGCTCCTCGTTATCTCTCATCTTTCACTACTTTCCTGGGCTGAAGATGTAACTGGGTTCAATCCAAAGTGCCCATCTTTACCTTGCGGAATTCTGGGAAATATCAGCTTCCCCTTAACCAGTAGAAGGCATCCTGAGTGTGGGTTGTTCATGGCAGATGACTGCAATAAACCATTTAATGAGAAGATTCAGTTGGGGAAGGATGGGCCATCGTTTTATATTTCAGACATCAAGCAGGACAATGGTCTTCTACTTAGTGACCACGCAGATCTAGCGCATAGGAATTCCGATAACCATAGGTGTGGATTGTTCCAAAATTTTACTCTCTCCAGCTCCCCCTTTTACTCTTTTGAACTCCCATTCAAGTCAAAAGTGTTTAGATGCAACGGTACTCATTACAGTAACCTCAGGAATTTCAAGTTATTATGTAATGAGTCCAATCATTCCATTATCTACTACAATCAGGCAACTCATGATTTACCACCCACACCAGCTGGATGTTCGGTTATTCAGTCCCAAGTGAAGACTCCAAAACATGTCATCTTTCATAATATATATACTGGTTTGTTCTTTCTTCAAGTGAATGTGACGAAAGAATGTTACGATTGTTATTGGAGAGAAGGGCAATGTCAGAGTGATAGCAATGGAAATTTTAAATGTTTAGGCGCAAAAACAGGTATCAAAATAACGGTAGGGTAGTAGGATTTGCACATGGTGGATCATGCATGACCTGCTGTTTGTGTTTCAATGTTTTCGAAGTTGGCTTTCTGTTCCAATTCATTTATATAAGCTGCATATACTCGAATGCCACGCCATAATTCTTTTCTTTCTACAATGATTGCTTCTTTATCAGTTTCTGATGGACAATTTTGTTCTTCATATGTACAATTTTTTTTTTTAAATTTTTTTTTTTTTAATATATATATATTTTTTTCTAAATGGATGCCAGTTTTGGTCTCATCACTACATATTTTACTGTCTAAACTAACACCATATTGTTTGTAATTTTTGTTGCAGGAAATGGAAATAACACTGCATTTGGGCTAAAACTAGGTAATCTCTCCCTTTAAACATGTCCATCCGTTACAACACCTAAAAATCATTTTATTTCTCTGTTACACATTTTCTGCAACTTTGAAGAAATATTTAATCGATTAGAACTTTTGGTGTTCCTACTCTTTGGTCTGCTGGTCAAAAATTTTATAGCACTTCTTTCATGTCATCAGGATTCAGAATTGGAGGACTAGTCCTCCTGATTGTGGCTCTGTCCATCTGCTGAATGAGGTTTCAGAGAGAAAAAACAGACACCTCCTAGAGGTGGCCCGATCCCTTATGTTTTCCACTAATGTTCTCATTAATAGGATGCCATCTAGAGTGCTAAAGTTTCAAACACCTTGTCAAGTCCTTCTCAAATCTTACCCTCATTCCCGTATTATCTCAAATATCCCTACTAAAATATTTGGGTGCTCGGTGTTCGTACATATTCATCAACAACACCAAAGCAAATTGGATCCAAAATCCATTAAATGCATGTTTGTTGGATATTCTCCAACTCAAAAGGGATACAAATGTTACTCCCCTATCACAAAAAAGCTCTATGTGTCTATGGATGTTACATTCTTTGAAAATCAAGCAGACTATCCAAAAACTGACATTCAGGGGGAGAGTGATATTCAGGAATTTCATTCTTGGGAGTCGGGAAACACCAAGTCAGTAAGCCCCCCTCACATGTCGTGGTGTCCTTTTAGTATTATAGAAGAACCACAACAGTCTGATCCTCCTAGTCATCCTATTCCTTATCAAACTGAGACTGACCAGTCCAAACTTACCATTCCCGAGCCTCCTAGTCCTGAACATTCTCAATCTATTAAAAATAATGAGTTCATTGTCTATTCCAGAAAAAGAAAGACTCAAAGAGGAGTGGAGCACCGAACATCTCTCAATCCTGCTCAAGAGTCCGAACCGAATCAACAAGTTCAAGTTTATGACCCAAACACAAATGAAGCAAATGAAACTCCTCTAAGTAACATGAGTTCTATTCCTAATCATACAGAAACTGATGATGCTAGTTCTGATCAACCTATTGCTCTAAGGAAGGGATTCAGAGAATGTAGAAATCATCCCATTTACCTAATCGGAAAATATGTCTCATATGAGGGTTTGTCTCCAAATTTTTGGGCCTTTGTTACAAATATCTCCAAGATACAGATTCCCAACAATATCCAAGAAGCTCTCAAAGCACCTAAATGGAGAGCTGCAGTCTGGGAAGAAATCCGAGAATTGGAGAAGAACGGAACATGGGAAATTTCAGAATTGCCAAAAGGGAAAAATTCTGTGGGCTATAAATGGATCTTCACAGTGAAACACAAGGTAGATGGGAGTGTTGATCAGTTCAAAGCCCGGTTGGTTGCTAAGGGGTTTACTCAATCTTATGGAATTGACTACTAGGAAACTTTTGCTCCGGTGGCCAAATTAAACACAATTCGTGTCTTGTTTTCTTTGGCAACCAACTTGGATTGGCCACTTTATCAGTTAGATGTGAAGAATGCGTTCCTAAATGGAGACTTGGAAGAAGAAGTTTACATGGAAGTTCCTCCTGGTCTTGAACACATGCAAATGTCAACAAGGTTTGCAAGCTCAAGAAGTCACTATATGGTCTCAAACAATCTCCACGAGCTTGGTTTGATAGATTCACAAAAGCAGTAAAGAAGTTTAGGTATTCACAGTGCCAAACTGATCACACTTTGTTCGTTAAATTCTCACCTAATGGACAGACTACCATTCTTATTGTATATGTGGATGACATTATTCTTACCGGAAACCATGAGGAGGAGATGAATAAACTCAAGAACTTTCTAGCAAAGGAGTTTGAGATCAAAGACCTAGGGAGTGTCAAATACTTCCTTGGCATGGAAGTAGGTCGGTCCACAAAGGGTATTTCAGTTTCTCAGCTGAAGTATGTCCTGGATTTACTAACGAAAACTGGGATGATTGACTGCAAACCAGCCGATACTCTTATGGACCATACAACTAAACTAGGCACATTGGAGGGTAGTGCTCCTGTGGACAAAGGCAGGTATCAAAGACTTGTGGGGAAGCTGATATATCTCTGTCACACAAGACCGGATATCGGGTTCTCTGTTAGTGTAGTGAGCCAGTTCATGAATAACCCAATAGAAGAACACATGAATGCAGTATATCGGATTCTACGTTATCTCAAGTTGACACCGGGTAAGGGTTTGTACTTCAAAAAGAACTTTAGCGGAGACATTGAACTATTTTCGGATGCTGACTGGGCTGGTTCAGCAACTGATCGGAGATCCACTTCAGGATACTACACCTTTGTGTGGGGAAATTTGGTTACTTGGCAAAGTAAGAAGCAATCGGTGGTTTCAAGGAGTAGTGCATAAGCCCAGTTTCGGGCCATGGCACATGGTATTTTTGAGGGAATATGGTTAAAAAGGTTACTGGTGGAGCTAAAGGTTCCTATTAGGGAGTCCATGAAACTGTTTTGTGATAACCAGACAGCTATAAGTATAGCTAAAAATCCAGTTTATCATGATAGAACAAAACATGTGAAGATAGATCGACACTTCATCAAAGAGAAGATAGAAGAAGGAAGTATCAAACTAGTATACACTCCAACAGCATTTTAGACAGCTGATATCCTCACCAAGGCTCTTCCTAGGAGAAATTTTGAAGACCTGACTTTCAAGCTGGGAATGATTAACATCTACAATCCAACTTGAGGGGGAGTGTTGGAATTCGATTATGTGGCAGTATCTTTTTTTTTTTTTAGTACTGCAAATAATTAGGAGATTTGGGTAATCTTTTACCTAATCTTATTTTAGGAGTTTCCTGTTTTAGTGTAGTTTTATTTCTTTTAGGAAAGTTGCTGGCATCCCTAATTTGTAGGCGGATTTGCTACTGCCTCTTATGTATACATATTTGTGTTTTTCTTCCTTGAGAATCAAGAAGAATAATTATTTTCCCTCATATTTTTTCCCAAGGTGACTGCAATCGAGGAGTTTAAGGATCTCGAGACGATGACATTGGATGAGTTGATGGGCTCACTCCAAGCCCATGAACAACGTCTGGATGAGAAGTCATAAATTGAGGTAGAGGAGGCTTTACAAAGCCAATTAAGTCTTAAGAAAGGCAAAGACGAGACTCAAAGGAATTCTAAGTCAAAACCGTGGGGTCGAAACTCGTAGAACAGAAAAGGAGGTGCTTCCAGTTCTAGCTAGGGAATAGGCAGAGGGAGCAACAACAACAACACTAATCATAGGAATAAATCTCAGATTCAGTGCTTTAATTGCAAAAAAATTTGGCCATTACAAGGCTGAGTGCAGATCTAAAAAGCAGAATTTCCAAGCAAATGTTGCAGAAGATGATGATTGTTCAGAAACATTGTTGCTAGCATGCAACATGGTAGAAGATGGAGTCAAGAACAAATGGTTTCCGGATTCGGGCTACAGCAACCACATGTGTGAAGAGAAGGAGATGTTCATTCAGTTAGATGAATCTTTTACTTGATTGGTGAAGTTTGGGAATGACACAATGGTGCCAGTGATGGGGAAAGGTAAAATCTCTATCACTTTGAAGGACGGGTCCTAGAATGCCATCTCATATGTACTGTTCGTCCCAAATCTGCATAAAAACTTATTGAGTATGGGACATCTTCGGAGAAAGGATATGACATATGAATCCATGAAGGAATTTGCACCATCAATAGTGCACAGAAAGGACTAACTGCAAAGGTAAAAATGTCATAAAACCGTTTGTTTCCGCTGCTTATTAACAGTAATAGTTTACCTTGCTTTAGTTCAATGATTTGTGATGAGAATTGGTTGTGGCACATGTGGTTTGGCCATGTGAATTTTGGAAGTCTGAAATAGCTAGCATCTAGGAAGATGGTTTCAGGATTACCTTCCATAAATCCTGTAGATAGAGTTTGCGAGACCTGTGTCTTGGGAAAAAAGCACAGAGACCCGTCTCCCATAGGAAAGGCATGGAGAGCCAGTAAGCCCTTAGAGCTGGTGCATTCAGACTTATTCTCAGTGGAGGTTCCATCAAATGGAAATTTTAGGTATTTTATTACCTTTATTGATGACATTAGCAGGAAAGCTTGGGTGTATTTCTTACAGCAAAAGTCAGATGCTTGTGATGCCTTTAAAAGATTTAAGGCAAATGTCGAGAAGCGATGTGGAAGACCTATCAAGACTTTATGAATGGACAGAGGCACGAAATATATTGTCTACGATGGTTTCTTGCAGAAACATGGCATTAATCATCAGATGACAGCCAGATACACTCCTCAGCAAAATGGAGTAGCTGAGAGGAAAAATAGAACAATCATGGATATGGTTAGGTGTATGTTGCACTTGAAGAAATTACCTAAAGGTTTTTGGGGTGATGCAGTTACTTGTGCGTTCTATTTATTGAACATGTGCCCTACTAGAAGCGTTCTCAGAAAGACTCCACAAGAAGCTTGGACTTGACGGAAACCCAGTATTGGACACCTACGAGTGTTCGGTTGTATTTGCTATGCTCATGTACCTGATGCTTTGAGGAAGAAGCTTGATGATAAGGTAGAGAAGTGCATCTTCCTCGGCTATAGTTAGAAGACAAAGGGATACAAGTTGTATAATCCAGTATCTGGGAAGGTAATTGTCAGTCGAGATATTACCTTTGATAAGCAAGGCTGTTGGGATTGGTCTAGTGGTAAGGGGAGCTCTTCAGATGTTAATGTTGATCTGGAAGAGATTGTTCAGGAGGAACCTACCCCTATGACACCATCACCTAGTGTAACTCCACATCCAGCAGAATCTTCCAGTCGTTCTCAACCCCAACGGGTCTTACCAGCTCGTTTGTAGGATTGTGTTCTGAGTAATGACGACTACCCAATTGATGAAGAGTTGGTGAATTTTGCACTGTTTGCAGATTGTGATCCTATCACATATGAAGATGCTGCTTGAGATGATTGCTGGAGGAAAGTAATAGATGAAGAGGTAAGTGCAATTGAGAAGAACAACACATGGGAGCTTACTGATTTGCCTCGTGGAAAGTAGCCCATTGGTGTTAAATGGGTGTACAAGACAAAATACAAGCCAAACGATGAGGTGGAGCGTTATAAAGCACGTCTGGTTGCTAAAGGCTATAAGCAGAAACCAGGGATTGATTATTTTGAGGTTTTTACACCGGTTGCTTGACTTGACACCATTCGCTTGATTGTATCCCTTGCTGCACATAATCGATAGAGAATCTTCCAGATGGATATGAAATCGGTATTCTTGAATGGTGAGATAGAGGAAGAAGTCTATATTCACCAGCCGATAGGTTTTGTAAAAATGGGACAAGAAAAGAAGGTCTACAAGTTGAAGAAGGCCTTATATGGATTGAAGCAGGCACCCAGGGCGTGGTACACACGTATTGACACATACTTTATTCAGCATGAGTTTCAAAGATGTCCCTATGAGCACACACTGTACATCAAGTCGAATCCACAAGGAGATATTCTCATTATGTGTTTGTATGCTGATGATTTGATTATCATTGGCAATAACCCTGATATGATTGCAGGGTTCAAGAAAGCAATGATTGGTCATTTTGAGATGACAGATTTGGGCTTGATGTCTTACTTCCTTGGCATTGAGGTGAGTCAGACGGATGATGGCATTTTCTTATGTCAAAAGAAATATGCCAGTGATGTGTTGAAGAAATTCAAAATGGAGGGATGTAAGCCAATTCTTACTCCCGTTGAAGAAAGATTGAAGTTAGTGAAAGATGCGTATGGTGAGCTTGTTGATGCTACCATCTTTCGGAGGCTAGTAGGAAGCTTGAGATACTTAACTTCTACTAGACCTGACATTGCTTATGGAGTTGGGTTTATCAGCAGGTTTATGGATTCTCCGAGGCAATCTCACTTGCAAGCCGGCAAGCGTATTTTACGATATGTGAAAGGTACATTAGATGATGGTATCTTTTACTCTTCTATTGATAAGATTGAACTTGTGGGATACACAGATAGTGACTGGGCAGGTGATATGGAGGAGAGGAAAAGTACTTTCGGATATGCATTTCATCTGGGTTCCGGAGTATTTTCTTGGTCATCGAAAAAGCAGCAGGTGGTTGCTTTATCGACTACGGAAGCTGAGTATATTACAGTTGCTAGTGGCGTTACACAGGTTGTGTGGCTACGTCATATGCCTTGTGCCTTGAAGCATTAACAGAAGGCTCCTACAGTGATCTACTGCAATAACAAGTCCACCATTTCATTGACAAAGAATCCAGTTTTTCATGGTAGGAGTAAGCACATTGACATCAAGTTTCATTTCATTCGAGACTTGGTGAAGGACAACAAGATTGTGATTGAGTACTGCCATTCCGAAGAGCAGGTTGCAGACATATTCACGAAGCCGCTCAAGGTCGATTCATTTCTAAAACTGAAGAAAACTTTGGGCATGATAAGTTATGGAAAACTTGGTTTAAGGGGAGCTATGTAGGATTTAAACCAAGTTAGTTGTCTGTTAGTGGTTGTTTGTGGTTTAGTAGTTGGGAGCTGTGTGCGGATAATGTTAGTAGTTGTTAGATGTTGGTTGTAGTTTGTAGTTAGTAGTTGTGTTTAATAATGGTTTGTCAGGATTCCAACCTCTATATAAGGGTTGATCCATGTTCATTTCCATTCAACTCAATCAACTAAGAACTTAGTTTCTACAAATTGATTGTTGTTCACAATATATAATTGTCACCAACCTGGGTTTGAAAAGGATACACAGAACCCCCAAAACTGAGATAATGGTATGCTAAACTTGAACTTTCTTACGTTTTTAGCCAACTAAACACTTTCAATAGTATATACTTTTGATTTAGTGCAATTTATGCATTTAGACATAATTAGAGATAAAGAATTTGTGGAGTAGATATGAAATCTAGTTGGTTAGAGACTTTTTTGTTGGGCAAGAAAAGATTCATACAAACTAAACTCTAGACACCCACAAGCTGTTTGATGATTTGCCTTGCAGGCCATTAGCTTTCTAATTTTGGTTCAATAATGTTGATGGCTCCTTATTCTTTCCACTTTAGACTATGTTTGTTAGGAAAAATTTCTAGCTTATGTATGTGGTTTCCTTTTAGTTTAGATTTAGCATAATGATTGGCAAAACATAAAAGCTAAATACAGTTGAGAGTGTATCAAAAAACTATATTATTAGAAAGCGTGATTGATAGAGTCGTATGATTGTATTTAACATTCCTTTTGGCAAAATGTTGTTGATTTATAATAACTGATGTGTGGTGTGATTGGATAACCTCCTAGACCCGAAACCCTTTTGTCTGATTAGCTTGAAATGTGTGTTCGACATTGAAGTATATAATGAGTCAATAAGTCCAATGTTCCAAGAAAAACAGAGTATTTTCACATAAAAGAACAAAGTTTCTAACATGGTAGATCAATCACAACCTCAATAATTAGTTTTCCTGTGCATACAATAATTCTCGATCTATACATCCCATCTTCTAATTCAACCGCAAAAGACTTTTCAGAGAAACTTTATCTATGGATTGGTACCCTTTGTTACAAGGACAAGTTCTGGTGTTTTTTTATTGTCAAATCCCTATTTCGTTTTCACACAATTTAATAACTTTTCTACAGGACTCCTTGCTACTTCTCCAAAGTTTGGGGACCAATTAGTGAAGTGTCTGTTCTGTTTTGAACAATGCTCCAGTATGTTTCATCACGAGAATCACAGAACCACTAACACCAGAGTTTGTGTTTAGTTTATATTTGAACTGTATTGTTGTTAAAGAAAGTTTAACAAGAAAACAAATCTAGATGTGTGAAACAAGCCTAGGAAACAACTTGAAAGTGCCATCATAATTTGTTTGTACACTCCATCTTTTAGTTCTGTCAATCTGTTTGTACAAGTCTTTGCTACCAAATTTTCAAGTCAACTAGTGTGTTTTAAAGGATAAACAGTTGAACGTACTGAGAATACCCAACAACTGAAATCAATCGATAAAAGGAGGAATACAATGGCTTCATGATGGTATAATAAATGATTTCTGGTGTACATCTCTGTTGTTGTTCTTGGAATGGCTCGTGCTTCTTCTCTTCTACTCCTAGTTATCTATCATCTTTCACTACTTTCCTTTGCTGAAGAAGAACCACGATCCAATCCAAGTTGCCCATCTTTTCCTTTTGGAATTCTTGGAAAAATCAGCTTCCCCTTCTCCACTCGAAGGCATTCTGAATGCAGGTTGCTCATAGTAGACAACTGCACTGATCAATATCAGATGATTCAGTTGAACAAGGATGGTTCACGGTTTTATATTAGATACATCAAGCAGGACTTATACTTAGTGACCCAGTGAATCCAGAGCATTTTAAGAAACAGACTTGTGGATCCTTCAAAAATTACAATGTCTCCAGATCCCCCTTATACTCTTTTGAATTCCCTTCCAATGTAACCATGTTAAAATGCCTTCCCACTTTTCTTAACCTTGCAAATTCCTATAGAATCTGCAATGACTCCATTCTCTCCATTTTCATCTACAATCAACCAAATGATATATCAAGTCCTCCAGCTCAATGTTTAGTTATACAGCCCCTAGTAACCCAGTCTGAAAAAAGTGTCCTCCTTCATAATATGCACGCTAATGAGTTCTATCTTCAAGTGAACGTGACAACAGAATGTTACAAGTGTCATTCTAGACGAGGGCGATGTCTCAGTGATAGCAATGGAAAGTTTAATTGTTCAGGCGCAAAACAGGTATCAAAATAACAGTAAGGTAGTAGAATGCACATGGTGGATAAATGCATTACGTCATTACCTGCATTGTGTTATATTGTTTTCGAAATAGGTTTTCTGTTTCATTAATTGATTTGTTCATTTAGATAAGATGCATATACTTAAATAGCATCCCATAAAACTGTCTTTCTACAATGATTTCTCAAGTGGATTTTCATTGATCTCTTGCCTGGGTTTTTTTAGAATGCTAGCAAGATCTTTAATGTTTCTTTATGGCTCCAAACACAAGTTCTCTTGATAGGGTTTTCCTCCTCTCGTGTAGCCTCTTGTGAAACTAAAAATGTGAGTGACGATATGGAGAGAGAAAAATAGGGCCAAATGACATCTCAGCTTGGTCCAATCCCTTCTATATCCGAATGTATATACAAAGATTCATAGGTGCAAGATCTCACATGTAATTTCGTGTGGGATCTTGGCTTGTAACGTTATAAAACCGATTATCAGGTGTGACAATTGGTTTTGTAATGTAGGGTGTCGACCTACAATCAAGGTGGATCAGGTCGTATGTTGCTAGGCCCAATGCAACTTGGGTTGAATCGTATTAACGCTGTTGTCGTCTGTTGAATTACCCTGCAAATGAACTTGGTCGATCGACTGAATAACCTGCAAAAAAATCGAAGAACAGACTAAAAAAAATAAAAAGATGGTTTGGATCGTTAGCCTTAGTTATGCTTGGGCTGAGCAACGATGATCGTGAAGATTTGGAATTTGGATTCCGGTGGCCGTGATTTTTAGAGGCAGAGTTTCAGTACGTTTTAGTAAGCTTGTATTTTTTTCATATCCTTTCTGATAAAATGCTTTGCTATTTATAGGAGACTCTAGATTACCGTTTGAAGTAGATAGGTAGGATCATGGGTTGATCGTGGGCGAGATTCTCGGAGAGATTTCCTCTCCAGAATCTCGCTTTTTGAAATACCTGGCTGACTTGGTCTTCAGACGACCAAGTTATGCTGTTATCATTCTAGTTGGGCTCCTCAAACTTGGGCCAAAGCAAAATAAGCCTGGGTTTTATACTTTTGGGCCTATGAGCCATTTTTGGCTACCACAGTTTGTCCCCCACTCTCTAGAGAGTTACTAACGAAGTAGAGAGTGACTCAGATTCAATCGACCGTTGTCGAGCGAAAATGAAATTAACTTTAGTCGACTGGATTCGTAGATTGAGATGAGCTCTTAACGTCGTTTGAATACACAATCTTGAGTCGACACGATCGCTGATAATAGAACATTTGGGTTTCCAAATGTCGTTCGACAAATTCCAACCGTCAGGATATGATGAGGCAAACCAAAGGTCAATTTGAAAAGACACCTTTGCGTTTCATAGACCCTAGTGACATCACGCGTAATTAATTTTGGCGTGCTTACTCTGTTCGAGAAGAGGTTTTGAATTTCAAAAACCCATCATTAGTAGTTTCGTGCGTGCGTGGGTAACCGGCAACTGAAAGGTTGCAACTACTTCAGGTGAGGACACGTGGCAAAGGGGGTTATGTAAGGGTTTGGTTATAAATATAACCTCCCAACCTTTTTTGAGCCACTTTTGCGAAGAACACATCTTCAAACTCAGAAACCTCCAACAAACTTTGCACAGAGCAACTCCAACTGCTTCAAACCGGAACTCCACTTCTTTTTCTTTTCAAGGTGATTATTCTTCTTTTCATTATCTTTTATTTTTTTCCTGCAAAAACTTTGTTATTTGAAATAAGAAATAGAAACGTAAAGAAATATTTACTTGAATATTTAGTCTTGAGTTCTGGGTTTGAATGCGCTGTTCTTCATTGTTCTTCATTGTTTTTTGTTGTATTCTGGCTATCCCTGTTGTTTTTGATCTTGTTTGCATAGTTATCTATACTGTTTGGTGTTTATTTATTTCATACGACCAATGTAGACGGGAAGCTTTATTCGATCGACTTGTAGGACGCTAGAACTTGTAGGGTTGGGTTAGGTTTTAAGACGATGATCCTAGAATAGGATTTCAGAAACCCTAGGTTGTGATTGTAGCGCCACAGTTTCTGACTTGTGCATTTTTTGCCTTGTCAGCTTAGGAGGAATCATGTCGAGCGGTGACATAAATCTGTCGAGTGGAGATATAAGCCTGTCGAGCGACGATACTATTTCTGATCCAAAGTACAATTGGACTACAAGCGACGGAGAAGATAGTGTCGATGGAGTTAGTAGCAGTAGGTTAGATGTTGGTCGACAAGTTACTGTAGAGGATCCGTCGAGCGTAGTTGTAATAAACACGAAAAGCATACTAGAACAAGGCGGCGTACGTGCTGTTGCGTCGATAGTCGACCATCGTGAGTATATAGACGTAGATGAGGCTACTACATCTGGTCGACCATTAGGTGTGCTTGAAGAAAGTCCGTCCAGTTTGGTTTCGGAGGACAACTTGTGTTTGTTGAGGGAAGTTTATGGCATCCCTAGTAGTGTCGAGCTACGTGCACCAAAGGAGCACGAAAAGGCTGACTGGGATATACCTGAGTGGACATGTTTTTATGAGTACACCCTCCGTTTAGGGTTCAGGTTCCCAATTCCCCCACTGGTGCGACGAACGCTGCTTTATTACGACCTTGCTCCTGGTCAACTAATGCCAAACACATGGAGAATTTTGTTAAGTTTGGGAGTGCTCAGTGAAAGATACAACATACCTTTTGGGATGTCGAGCCTCCTTCACAACTACTATTTAAAGGAGCACATATACGACCGAGGTCGTTATATGCTGGTACCTAGGAGCAAGAAGCAGCAGATTATTACTGATACGACGACAAATGACCGAAATTGGAAGGATACCTACTTTTTCGCGAAAGGTCCTCCAGTCGATGGTCCACGGTTTGTGGAGAATGAGTCGTATCAGTTAAGACGGACCTGGAACCAGTATGGTGAGTGTCGTCCGACCTTTGTCGTTGGTAGAAAAAATGTTTTTTATTTACCTGATTGTTTTTGCTGATATCCTAGCTTATTTTGTAGAAATAAAGGGCTTAGAGGCCAAACCGTCGAGCAAAATTGCTCCTGTTCGCACTGCAGCAATGCTGAATATCTCTGAAAAGGATAGAAGCTGTAAGGTGCTATTGACAGAAGGTAAACTTAGGCCTGCCAGGTTATGGAGATGGTCGACTCATAATAGGTCGCGAGCGCCGTATCCTAGTGTGAAGGATTTTTTGTCGTATATCTAGATTTGGAGGAGTTTCGAAATTCTTCAATATACAATGACATTCTTGTCGCCTGTTTTTGATAATGAACGTCGTGTTGCAGTGACATCAATGGCAAGCGCTAGGTTGAACATCCCAAGCACTGCAGACTCTCTGAAAAAGCTAAGAGACGACATGATGAAGAAGAGAACAGCGGCAACCAAGAAAAAACAAGCTGCAGGGAAGTCGGCTGAAGAGGCTGCTCAGCCGACAGAACACGTTTATGAATCCTCTCCTGACCCATCTCCTAAAAAGAAGAGGCCAAGGAAGGATCCATCGGCCGACAAGGGGAAGAGGGCCAAATCGAGTGCCAGGAAGCAAGTGGCTGCGATCCGTCGACAGCAACCCTCTCCGAACTGTCATCATTCGACGACCCGACTTCCTTTTTGGAAAAGTCGTTCGACTATATCCTCCCTGCAGATGAGAAGCATCTGCAGAAGAAGAAGATTGAGGATGTGTTCGACACGACTTTCCTCTCGGCTTTTCATGTGAGTTACCTGAATTTTATGTTTGTAGTACTTTATGATGTCGTTTCACTTATACTAACTTTCGATGCTGTGCAGTCTTTGCAGGCTTCGCTACATTTGTACGGGAGGTACAAGGCGTTGAGTGACAAGTACGGGAAGCAGCGGAAGTCGGTCGACGTTCTGAAACAAGAGAAAGCTAAGGTCGACAAGGCTATTGAAGACTTGGAGCACAAGAACTCGATTCTTGAAAAAGAGTTGAGTGAAGTGAAGGCAGAGAGAGATCGACATTCTTCGAAGTCGACTGCAGCTTGCGCGGCCTTAGCTAAAGAGAAACGTCTTACTGCTGGCTTGAAAGACCAGTTAACGTCGATCGCTTCTGCCGTAATTTGTAAGGCGAAGGCTGAGCTCTACAAGGAGTATCTGTCGGGCGAACATGCTAATTGGAGCCGCGACGAGATGCAGGAGATAATTGACGCCCATGATGAAATGCGTCGGCTGGAGGAGGAGACGTCTGAGCAAGATGAAGAGCCAACACCTGACGACAATGCATTCCCACAAGGGGCTGATGCTGCTGAACTCCTGCCTGCTGTCGACCCGCCAATTGTCAATCAGCCTCCTGTCGATCCTGCCGATGCTGCTTCCACTCTCGACCCGCCTACCACATGAAAATCTAAAAATTTCTTTTTGTTTTTTAATCAAGGATGATATGGTCGTTTGACCATTTTTATTTATTTATTTTATTTTATTTTTTTGTTGAAGCATTTGTACGTGGATTATCTTCGACCATTTTGCTTTATTTATCGATCGACGTTAGTATGTTCAATTTTTGTGTGAAATTTGTTTGCATGTGGAAACAACACGACCATCTTATAATGGGGTTTACACAATAGTAAATATCTAATTGAGATAAGCATGTAAACTTATGATCAATCATAAGTCGAACGACATATTACCATAAATATATAGTGACAAAAAACATGGCTGATTTATTTACAAAATACTCGCGTTCATGCGTCAATCGTCAAATTACATCGCATACATGTGTTCAGTCGACAAATCTTATCGCGTACATGCGTTAATCGACACTTGTCAAATTTACATTCAATCGACACTTGAGAAATCTACATCGCGGACATGCGTTCAGTCGACAATTTCATCGTGTACATGCGTTAGTCAACACTTTCTGTCTAGTGCTGTCCCCCCGACTCCCGGCGTTCATTTGTCGAAGAAGAATGTTGGGAGTAGGTTTTTTTTTTTTTGTCGACCAAACTGTCAATGCTGTAAAGAGTAATTTCATAGCAAAAATAATATGTCAAAGTCGACTTGAATTATGAAAAATGTTCTGAGCTCAGTTCTCAACTTAGCACTAAGTTTCTCATCATAGCTCTTTATGCGTCGTTAGTATCATTGGGAATATGAATGAAAGTAAAAAATAACAAAATTACTAGTTTAGAAGTGATACTGTTTTAAGTGGAATGCATTCCAACTGTTGTTTAGCTCTCGACCGTCGAGTCCTCGCAACTTGTAAGCTCCTCGACTGACGATATCTGTTATTTGATAAGGTCCTTCCCAAGTTGGCCCCAACTTTCCGGCTCCCTCTTCTCTGGTGTTTTGAAAAACACGTCGTAGCACCCAGTCATTGATTTTGAAGGTCCTGGTGTACTTTCTTGTTATAATGTCGTGCGACTTGTTGTTGATACGACTGGACTCTAATAGCTGCTCGATCTCGTCGTTCATCCAAATGGTCTAACTCGAAGGCGAGCTCACGACTATTTTGGGCTTCGTTTGGATTTTCACTCCGTGCGGTTGCTAGTCGAGTCTCGATGGGGATCACTGCCTCAGATCCATAGACAAGGGAGAATGGAGTTTCACCAGTTGACCGTCGATGAGTGGTACGATACGACCATAAGATCTCAGGAAGCTTTTCAACCCACTCACTCTTTTCTGCTTCTAGTCGCTTCTTCAGTGTGTTGATGATGGTTTTATTTGTCGACTCCGCTTGTCCATTGGCTTAGGGATAACGTGGAGTCGAAAAACTCAGTTTTATGCCGTATATGTCGCAGAAGTTCTTGAAGTCGAACGAAATGAACTGGGATCCGTTGTCGGTCACTATTTCCCGTGGAACCCCGAACCTGCAAATGATATACTTCCATACAAAATTGCGTACCTCGATGTCGCGTACTTGAGGTAAAGCTTCGATTTCCACCCACTTTGTGAAGTAGTCTGTCATCACCAACATGTAGACGACACCTCCGGGTGCAGCCGAAAGTTTTCCTACAATATCCATCCCCCATTTCATAAAAGGCCAAGGGGCTGAGATTGAATTTAACATACCTGGGGGAAGATGGCAGACTGGTGCGAATCTTTGACACTTGTCGCACGACTTCACGTGATTTTGGGAGTCGGAGCGCATTGTCGGCCAGTAATATCCTGCTGTGATTGCTCTGTTCGACAGACTTAGAGCCCCCGAGTGATTTCCACATTCTTCATAGTGTAGACTCTTTAAAACGTCGTATGCTTCTCGTGGGGTCACGCACCTCAGGTAAGGTCCTGTAAAAGATTTCTTATATAACTTACCATATAAGATGCAGAATTTCGCGGCTTTAGCTTTGATTTTCCTAGCCTTAGTTCTGTCTCCAGGTAGAATGTCGGCTCGCAAGTAGTCTAGTAGTGGATCCATCAAATTTCTACTCCTGTCGACTGGGGCGACTATTTCGGCCGTTTGGATGGTGGGTGATGTAAGGTGTACGACTGGAATTGACTTTGATCCGTTGGTCATTGTCGAGCCAAGATAAGCTAGTGCATCTGCCCGGGAGTTCTCCGTCCTTGGAATTTGTTCAATGGTGAATTCGTCGAAGGTCGACTGAATCTGTTTGGCCTTGGCCAGGTAGGCGGTCATCCTTTGGTCCCTGGCTTCATATGACCCATTTATTTGTTGGACGACCAACTGTGAGTCACTGAATACTTGGAGTTTTTTGACGTTAAGGCTCTTGCTAGGTCGAGTCCAGCAATTAGTGCTTCGTATTCTGCTTCGTTATTTGTCGCCCGGAATTCGCAATGGATGGACTGCTCTATTATGTCCCCGTGAGGAGATTTTAGAACCAATCCCAGTCCGCTGCCTTTTACATTGCTTGATCCGTTGACCGACAGTGTCCATTTCTCCTTCGACGTTGTCTCCGTAAGAGCTACTAGTTCTTTTTCAGCCTGTAAATTTTCGTTAGGGGTGAAATCTGCAAGGAAATCAGCTAATACCTATGATTTCAACGCCGTCCGTGGGTGATAGTTGATGTCGTACTCACTTAGTTCGACAGCCCATTTCGTTAGTCGACCTGAAAGTTCAGGTTTATGCAATATATTTTTGAGAGGATAAGTGGTTAATACCTTGATGGAATGACATTGGAAATATGGTCTCAATTTTCAGGCTGCAACGACCAATGCGAGTGCCAGCTTTTCCAACCGACTGTATCGTGTCTCAGCGTCAAGCAATGCCTTGCTTACGTAATAAACCGGATGTTGTCGATCGCCTTCTTCTCTTACTAATACTGCGCTGACGGCTGTGCTCGACACGGCTAAGTATATGAGTAGTGTCTCGTTGTCTTTTGGTTTTGACAGCAGTGGCGGCGAGGTCAAGTATTCTTTTAGATCCTGCAATGCCTTCTCGCAATCGTCGTTCCATTCGAAGGCTTTGTTTTTCCTCAAGGTGTTGAAAAATGGATGGCATCGTTCAGACGACTTGGAGATGAACCTGTTCAACGCTGCTACTCGACCAGTCAATTTCTGTACGTCTTTAATGCATTTAGGCGACTCAATTTCTCGTATCGACCAGATTTGGTCCGGGTTGGCTTCGACTCCTCTTTGTGTGACCCAGTACCTTAAAAATTTTCCTGATGAGACACCAAAAGAACATTTAGTAGGATTTAATTTCATACCGTACTTGTCGAGGACGTCGAACGACTGCCTCAGGTGGTCTATGTGTTGTTGGGCCATAAGTGATTTGACCAGCATGTCGTCGATGTAGACTTCCATTGTCGAACCAAGCATCTTGGCGAACATCATATTTACGAGCCGTTGGTAGGTGGCACTTGCATTTTTCAAACCAAACGGCATTACTTTATAACAGAAGGTACCTCGTTCTGTTACGAAGGCTGTTTTCTCTTGGTCGTCTGGATGCATCAGGATCTGGTTGTAGCCGGAGTAGGCATCCATGAAACTGAGTAGCTCGTGTCCGGCTGTCGCGTCGACTAGCATGTCGATATGGGGTAAAGGGAATGAATCTTTGGGGCAAGCTTTGTTTAGATCTGTGAAGTCGATGCACACCCGCCACTTGTCGTTCTTCTTCTTAACAACCACGACATTTGCTAGCCAGTCGAGATACCTAACTTCCTTCACTGAACCTATGTCGATCAGTTTTTGGATTTCTTCGTTGATTACTTTGTTTCTTTTTGGAGCGAATTTCCTCCGCTTTTGCTTTACCGGTTGATGATCGGGGTCGACCTGCAATTGGTGAACAATTACCTCTGGATCGATGCCGACCATGTCTGAATGCGACCATGCAAAACTTCCTTGTCGTTCCCTTAGGAAGTCGATCAATTGTTGTCGAGTTTCCTTTGACAATCTAGATCCTATGAACACCTTCCTCTCTGGTCGATTTGAGTCGATCGACACTTCATCGAGATCCTCCATCTTTGGTTCGTTTGGAGTCGACTCGACTTTAGAGTCCTGTAATTGCTATAATGACTCTTTTTTCTTCTTCATGGCATTTTGATAGCACTCTCTAGCTACTCTCTGTTCTCCTTTAATCTCACAAACTCCCCACCTCGTTGGGAACTTTATCATCTGGTGGTAAGTCGAGGGGATTGCCTTCATTTCATGAATCCACGGTCTTCCGAGGATTGCATTGTAGGGTGATTGATAGTCGAGCACCAGGAAATTGACATAGAGGTTCACGCCTTCAGCGTAGATAGGTAGCATGATTTCTCCCAACGTGCTTTTCTATTCTCCACTGAATCCTGTCAGCATTGTCGTCCAACGGCTTAGTTTTGACTCGTCGACCTGCATTTCCCTCAAGGCACTGTTAAATAATATATTACATGAACTGCCATTATCAATCAAAATTCTTTTTGTTAAACAGTTAGCAATATGGAGTGAAATAACAAGTGCATCGTGATGAGGAGAGAACAAATCTGATTTGTCTGTGGATTTGAAGGTCACAGTCTCGTCGACGGTCGATGGATGTTCTCTAGGCTGGATTTCTGTGTTTAGCATTTGTCGTGTATGTCTTTTTGCTGCTGAATAGCTAATGCCGCTCACTTCAGAACCTCCTGCAATGAAATTTATTACCCTGTCATGTCGAGGTGGTTCTGGTGGATTGTCGTTTGAGTTGGTCATTCTGTCGTTTCGTCTTGCCAAAGTTTGCTTTCCCTTTTCTGTTAAGAATTCTTGCAGATGTCCTTGTTTCAGTAGTTCTGCTACTTCGAATTTGAGGGCGATACAATCTTCAGTTTGATGGCCGTGATCTCTGTGGAACTCGCATCTCAGCTTTGCATCTCTATGCTCTGGAAGTGCATTCATTTTTCTTGGCCATTTTATCGTCTTGCCCATCTCCCTCATGACTGCTACGAGGTCGACTGGTTCAATGCTCAAGTTATATTCTGGTACCTCTGCTTTTGGTCGACTTGTTCTTGGGTAGGCCCTCTTGTATGGTCGACCATCGCTTGAGCCTTCATCATTTTGTCGAGTTGTCCTATCTCTAGTCAGATAAGGTTCTGACCTTCTGTCGTTCGACCTCTTATCCACTCGGTCGTTTCTACGGCTAGAATAGTTGTTGGCTCTACTTACGTAGTTAGCTTCATCTTCTTCCCATTTTATTTGGGCCCACGCTTTGGCCAACACATCCTCCATTGTCCTGCATGGATACTTGGTCAATTCTTTATAGAGGTCAGAGTCAAACCTGAGGCCCTTTCTGAAGGCATATATCGCAGTCGCCTGATTGCAGTGAGGGATTTGGACCTTCTCTCTGTTGAAACGACCTACATATGTCCTTAGATTTTCGCCGTGTTTCTGGGTTATAGTGTATAGGTCGTCCGACTGTTTTTCCAGCTTGCGGCTACTTGCGAATTGTTCCACGAAGGTATCTGTAAGCTGCGCAAATGAATTAATTGAATTATTAGGAAGGTTAGTGTACCATTGTAGAGCTGGACCATTGAGACTAGATCCGAAAGCTTTGCACATGCATGCCTCCCGGAGGTCGCGTGGAATCGCTGCAGTAAACATTCTCTGTTTATACTGTGCTATGTGGTCGTCCGGATCAGTTGTTCCCTCATATTGCTTCATGTTTGGGAAGCTGAACTTTTTTGTCATCTCAACGAGCGCTATTGCGTCGACAAAGGGTGAGTCTGCAAAGCTGTTCATGTTGCTCCTTTTAATCGGAGCCGAAACGCCAGGAATCATTTGTATGAGGGCTTCCATTTCTGCAAACCTGAGAGAAAATTCTAAATTAACAAGGGTTGATGGGTTAGGTCCAGATTTTACCAAACCTGGTGTCGACTGAAGTGATGCAGGTGTCCCCAAGACATTCTCAGGTTGCCTGCTCATAACAGGATCCTGCTCGTTGTCGTTTCGAACAGGCAAGTTGTTGAGGTCGATGTCGACTTGGGTTGTCTGGGGTGTCTGCTGGGTTTACCCGACATTTGGATTCACGTCAGGGATCCCTGGTCCTGTTGGAGCGTCTCGACCTCGTCGGTCGACCTCTTGTTCAACATTGAGGACAGGAACCGGATTTCCCATATCTTCGCTGTCGGGTACAACGCCATCGACCATGGCTCGCAGTTCTTCATTAGTGGCTCGAATTGCAGCATTTTCAGCTTCTAATGCTCGTAACTTTTCTGCGTTTGCTGCTGTTTGAGCGACCAATGCAGCGATCTGCTCTTCAATGGTTGGGGTGGTTCCTTCTCCAGACATCGTTGTTCGTTCAAGAGTATAAAAATTACGGTTGATACTTGTAAAGTTGCAACGGGCCCCACGGTGGGCGCCAAACTGTAGGGTGTCGACCTACAATCAAGGTGGATCAGGTCGTATGTTGCTAGGCCCAATGCAACTTGGGTTGAATCGTATTAACGCTGTTGTCGTCTGTTGAATTACCCTGCAAATGAACTTGGTCGATCGACCGAATAACCTGCAAAAAAATCAAAGAACAGACTAAAAAAAATAAAAAGATGGTTTGGATCGTTAGCCTTAGTTATGCTTGGGCTGAGCAACGATGATCGTGAAGATTTGGAATTTGGATTCCGGTGGCCGTGATTTTTAGAGGCAGAGTTTCAGTACGCTTTAGTAAGCTTGTATTTTTTTCATATCCTTTCTGATAAAATGCTTTGCTATTTATAGGAGACTCTAGATTACCGTTTGAAGTAGATAGGTAGGATCATGGGTTGATCGTGGGCGAGATTCTCGGAGAGATTTCCTCTCCAGAATCTCGCTGTTTGAAATACCTGGCTGACTTGGTCTTCAGACGACCAAGTTATGCTGTTATCATTCTAGTTGGGCTCCTCAAACTTGGACCAAAGCAAAATAAGCCTAGGTTTTGTACTTTTGGGCCTATGAGCCATTTTTGGCTACCACAAACGATACAGAACTAGAATCCCTCATGAAATTATGTGTTATCTCAACCGGTAATGTTACAGTTTTATTTGGCTAACAATCTCTTATATACCCTTATAAATATATACCATTCATTATATGCGGTGCACATAAATTTACTAATTTAGTATATGTAAGATGAAGAATTCACCGTCTGTCTGTCTATTCCATCTCCCTGCACATCCACAAAGGTCCTTTCTTTTTATCCACCATTCATTCCCTATTTACATGAAATCCGAGCCTTTGATAAACAAAACTGCATAAATGCACGTGTGACAGTTGTGTTAATACACGTGTGAAAGTTGTGTTAATTTAGTGCAATTTAATGCTTCTAGAGAAAGGTAGAGATAAACTGCACAAGCTTAGCATAAAAAAATTGTAGTGGCTATGACATGTATTGTTAAAATTTTTACATAAAAATAATATATATATTTTGTAGAAATTGCGGAAGCATGAAGGAACATTTTCATAAACATACATAGAGACATTATCATAGGCATGAAGAAAAAAAGGAGAAATATATGAGAAGATATGAAGACATATTTTATAGAAAGCATTTGTGATATTGAAGAAAATATATTGATATCCCACGCCATCCTTCTCTCTTGATAGTTTACATATTTTTCATTGCCTAAGTGGGTTTTATATAGAAAACACAAAGGCATGCCACACCCATACTTGGACCATACCATACCCATACTAGGGTCATACTTGGGACCATACTATATTACATCATTTCTTACATCACTAAATGACATCATCCATAACATCATAACTAAATCATAATTAATAGCATAACCATAGTTACAAAAATGAGCCATAATTAAATCATTGGGCCATCCATACATCAATCCATGAGCCATCAATTTTATCCATAAATTGATCCATAACCATTTTCTTTAAGAACAAATTTCATACTTTCAACATGTATTTGGTTAAAGAATTTCTTTTAGGCGAGAAGAAATTCATATAAACTGAACTTTAGGTATTAGCTTTCTGATGTCTGTTAAATAATGTCCGTGGCTCTTGTTCTACCGATCCACTAGATTTTTTTTACATCGGGTAAATGCTGAGTCTGAAATGTAGCTTTTGATAGGATAAAATCACCACTAACAACAACAAACAATATTTATCCTCTCTTGTGTGAACCTAATAGGAAGTAATTAAATAGAGCAGCAATATACACAACCACAAGCTCAATCACAAACACAAGAACACCAAGTATTTTACGTGGAAAACCTCCCCAAATTGAGGAGTAAAAACCACGGGTCCTCCGAAATCTCCACTATCAAAATATAATGGGAATACACAATGTTCTCTCTAGCTCAACTAGAGGCATATAACATAGCAATCTCAAGATTAACTAATCTTGGCAACACATGCAAAATCAACAAGAAAAACAAGAGAGTTAGGATTACACAAACTCGAATTCTCTGTTCTGGGTGTGCGTCTCTCTCCTGAGATTTCCGTCCAAAGATCCGAACGGTCAAATTGTAGAACCACGAGTGAAGAAGGTTCTGTCCAAATTTCAGCCCAATCGGACGGCAGATCAAAGAGATATATCTCTTTGAAGAAACCTGCGCAGCACCTCCCCTGTTTTCTGTCCAGCCCTCTTCGGAACCGCAAATCTCACAACAGGGATATCCGTTCGACAATTCCACCGTCCAGAATGTAGACCCTAGTGTGGTAAACACGCCTGCAAAGTTTGAGCTCGATCGGACCACAAATCGATCTCCGATTATGTCTTGACAGCAACCTCAGAAAACCAGAAATATTTCTGCACACTTTGCACACACTGATCACTCTATTCTCTTGTCTCTACTTGTCTTTTTCAGCTAGGGTTTTAACCCTTTTATACCACATGTAAAATGACCAAAAGGTCTTGGGCCATCCACATATATTATGTGGGCTTTACCATATAAGAATGGTAAACTCTCTTTGGGCTATCTCCACATTTGGAGGAAACCCAACCCAACAAATCTCCCCCTTTCCGACTATGTGGAGGGATTCGCCATCCCGGCGACCGAACTACAAGCTTCAAGCTTCTCCCTCGGTAGTGCCTTAGTCAACATATCAGAGCCATTATGATCGGTATGGATTTTCTCAAGTTCAAACAACTTGTCATTAATAGCATCTCTTATCCAATAATACCTCACATCAATGTGCTTTGATCTTGCATGAAAAGAAGAATTCTTACCAAGGTGAATTGCGCTTTGACTATCACAAAATACTATATATCTCTGTTGCTTGAATCCTAGCTCTTGTAGAAACCTCTTCATCCACAACAACTCTTTACATGCTTCGGTTGCTGCAATGAATTCCGCTTCAGTTGTAGAAAGTGCAACACATTTCTGTAGCCTTGATTGCCAAGCTACAGCTCCCCCTGCAAAAGTAATCAAGAAACCAGAGTTAGACTTACGAGTGTCCACATCTCCTGCCATATCCGCATCTGTGTAGCCAACTAGCAATGGCTTCTCATTGCCAAAACCAAGTCTCAAACTGGAAGTACCTCGTAGATACCTCATAATCCACTTAACCGCATTCCAATGCTCTCTCCCAGGATTGGACAAGAACCGGCTAACAACACCAACGGCATAGGCTATGTCCGGCCTTATACATACCATTGCATACATCAAACTTCCCACTGCTGAAGCATATGGAACCCTTTCCATGTCTTTCTTCTCTACATCTGTAGATGGACACTGCTCAGTGTTTAGGTTAAAGTGGGTAGCAAGAGGAGAGCTAATCGCTTTAGCTTTGTCCATGTTGAATCTCTGAAGTACCTTCTTAATGTACTTCTCCTGTGATAGATATAACTTCTTGGCATCCCTCTCACGATGAATTCTTATGCCAAGAATTTGCTTTGCTAGCCCTAAATCTTTCATAGCAAAAGCTTTACTCAACGGATTCTTCAACCTGTCAATCCTTGAAGAATTTCTGCCAATAATCAACATGACATCGACATAAAGCAATAATATAATAAAATCATCATCAAAGAATTTCTGCACAAAAACACAATGATCAGAAGTTGTTTTCCGGTAGCCTTGCTCCCCCATAACTGACTCAAACTTCTTATACCATTGTCTTGGTGCTTGCTTCAAACCGTAAAGGCTTTTCCTCAGCTTGCACACATAATCCTCTTTTCCTTTTACCTTGAAACCCTCTGGTTACTCCATATAAATTTCCTTGTCTAAGTCACCATGGAGAAAAGCAGTCTTCACATCCATCTACTCAATCTCCAAGTCAAGACTAGCTGCTAGACCCAAAACCACACGAATAGATGACATTTTAACAACTGGAGAAAAAATCTCATCAAAATCAATACCTTTCTTTTGACTGAATCCCTTGACGACCAGTCTAGCTTTGTATCGAGGTTGTGTGGTATGTAATTCTTGCTTCACTCTGTATACCCACTTGTTCTTCAAAGCTCTTTTGCCCTTAGGCAACTTTACCAACTCAAATGTATGATTTTCATGCAGTGACTTCATCTCATCTTGCATGGCATCAACCCACTCCTTCTTGTGTTCATCTTCCATGGCTTCTACATAACATTCAGGCTCTCCCCCGTCAGTCAGTAACACATACTCATCAACAGAATACCGTGTGGAAGGCTGGCGGTCTCTGGTAGACCTCCTGAGTTGAACATTTGGTGGAACTTCTGGTACTGGTGACTGCTCATGAATATCATCATCAATCTCAACCTGTGTATGAGTATCAGCATCAACTGTACCATCCTGGTCATCCTGAACTTCATCTCTAACCTGTACTAGCACATGTTTCAGAGGAACTGGATCCAAGTCTATCAAATCATCATGATATTGAGAAACTGTTTTATCTGTCTTCTCGATATCATGTATGGTCTGGTCTTCCATAAACACAACATCTCGGCTTCTTACAAGCTTTTTCTGCACTGGATCATAAAACCTGTAACCGAACTCATCTTGGTCATAGCCAATAAATACACACTGCCTTGTCTTGACATCAAGCTTAGACCTCTCATCTTTGGGAATATGCACAAAAGCCTTACATCCAAAGACACGCAAATGACTGTAGGAAACATCTTTTCCCGTCCAAACTCTGTCTGGAACATCAAAGTTTAAAGGAACACATGGTGTGAGATTTAACACATGTACAGCTGTACTCAAAGCCTCACCCCAAAAGGATCCTGGCAACTGTGCATGTGAAAGCAAACATCTCACCCTTTCAACTAGTGTCCTGTTCATTCTCTCAGCTAGCCCATTCAACTGAGGAGTCTTCGGAGGTGTCTTTTAATGCCTAATACCCAGCTGTTTACAATATTCATCAAAAGGACCACAATACTCACCCCCATTATCAGTTCTGATACACTTTAACTTCCTCCCAGTCTGTCTCTCAACTGAGGCATGAAACTGTTTGAACACATGTAACACTTGGTCTTTTGTCTTCAAGGTATAGACCCACAACTTCCTTGAATGATCATCTATAAAAGTCACAAAATAGAGAGCACCACCAAGTGTTTTTAATTTCATAGGACCACAAACATCAGAATATACTAAATCAAGTATACCTGGCTTTCTTGAAGGAGGGGATGTTTTGAAGGCAACCCTGTTTTGCTTCCCTGCCAAGCAATGAGCACACTTCTTCAATGGGGCATTCTTCATCCCAGAAAGAAGATTCTTCTTGGCCAAAACCATCAAACCCTTCTCACTCATGTGACCCAGTCTTCTATGCCATAGCTCAGTTGTACTTTCATTGTCCACTGTATTGATAATACAATCAACAACCTTTCCCTGCATAAAGTACAATGAGGAGCACTTTTTGCTCCTAGCCACAATCATAGAACCTTTGGTGAGCTTCCAATGACCATCACTAAAGGTGTTGCAAAATCCCTCATCATCAAGCCTACCTGTTGAAATCAAATTCAAGCGAATATCAGGGATATGTTTAACATTTTTCAGAAGTAACATCGTATCATTGTTGGTCTCCAAGCATACATATCCCATGCCTACGGCTTTAGCTACGCCATTGTTACCCATCTTAACATCCCCAAAGTCCCCAGATGTATAAGATGCAAAGAAATCTCGTCGCGATGTAGCATGAATGGAGGCACCACTATCAATCACCCAACTAGTCTCATGGCATGCAAGGTTGACAACATCATCATCATACACAACAAGGAAATCATCTGTGACGGCAGAAACTCTATCACCGTCATTGCTATCATCAGTTTTCTTTTCCTTCCCTTTATCATTTTTGTGGTCTCTTTTGAGTTGTCGACAATACTTCTTTATATGCCCCTTTTGACCACAATGATAACACTCAGCATTGGCAAACCTGTTGGACTTGCTTTTGCTTCTATCTCTGTTCTTCGGACCTCTACTCTTACTCCTCCCCCTCTTTTCTGTGACTAAGACCTCTGACTGTGACGAACCCTGTGACTTTCTTCTCATTTCTTCATTCAGAACACTGCTCTTAGCCAAATCCATAGTAACTACACCGTTTGGAGCTGAGTTAGGTACCGACGTTCTAAACGTCTCCCATGAGTTCGGTAATGTGCCTAGAAGCCATAACCCCTGTACCTCATCTTCAAACTTGATATTCATCCCAGCCAACTGATTAAGAAGTCCCTGGTAAGCATTCAAGTGATCTGATAAAGGAGTTCCATCCCTGTATTTCAAACCTAACAACTTCTTTATTGGAAACAACTTATTGTTCCCAGTCTTCCGAGCATACAGTTGTTCAAGCTTGTTCCATAAAGAACGTGCACGTGTTTCCTCACTGACATGGTTATAAACATTATTATCTACCCACTACCTGATATACCCATACACTTGACGATGAAGTAAAGTCCATTCATCATCAGTTTTATCTTCGGGTTTCTGTTCTGCAAACACAGGCAAGTAATAATCTTTAACATACAGAAGGTCTTCCATTTTCCCTTTCCACACATGATAATTAGAACCATTCAGATTAATCATTCTACTTTTATTAACCTCCATTGTTCAACACAAGGCACAAGATTACTAAAACCTTGCTCTGATACAACTTTGATAGGATAAAATCACCACTAACAACAACAAACAATATTTATCCTCTCTTGTGTGAACCTAATAGGAAGCAATTAAATAGAGCAGCAATATACACAACCACAAGCTCAATCACAAACACAAGAACACCAAGTATTTTACGTGGAAAACCTCCCCAAATTGAGGAGTAAAAACCACGGGTCCTCCGAAATCTCCACTATCAAAATATAATGGGAATACACAATGTTCTCTCTAGCTCAACTAGAGGCATATAACACAGCAATCTCAAGATTAACTAATCTTGGCAACACATGCAAAATCAACAAGAAAAACAAGAGAGTTAGGATTACACAAACTCGAATTCTCTGTTCTGGGTGTGCGTCTCTCTCTTGAGATTTCCCTTCAACGATCCGAACGGTCAAATCGTAGAGGCATGAGTGAAGAAGGTTCTGTCCAAATTTCAGCCCAATCGGACGGCAGATCAAAGAGATATCTCTCTTTGAAGAAACCTGCGCAGCACCTCCCCTGTTTTCTGTCCAGCCCTCTTCGGAACCGTAAATCTCACAACAGGGATATCCGTTCGACAATTCCACCGTCCAGAATGTAGACCCTAGTGTGGTAAACACGCCTGCAAAGTTTGAGCTCGATCGGACCACAAATCGATCTCCGATTATGTCTTGACAGCAACCTCAGAAAACCATAAATATTTCTGCACACTTTGCACACACTGATCACTCTATTCTCTTGTCTCTACTTGTCTTTTTTAGCTAGGGTTTTAACCCTTTTATACCACATGTAAAATGACCAAAAGGTCTTGGGCCATCCACATATATTATGTGGGCTTTACCATATAAGAATGGTAAACTCTCTTTGGGCCATCTCCACATTTGGAGGAAACCCAACCCAACAGCTTTCTTCCTTCTAGTTCAGTCGTAGCAAAATAGGTGGGCAAAAGAGAAAAAAAAAAACTAAACACTGTCGCTAGTGTATCACACGTACTTGTGGTCTTGTTAATGTGACTGTCTTTAGCAATGGGGTGTCGATATTTATCAACTGATGTTTGTTGTGTGGCGTGAGTGAATCACCTCCTAGACTTGCAAGTTGAAGCCTTTTTGTCTGATTTGCCTGAAATATGTGCTCAACGTTGAAGTTCAAGGTGATATAAATAAGTCCTCTCTTCAAAGACAGTATTTCCACGACCGAGTTCCTAACATGGTTGATCAATCATTAGTTTTCCTGTGCATGCAATGATTTTCTCTACACCTCATTACCTACTTTATCAGCAAAGACTTTTCAAAGAAACTTTATCCACAGAATGATACCCTTATTACAATTACAAGTTCTGGTGTTTCAATCCTTTCTTGAGCTTAAGAAATGATGATGCTTGATGACATCAACTCAACATCACTTTCTTTGTGGCCCAGGGCCCAGCCATGTTTGGATTTTTTTTTCATAGTCAAATCCTTTTTCGCTTTCACACCATTTAATTACTTTTCTTGAGGACCCCCTCAGTACTTCTCCAAAGTTTGGGGGACCATTTAGTGAAGTTTCTGTAATTGTTTTGAACAGCTAGCACAATCAATTCATATCTAGTATTTTTCATCTCTCTTCCTCACGACAATCACATAGCCAAGAAATTTCCATTTCTTATTGGTTATTGTTTGAACGTAATCATTGGTCGACACTAGCTATCTTAATTGGTAAGATTTCATAGGTCAGGATAGAATACCACTAACACCAGAGTTTGAGTTTAGTTTATATTTGAATTGTATTGTTGTGAAAGAAAGTTTAACAAGAAAGAAAATCTATAAATGTGTCGAACAAGCCAAAGGAAAGTGCATCTTAATTTTCAATGTTTTAGGTGTTGAAGAGTCAATGAGTCGTCTTTCTATTTCTTTGTAAACAGGGGAGAGGAGTTGTGATTAGTCATTATTGACCAATCAAGTAACTTTCCATACACTTCACATATGTGATTTTCATGTTTCTACAAGTCTTTGCTACCGAGTTTTCAAGTCAACTTGCGTGTTTTAAAGGATAAAAAACTGAACTTATTGAGAAGAAACTATAACAGAAATCACTCAATAAACGAATCATTGTACTTGGAATGGCTCGTGCTTCTTCTCTTCTGCTCCTCGTTATCTCTCATCTTTCACTACTTTCCTGGGCTGAAGATGTAACTGGGTTCAATCCAAAGTGCCCATCTTTACCTTGCGGAATTCTGGGAAATATCAGCTTCCCTTTCTCCAATCGAACATATCCTGAGTGTGGGTTGTTAATGGTAGATCACTGCGGTAAACCATTTCATGAGAAGATTCAGTTTGGGAAGGATGAGCCATCGTTTTATATTTCAAGTATTAAGCAGGACAATACTCTTGTAATTCGTGACCAACAGAATCCATTGCCTTCGATTTTCAAAAACGGTAGCTGCTCAACCTTACAAGATTTTACTCTCCCCAGATCTCCCCTTTACTCTTTTGGATTGGTTTTTAACTCAACCAAATTTAGATGCCCCCGTACTATTACTAATCACAGTATCTCTGCAAATTTTGAGTTTTTATGTAATGAGTCCAATTACTTCATTATCCACTACAATCACACAAAACATCCAAACGGCCATAATTTTCCAAGTCCACCGGCTGGATGTTCCATTATTGATCCACTAGTGACTAAGACTCAAAACCATGTCATCTTTCATAATATATATGCTGGTTGGTTCTTTCTTCAAGTGAATGTGACGAAAGAATGTGATGATTGTTATCGGAGAGGAGGGCGATGTCTGAGTGACAGTAATGGAAAGTTTAATTGTACAGGCGCAAAAACAGGTAACAAAATAACAGAAAGGTAGTAGGATTTGCACATGGTGGATCATACATGACCTGCTGTTTGTGTTTCAATGTTTTCGAAGTTAGCTTTCTGTTCCAATTCATTAATTGTTTTATTCATTTATATAAGCTGCATATACTCGAATGCCATGCCATAATTCTTTTCTTTCTACAGAATGTGATGATTGTTATCGGAGAGGAGGGCAATGTCTGAGTGATAGCAATGGAAAGTTTAAGTGTTCAGGCTCAAAAACAGGTATCAAAGTTACAGTAGGATTTGCACATGGTGGATCATACATGACCTGCTGTTTGTGTTTCAATGTTTTCGAAGTTGGCTTTCTGTTCCAATTCATTTATATAAGCTGCATATACTCGAATGCCATGCCATAATTCTTTTCTTTATACAATGATTGCTTCAATTGGTCTCTGTATCAGTTTCTGATGGACAATTTTGTTCTTCTTTTGTACAAATTTTTTTTTTCTTTTCTAAATGGATGCCAGTTTTGGTCTCATCACTATATATTTTACTGTCTAAACTAACGCCATATCGTTTGTAATTTTTGTTGCAGGAAATGGAAAAAACACTGCATTTGGGCTAAAACTAGGTAATCTCTCCCTTTAAACATGTCCATCCATTACAACACCATATAATCATTTCTGTTCTCTGTTACACATTTTCTGCAACTTTGAAGAAATATTTAATCGATTAGAACTTTTTGGTGTTCCTACTCTTTGGTCTGCTGGCCCAAAATTTTATAGCTCATCTTTCACCTCATCAGGATTCGGAATTGGAGTACTAGTCCTCCTGCTTGTGGCTCTATCCATCTACATTACACAGCGTCGCAGAAAAGGAATATATGCTTCACCAAACTCAAGATATACTTCTTCCGATCCTTCCTCAAAATCAGACCTGGAAGCAGCCAGTGCCTACTTTGGGGTCCCCATCTTCTCCTATAGTCAACTTGCAGAAGCTACTAATAATTTTAATCATGAGAAAGAACTTGGAGATGGAGGTCTTGGAACGATATACTGTGGTAAGAAGATCAACTTTTGTTTGTCTCAATTAAATGATCATCTATTGTACATTCCGATATAACTGTTAAAATAATGAGAGAAAGAATACAAAAAGTTATAATTGGCCCATTTGATCATTATTAATCAGGAAAACTCAGAGATGGACGAGAAGTTGTGGTCAAGCGCCTGTATGAGCACAATCATAGAAGGGTTGAGCAGTTTATGAATGAAATTGAAATTCTCACATGTTTGCGCCATAAAAACCTTGTTTCCCTTTATGGATGCACTTCAAGTCATAGTCAGGGTCTTCTCCTTGTGTATGAATTCATCCCCAATGGCACTATAGCTGATCATCTCCATGGTGATCGGGCGAACCCTTGTTTACTCACATGGCCTATTCGTATGAACATTGCCATAGAAACTGCTAGCGCATTGGCTTATCTCCATGCTTCTGATATCATACATCGCGATGTAAAAACTAATAACATTCTCCTTGACAGCAATTTTTGTGTGAAAGTTGCAGATTTCTGGCTCTCCCGGTTGTTCCCCACTGATCTCACTCATGCTTCAATTGCCCCACAAGGAACTCCAGGCTATGTTGATCCTGAATATCACCAATGCTACCAGCTAACCGATAAAAGTGATGTATATAGCTTTGGAGTTGTCCTTATCGAGCTCATATCGTCAATGCCTGCTGTCGATATATCTAGACTTAGACATGAGATTAATTTGGCTAACTTAGCGATAAACAGGATTCAGAAACAAGCAGTCGATGAGTTGGTTGATCCATGTCTTGGATTTCACTCAGATGAAGAAGTGAAAAGGATGACAACTTCAGTAGCAGAGCTGGCTTTTCTATGTTTGCAACAAAATAAAGAAATGAGACCTTCAATGGATGTTGTTTTGGAGGAATTGCAGAGAATTAAAAGCGGAGAATGCAAGCCGCTGAATCTAACAAGAGAAGTTGAAGATGACAAAAAAGAGTTGAAGAATATGCAGCAGCCACCACAATCACCACCACACTGAAGAAAGTGTCTTGTTGAAGAATATCAAGCTGCCACCTTCACCCATTTCTGTTACTGAAAATTGGATTAGTAATGACTCTACATCTAATGTAAGTAACTAAGGTTTTCTCTTACATGCTCTGCTCAAATTGATTTCAATTGTGGATGATGATGATGTGAAATATATGTTTTGACACTCATTTACTTATAACTTTAGTGTTATATATCAAAATATTGCTGTTTGTATTGCTAAAAAATAATCTGGTTCGAATCTGCAATAGACAGAAAATCAATGAACAGAAACAACACGTTAGGGAAATCGAGGCCCATGTTTCACACGGTGTCCTTAAGATAATTTCGCTGTATATAACACTGTATGTGTGTAGCGATTATCTCCTAGGATACAACGATTTAACAGTGGATGTGCGAAGCACAAACCACTCTTAGTGAACTCAAATCGATTCCGAACTTACCAAGTACAGAACACATAAAGAGAAAAACAAGAAGAGAGAATTCGGTTGCTCTATGTATTTTTCAGAATGTGTTTTCTGTGAAGAGTAGACTAGGGTTTTATAGAAAAACTGAATCACTAGGGTTTAGTAGGATTGACTTGGAAATAAATTGATTATTTCGTTTTTAATGATAAAGGAAATTAATTAGAGAATAATCTTCAAAGAGATCTATTCCTAATTAAACTCGATTCTGTTTTCTTAGTGATCAAGTAAGAAATCAGAATCCAAATCAATTAATACTTTCCTTATAAAAAACATCTGACTTAGGGAAGTAGCAAAAAGTCGATTGTACTCTCACGGTCCAATCGGAGCGGCATTTGTGTATGTAGGACACACCCACACACGAGTCGTGCAACCGAAGGTTCGAGGTCCATGATTTGCACCCCACCCTACGTGCGCGCAAGAGAGTGCCTCTATGCCACACATGTTGATAAGCTACTTTCACACATTCACTTATATACCACATATAAGTGTCTTCCCTAGCCAATGTGGGATGTGCAATTTTCCCCCACATTTTTGGGCTCACCTTGAGACTCAATTTCTCATTCACCCATTAATCATTTTGTGAGTTTGAGTATAACATTTCAAAGCTCTCACGAAGCAGAATTCGAATATCATTTAATCTTCCACTTCATGGAATTAATCATACCCAAATAGTGCTCTCAAAGTATGAGTTTGTCACAAAATTTCCAACAATCCCCCACATGAATGAAATTGACCTAGGAGACACTAAAAATGACTTTTCGTAAGTTCAAATGGTCGAAATATGCATAGGATAGGTAGGTGTTACCCTTTGAACCTTCCCTTGTAAAGGTATGCTTACTTTACTGGCTGATCAGTAGATATGATATCCTTGAACTGTTATGCCGTTTATGTAAACGTTAACATACCTCACACATGCATCTTCCAGACCTGATTTAGTTCTTATTGTTATGTTCGTTTTGGCCATGAACATGCACCTGGTTCTATGAGAGTCGCTGGAGAATCTAGCCCTTCACTATTCTCTTTTAGAAGTGGCCCCACTTCTCTCTCACATAGGTGATTTCTTAATTAAGAGTAACCCGCATTACTCTGCTTAGATTTCCATAGCTTGGAATTTCGACACATAAGAATCATTAAAAACATGGTTTAACCTTTTCCCTACGGGCATCACCATCTGATCATAGGAATGGATTCGAGGGTAACCCCGACAGTGATCCAACTAAGTCTTACAACTTGGTTGTCCCATTGAACCTAGATCTTGGGATCTCCAGTCAACTAGGTTGGGTATCCATTGTATCGACTTTTTATCTCATGGGCTTTAGTCTCATTCCTCTCGATGATGTCTCAACTAATTCTCTATTTAACCTTTTGGTTAGTGGATCCGCAATATTATCTTTTGACCTTACATAGTCAATAGTGAGAACCCCAGTTGAGATTAGTTGTCTAATGGTATTATGTCTTCGACGTATATGTCTAGACTTCCCCTTATTCATGTTGCTCTGTGCTCTTCCTATTACTGATTGACTATCACAGTGGATGCAAATTGCCGGCACAGGCTTTGGCCATCTTGGAATATCCTCTAAGAATTGGCGTAACCATTCAGGCTCCTCATCACATTTATCTAATGCAATAAACTCAGATTCCATGGTGGATCTGACTATACACATTTGTTTGGAGGATTTTCAGGATATTGTCACACCTCTTAATGTGAACACATACCCGCTGGTGGATTTTGAATATTTCATATCAGATATCTAGTTAGCATCAATGTATCCTTCTAGGACAGCATGATATGTGGTATAATGCATTCCATGATTACAAGTGAATCGCAAGTACTTCAGTACTCTTACTATTCCTTTCCAGTGATCGGTTCCTGGATTACTTGTGTATCTACTTAATTTGCTGACTGCATTAGTTATGTCTAGTCTTGTACAACTTGTTAAGTACATCAGACTTCCTATTACTCGATAATATTCTAGTTGAGAGATACTCTCACCCTTATTCTTGGATAGGTTTAGATTTGTATCTATCGGTGTTCTGGAAATTTCAGAATCATTTTTGTTGAATTTTTCAAGAATTATGTCAACATAGTGTGATTGACTTAGTATGAGTCCGTTAGATGTCCTTGGGATATTCATTCCCAACATTACATCAACTGGTCCCTATATCTTTCATATAAAGTCTTGATTTCAACATATCCTTGGTAGATTTGATCATTTTAGCATGTCATTAACGTAAAGGCACACAATGGCATAACCACTTTCTGTGTCCTTGACATAAACACATTTGTCACATTCGTTGATTTTAAATCCACTTGACATCACAGCATTGTCAAATTTCTTATGCCATTGTTTTGGTGCTTGCTTTAAACCAAATAAAGACTTCACCAATTTACAGACTTTCTTTCCTTGCCCTGGAGCAGAAAAATCCTCAGGTTGTTCCATGTAAATCTCTTCGTCTAGATCTCCATTTAAGAAAGCTGTTTTCACATCCATTTGATGTACTTCAAGATTTCGCAAAGCTGCGATTGCAAGTATCATCCTAATGGAGGTTATTCTTGTCACAGGAGAATATTTATCAAAGTAGTCTAGGCCTTCTCATTGATTGTAACCTTTAATTACAAGTCTGGTCTTATACATATCAATTGATCCATCTGCTTTCATCTTTCTCTTGAAAATCTATTTGAATCCTAACAGTTTACATCGCGAATGAAGGTCCACTAATTCACTAATTCCTAAGTGTGATTTTGCATAACGGAATCTATTTTGCTCTTAATAGCCTCTTTCCACAAGAGTCCTTCTGAAGAGCTTACTGCTTCTTTGAAAGTTCGAGGTTCACCTTCTAGCAAATAGGTCAGAAAATCTGGACCAAAAAACGTTTCCGTCCTTGCTCTTTTGTTACGTCTAGGTTCATCCTCAACATGTGTTCGTTTCAATGAACTTATTTCATCATTGGATTTACATATAAATACATGTTCAAAGAACGATGTATTTCTAAATTCTATTATCGTGTTTTTGTGTATATCTGAGATGTAAGATTTATACACCAAAAATTGATGAGCACTACTGTCCTATACATATCCAATGAAAATGCAATCAACGGTTTTCAGACCTATTTTCACTTACTTAGGTGTAGGTATGGCCACTTTGGCAAGACACCCCCACATTCGTAAGAATTTATAGGAAAGCCTTCTTCCTTTCCATAACTCATATGGGGTCTTGTCTTCTTTCTTTCAAGGTACCTTATTTAAAAAGGTAATTGCTATATAATATTGCTTCACACCACATGTTCTGAGACAATCCAGAACTTATCAGTATTGCATTCATCATTTCTCCAAGGAATGATTTTATCAGCATTGCATTCACCATTCTACAGTGGTTTGATGTGTGATTTCGTGTTGTGCACAGAATTCACCAAATAGTGCTTCATACTCACCACCTTGGTTGCTTCTCAGTTATAACACCCACTTGGAAGGTTTCATTTGGGGTTATCCCTTCGGCATGAATCTTATGCAGAATCACTTGAAGATATTGGACTTGACTCATAACTGGCTTAGAGTCCACCATCTTGTAATCAAGAAACCGGCCCACAACAAACCTTTTGGATCTATCATCCTCAGTCTTGTAATTCCGATCTAACGACTCTCACAATTCTTTGGCTGTTTCTTTGTAGGGTATACTCTATACAGCGAATCTGACAGCCCGCTCAGTATGTAGTTTCAGTATGGAAAATCCGAGCGGTTCCATGCATCAATAGCATTCCATATCTGAACATCTCGCTCTTAAACCTATTAGGTTTAAGAGCATCTATAATCAAGAATCTAACTAGATTCAGCGTGGTTAATTAGAACAGCATCTTCTGTTGCCACCATTTAAGGTTCGCATGACTTACATACTGGCTCATCACCGGATCTCCCATGTTTCTCACAAAGAGTTGATGGTTGGAGTCGATGTTGCCATAGTTGGCCCCAAAATAGGCACATCTCCCACAATCACTGAATTAATAGCTAAAGTGTCTAGTCCAACAGTTGGATTAGCACTAGGAGTATTAAGTGGAACACTTGTGTTCACGTTTGATATATCTGCCATAATATCAGGAGGAGAACAACTGAATTAATTTAAAATTAATTCTCATTAAAATAGGCAATATTAAAGTCAAATCAGTTTTGTTTTGAATTCAAAATTTAATATTTCTATTAATCCGGTATTAATAGACATAAATCATCATTAAATTGATAATTACAATTTTGAAGTTCAAAAGAATTGATTTTTACAATAATCACCATTTTAAACTTACACATCCAACTTGTTACCACTGTTGGCCTTAGGAGCCACATCAATTAAGAATCTCACAAGATTCAATGTGGTCAGGTAGAGCAACATTTTTTGTTCTAATCTCTTAAAATTTAGACCACTGAATTTTCTCTGGTTTCTCCATATGGTTCATAAGAACCGAAACCGGTGACACAAACGAATTCACCTTCAAGGTATTCATTTGACCCACAAAAGGGTTAACCATCGGGTCGATCAATTGACCCACAATTTGGTTGACCATCGGAGTCTCTTGAGCCACTCTCGGGTTCACAATTGATTCGGCAATTACCTCTCACAAACCAAATCAAATACTAATATATATCACAAAGATATATATATATATATATAATGATACATCAGACATTGATATAAAATAGTATGTTAATATATATCAATTATAATATATAAACACACCGATATAATTTCATCCTTTGAAATATAAATAACCAGCACGTATAATGCTATTTACATAACTATAACTGATATATCAAACAAAGATATATCACACACCGATGTAGCATTGTTTATCAAATAATTGATATCAAACAATGCAAACCACCAGTACTTATATGATGATATCAACACCAGTAAGTATACATCAATATGTCAAATATTGATTTATAGTGTATAAAACACCAGTTAAGCACTTTAAATATAATACATATATCTATCTATAAACAAGTGCTGCTCTTGGTGTAAGATTATATACTCTTATAATCTATGTACCAAAATAAACCCGATTGTATACACAATCTTCGTGCTACTTAGTTTCACAATCATAGAATATCAAACACTGAATTGTGTTGATATATATCAACAGTATATCACATACAAATAAAACAAAACCAGTATATTTAACAATATATCAAACGCAGGTTGTAAACCCACTGATATGATACCATATTGAACTAATATATATACTTGTATATATATAGACAGGTTTGTACCAGATTATATAAACATATAATCTCTTTACTGTTTGTTCCAGATATAGAATACAATTCTATATCTCTGAAATATCAAATATTTACACAACTCGTGTGTACAACTGATATACTCTTAGAATCACGAAAGTATCATATATATTATATGACAGTACTGGTATCAATTACTAATTGATATCAAACCGTTGAATCAATAATTGATTCCAGATTTCACAACTGAAATCACAATTAGTGTCTTGTATTATAGACCCATTTAGCCAGTAGAAATCACAATTGATTTCAAAATCAGTGTCTATTAGAAGACCCGATTTGCCAAATATAAATCAAATAATTAATTTGGAATTAGTGTCTCCAAACAGACCCAATTTCCACAAATTAATATTTTATTAACCCAAATCAGTGTTGTTTAAGTACCAATTCTGTCGCAAAGCAAAACATTAATCGAACCAGAAGGTTTATAAAAGAAATTAAAACCGATTAGAAGTAAAAACAGAAGAAGAAAAACTGTCTTAAGATTGTTGTCTGTATTGCTCAAAAACAATTTGGTTCGAATCTGCAAGAGACAGAAAAACAATAAATAGAAACAACACGTTAGGGTAATCGAGGCCTGTGTTTCACACGGTGTCCTTAAGACAATTTCGATGTATATAACATCGTATGTGTATAGCGATTGTCCCCTAGGATACAACGATTTAATAGTGGAAGTGCAAAGCACAAACCACTCTCAGCGAACTCAAATCAAGTCCGAACTTACTAAGTACAGAACACATAAAGAGAAGAACGAGAAGAGAGAATTCGGCTGCTCTATGTATTTTTCAGAATGTGTTTTCTGTGAAGAGTAGACTAGGGTTTTATAGAAAAACCGAATCACTAGGGTTTAGTAGGATTGACTTGAAAATAAATTGATTATTTCGTTTTTATTGATAAAGGAAATTAATTAGAGAATAATCTTCAAAGAGATCTATTCCTAATTAAACCTGATTTTGTTTTCTTAGTGATCAAGTAAGAAATCAGAATCCAAATCAATTAATACTTTCCTTAACAAAAATGTCTAACTTAGGGAAGTAGCAAAAAGTCGATTGTACTCTCAGGGTCCAATCAGAGCGGCATTCGTGTACGTAGGACACGGCCACACATGAGTCGTGCAACCGAAGGTTCGAGGTCCATGATTTGCACCCCCCCCCCCCTACGCGCACACGGGAGAGAGCCTCTATGCCACACATGTTGATAAGCTACTATCGCACATTCACTTATATACCACATATACGTGTCTTCCCTAGCCAATGTGGGATGTGTAATTTTCCCCCACATGTTTGGGCTCACCTTGAGACTTAATTTCTTATTCACCCATTAATTATTTTATGAGTTTGAGTATACCATTTCGAAGCTCTCACGGAGGAGAATTCGAATATCATTTAATCTTCCATTTTCATGGAATTAATCATACCCAAATAATGCTATCAAAATATGAGTTTTTTCACAACATTTCCAACTAATATATCATACATGTAAAGCAGATTATGTATAGGTCACGGCAAGAGGGAATGTATACAGTACATGAAGCTTTTTTTTTTTTTTTTTTTAATACTATTTTTTCCCTTTTCTTGTGTCATTGTTATTCTTATCGTAGAGTTCATATTTTGTACAGATTGGTGTAACAATTTACCCAGGGAAAAAAGAATTGTATGTATAGGTTGTGGATCCAACGATGCCTATTCAAATTCGTGTTAGTTTGGCTGAATCCAATTGAAGATGCTCACCTTTTCCTAGTGGAAATCTTGGCCATTTTAGTTTCCCATTCTCCAATGAAAATCATCCTGAGTGTGGATTGTTCATTGTAGAGAATTGTAATCAACCATTTCATCAAAAGATTCAATTGGGGAAAGGTGGTCCCTTGTTTTATATTTCAACAACAATCTCTCAAGATAATACTCTTTTACTTGCTGAGAATTCTGACTAACAACTTTATTATTCAGACCCTTTTCGAAACCATACCAGTGGATTCTTCAAGAATTTTACCATTTCTGGATCTCCTTTGTTTTCTTTTGCATTTCCATTCAACATAACCTTGTATAAATGCCCCAGTCTCGTTACAGCTACTCATGGCAGAAGTATCCCTTGTTAAGGATCATGATTCTAGTCATGATTCTAGCACTGATTGATGTTAAGGATTGTAATCCTAGTCATCATTCTAGCACTAATTGGTCCTTGATTATTCTCATTTATTTTCCCATTTATTTCCTTGATTCTTTCCTTTGTACCATTAATACTGATTGGTTGACTTTCTTGTATTTAGTTGTACATTTCCTATTTTAGCTGATTGGCTATAATTGTGGCTATAATTCATGTAATCGCCCAAATCATGGGATGTAATTATGACTTGATAGTATATATATATACAATGGAACCTCCAATGTGAAGGTATCCAATTCTACTCAATTCATTGCAATTTTATTATGGTATCAGAACAGTGACTCTTTTACAACAAAATAATACAACCCTAGCCACCATTCTTTTCTGTTTCCATGGCAAAGAAGGATGAGAGAATCCTAGAGGCAACTAAGCCCTCAACAAACAGGTATGAAGATCCGAGCGATCCTTTCTACCTTCACCATACAGATCAACCAGGTTTGATCCTTGTGACATAACTGCTGACACAAGACAATTATCCCATTTGGAGCCATGCCATGCTCATGGCCCTCACCAACAAGAACAAAGACGGATTCGTGGATGGCACCATCATGAAACCGCCACCCACATTGACAAAAGAATACAAGCAGTGGACTCGATGTAACATTCTCGTCAAGGGATGGATCATCAACATTGTCTTACCCGATATTGCACAAAGCGTGATGTACAATGATGACGCATCCGAGCTTTGGAATAAGTTGAAGGAATGATTCTCACATACTAATAGCGTGCACCTTTTCAACATCGATCGAACCAAATTGGTTAGCATGACAAATCAAGTAAGTTCAGCTTCAACCGTGAGCAACTTCTTAGGTATTCCTACTTGTGCCAACACATATAGTACATATATTCATTGGATTTTTGATACAGGAGCAACCGATCACATGGTTTGTTCATCCAACCTTATGACCACCAGCATACCTGTTATTAACCGACATGTTCAATTGCCAAACCATGCTCTTGCTCGTGTGACACACATTGGCACCATACGGTTTTCCAATAAACTCATTCTTTATGATGTGCTATGTGTTCCATCATTCAAACTAAACTTGATATCTGTAGCCAAACTTACCCAAACTTCCTCATGTTATGAAATATTCATTAATAATCTATGTTTTGTTCAGGATCGACATTCGAGGGAGACGATTGGGATGGGAACTGAGCAAGCGGGACTTTTCTACCTAGATACTTCGAAGCTAGTTGGGTGTCGCTCCATTACAGCTACTGTCTCCACCAACTCTAGCCTTTGGCATCAACGACTTGGCCACCCCTCTAATAAAAGTTTGAGTAGCATCTCTTCACTTTATGAAACAACAAGTTTTTGTCCAACAAATGATTGTTCCATTTGTCCTCTTGCTAAACAAACTCGCAAGCCTTTTTCTCTAAGCTCCATCAATACAAAAACACCTTTTGATTTAATCCATGTTGATATTTGAGGGGGTTATCATGTTCCGACACTCGATGGGGCAAAATATTTTCTCACTATTGTTGATGATTTTTCTTGTTGTACATGGGTTTATCTTTTGCATGAAAAGTCTGATGCTCGAGATTTCTTACTTGCTTTCATCAATCTAGTTAAGACACAATTTGCATCTCACATAAAAATCATCCGTAGTGATAATGGACCCGATTTTTCGATCACCCAAATCTTTTCTGACAAAGGAGTGTATCAACTCCTCAACAAAATGGAGTGGTTGAACAAAAACATTGACACCTTCTCAATGTAGCCCGTGCTTTGCTCTTCCAAGCTAATCTTCCTAAACACTTTTGGGGAGATGCCATACTCACTACCACTTATCTCATCAATCACACACCAACTCTGGTTCTCAAAGGCAAAACACCATACGAGGTACTTTTCACAAAATTCCTACTTATAAACAACGTGTGTTTGGTTGTTTATGTTTTGCCTCCACCCACCATCATCATCCTAGTAAATTTGATGCCCGATCCCTTCGTTGCTTATTTCTTAGCTCCATATGGGACCAAGGGTTATCGAGTATATGATTTAACCACCGGAATCTTCATTTCCTGAGATGTTCATTTTCACGAACATGTGTTCCCTTACTCTTTCGCTGCCACACCTATTACTTCAACCTTCACTGCCACACTTTTTCCAATTAGTTTATGGGAAACATCTGAACCCACCTCTACCACCAACCAAAGTCACCCAGAACAAAACACAAACACCCAAACCATGTGATCAGACCAAAATTGGTATGATTTTGGTCCTCATTTCCATTTCTTTTTGCTTGATTCTCGGGCATTTCCCCGTGTTTAATGTTGTTAAATTGAGTGTTTCAGGTTTTATTAGGTTTCAGAAGCAATTGAGATGAAGGTGGAGGACTTGTGCGAAAAAGTCTCACAAATGAGAAGAAACAGGGCATTTTCGCCACTTGGGCAAAGGAGGTCGCCACTTGAGCGCCATGGCGACAGAAGGTCACAAAAACAATCAGGTGGGGTCGCCACTTGGGGTCGCTCTGGCGACCTCCCTTGCAAGTGGCGACCTAGTGCACTCAAGGCATGGTCGCCACTTATGGTCGCCAGAGCGACCTTGATGTACAAAGGGCGACCTCTTCACATTTCCAAGGTCGCCACTTATGGTCGCCAGAGCGACCTAGAGGATACAAGTGGCGACCTCTACACATTTTGGTCATGTTCACCACTTGACAAAGAGCGAGAAAGATGGTTTTCAGAGCGACCTTTTCATCTAACCGTTTTACGCTCCATGGTCGCCATAGTGACCAAATAGCGACCAAGGCTCCACATCAGCGAATCAAGTCGTTACCAGTACATGTCCATGAGTGAGTATATATATGGAGCGTCTCTTCATTTTCAAACATCAGAAAATCAGAGCAAATCTCAGAGAATTCCATTTTCAGATCTAGATCATCATCCATGGCACATTTTTCATCATCCTCCATTTCTCTCCTTGAACTCATCTAATCCATCCAACCCTCAACACAAAACCTTGATTACTTCACTACATCATTCCTCATCCCACCATTTCTCCACCAAAATCCTTAGTAACTTTCCACCAAAACACCCACATTCCAAGACATTTCCTCAACCTCCATTCCTTGCATCTAGGAGCATAGAGGAGAAGAAGGATTAAGCTTAAAGAAGGTGACCCAAGGGTTATTTCCTTATCATTTACTTCTTTTCATTTATTGCAATTATGTGTAACTAAACCCCTAATCTAGGGGATAGATTTGAGGAACAATTGGTTGTGGGTTTAGTCTAGCTTGTAATGAATCTCTTATGTGTTCTATTCATTCAATTTAATTAGATTTCATTCATTATAATTGACTTGTATATCACTTGTTGATTGCTATCTTGAGTGGAATAATTTGTTATATATTCACATGTGGATTGACAATCTTTGTGTGATTAAGAACCCATTGGATAGGATAGATTAGTGGTGGGTATATCAACCCCACTAATCTAAGCCTCTAAGTGGTTAACATAATGAGATTGGTACATTAATGATGCTAGTAGCTTACCCACATCCAAGTGTTAATCGATCTATTCCCTAGTTCTCTCATTAATTGATTTTATCACTATTCTTATCAAGGTGTTGAGTATTCTATTTTTCATAACATTTTTGTGTATTTTCATTTGAGTAGTTTAGCATTGGTGGCTTTAGAAACCACACATTTATCCAACTCTATGATTTGTTTTATTGTTCTAAGATTAGTCAATTTATCTAATTAACACTCCATTCCCTGTGGAACGAACTTGCTCACTATTTTTGCTATCAAATCACATTTTAAAAGGATTAAGTGGCTTTAAAAGAGTTTTCAAGAATCAACCAAAAACTATTATTTTTACTATTTTGTTGAGTACACAAACGACCTCATCAAAAATGGCGCCACAAACGACCACTACCGATCCCACTAATCTAGACACATCCAACCAGTCGTCCGAACCTAGACAAGAACCAAAGTCATCCAAAATTGAGCCCATCAATCAACTAGAACTCATTGCTCGGTCGACCGAACCATCTGAGATGGAGCCTACCAGTCCTCACTAGTCAATTGGACCCCCAACAAAGGTAGAAATTACAACTGAACCTCGGTTGCGACGCGTCACTCATGCACCTAACTATCTTTAATAGTATCATGTAGAAGCATCCTTGCTTGCACGAAACATCCATTCGTCGCACTCAATGTTGGTTGAAAACAAAGGTATTTTTCACCCTCTATCTCATGTCCTTACTTATGATAGACTTTCACCTATCCATCGTACTTTTACCACTTCCATTTCAGCTGTCAGAGAACCCACTTCCTTTGCTCAGGCCATCCAAGACCCTAAGTGGCGACATGCCATATACCAAGAACTCTGTGCTCTCCTTGACAATGGCATCTGGTCCCTTCAGTCCTTACCTTTGGATAAGAAGCCTATCAGTTGCAAGTGGGTCTATAAAATCAAATTCAATCCAGATGGTACCATTGAACATTACAAGGCCCATTTGGTTGCCAAAGGCTACAGTAAAGTTGAAGGTTTTGACTACCGTGAAACCTTTGCACTGGTTGCTAAACTTGTCACTTGCACCGGTTGCTAAACTTGTCACTGTCTGGCTAATTCTTATTGTTGCTTCCTCTAAGAATTGGCATCTTCGTCAACTGGATGTCAACAACGCCTTTCTCCATGGTGACCTTGAAGAAGAGGTTTATATGTCATTACCTCCTAGTTTCGGACGAAAGGGGGAGACACGAGTATGCAAACTCCATAAATCCTTGTATGGGCTCAAGCAAGCTTCTTGCCAATGGTTTATCAAGTTGTCCAATGCACTTACACAGACGGATTTCTCACAATCCAAATTAGATCACTCATTGTTCATCCGAACCCATGGTAATTCTTTCATTGTTCTTCTTGTTTATATGGATGACATTATCTTGGCAGGAAATGATCTATAAGACATTGAGGAGATTAAAACCCATCTCATGCAACAATTCAAACTTAAAGACCTTGGCAACTTGAAACATTTTCTGGGCATAGAAATTTCCCGTTCCAAGAAAGAATTTTCCCTCTCACAACGAAAGTATGCTTTTGAAATATTGGAAGACACATGGTACTTGAGAGTTAAACCAGCTAATTCACTAATGGAACAAATCTTTTCACTCAGCGAAGAAGAGGGTGATGACATCAAAGATCCTTCTTCCTAACGTAGACTTGTTGGTAGACTAATTTACTTGACTATTACACTCCCAGACTTAGTTTATACGGTACATATCCTTAGCCAGTTCATGGACAAGCCTTGTGCCCCACACCTAGAGGTGGCACAACAAGTTTTACAGTACATCAATCACACACCTGGACAAGGTATCTTCCTTTTTTTAACTAGCTCATTACAATTGAATGCATTATGTGATGTGGATTGGGCTGGATACCGAGACACAAGACAATCAGCTACAGGATATTTCATTTTCCTTAGGCACTCTCTTATCTCTTGGAAAACCAAGAAGCAAACCATTGTTTCTCGTTCAAGTGCGGAAGCAGAATACAGCTCCATGGCATCAGTCTGTTGTGAGATCACTTGGCTTCAGTACATCTTACATGACCTTGGGATTGAACATTCACAACCGGCCAATTTTTTTTGTGACAACCAAGTTGCACTTCACATTGCGTCTATTCCCGTGTTTCATGAGCGCACGAAGCACATAGAAATTGATTGTCATCTTGTGAGAGAAAAAGTTCAAGTTGGGACGGTCAAGAATTTTCATGTATCCACATCAAAGCAACCAGTAGATGTTTTCACTAAATCATTGGGTTCTCCACAGTTTTCGAATCTACTTAACAAGTTAGGAATGATTAACATCTATTCCAACTTGAGGGAGAGTGTTAAGGATCGTGATTCTAGTCGTGATTCTAGCACTAATTGATGTTAAGGATCGTAATCCTAGTTGTCATTCTAGCAGTAATTGGTCCTTGACTATTCTCATTTATTTTCCCATTTATTCCCTTGATTCTTTCCTTTGTACCATTAATATTGATTGGTTGACTTTCTTGTATTTAGTTGTACATTTCCTATTTTAGCTGATTGGCTATAATTGTGGCTATAATTCATGTAATCGCCCAAATCATGGGATGTAATTATGACTTGATAGTATATATATACAATGGAACCTCCAATGTGAAGGTATCAAATTCTACTCAATTCATTGCAATTTTCTTATCCCCCAACAAATCCTTATTTTCTTTGCAATAGCTTCGAATTTGATTATGCTGTTTTCTACAACAACTCAACTGATCATCTAAGTTATTGGGCCCCAAGTCAACTACACTCAAAAAAGTTTCGTCTTTCTTAATGTTTACACAAGTTTGTTCCATCTTCAAGTAAATGTAATAAGAGAATGTTATTGTAAGTGCCTCACTTTTTAATTGGCTAATTTCGTTGACAAAATCACAATGGGGTTTAATCTTGTAAGGGTAGTTTAGAATTGAAGAAATTCTTCTCAAATGCTTAAGAACCTCATTGTGGATTTCAAGAGCGTCAAGGAATGTAGCTTACTTGATCTTGACTTCTTATTTGAAGAGATGTAGTTGCACACACTCACAACCCATGCATGTTGTTGTTTCTTGTTGTTGTTATGTGTAAATATGTGTGTTTCTTACTTGGTTATTTGATTGCATCATTGGTTGATATATACCATGTCATATTAGGCATTAGGATGCATTCAAATGTCACTTCCCACACTTGCACTTCATGATTGTTTGCCTTGAGTGTGATGTAATTTGTTTGCTGAAGTTATTCAGAAACGTCCGCGTGTTCACGTTGGTGTGCTTGATGTTGCGCGAAGATCGCCCTTGGAGAATGCTCTTGGCTTCTTCTTGGTTTCACCATTATTGGTGAAACGACGGTTTGATCGGCGACCCTAACCGCCGAATGTAAACCGCTGTTTTAGTCCAGAGAGTTCTGGACTTGTTCTATGGTTACGATCAGCGGCCTGACCGCCATTCGAAACCACTGATTGGACTTGATTGAATTTTAAACAGGTCAGAAATTGACGGTTTGTATTCAGTGGCCTGACCGCCGAATGAACCGCCGATTGTAACTTGGGTTCTCTATCCCAATTCGGCGGTTAGATCGACGACTCACACTAGACCGCCGATCCATTCCAGTGGTGACGTTTCGCATTTGGCGGTTTGTGATTGGCCGCTTGACCGCCGATTCAAACCGCCGATTCAAACCGCCGATCGTGTGCTTTCAGGCAAACTTTTCAAAATGATGTCACTTCGCTTGGATCTCATATATATGTCTTGATAGCCTTTGGTCATTTTTAGAGAGCAAAAATTACATCTTTTGAAGGCTTTTGAGTTTCTTCTAAGCTAAGGTATCAAGATTTCATTTTTATTACTCAAAACACGAAAACCCATCATACTTGTATGTTTCATTCATCATCTAGCATGTTCTAGTTTGATTCTCATAGGGTTTTTCATATTTGCTCACATGACTGGTAGTTAGAACATCACTTACATCACTTCACATGTTCTTTCTCTACAAGATAGTTCTTTTATGACTTGACTTAATTTCAAGATTGTGTTTATTGTGTTTTATGAGTTGTATTGTGGTAGATATTGCATATAGGACTTTGTTGCCTATTTTGTTATGATATATGAATGCCACTTAGCAAAATGATATCAAGGAATGTCTAATATGTTCATCCATGCCTAGATAAGCTAAAATGTCTAACCTTGCATTTTGAGCATCTTGAATATTGTATATATTCACAATAGGTTATTTTATCTTTTCATTTAGAGTCAAGTCTTGTATTTGCCTTTTGGTAGTTTGCAAGCATGAACTAAATTCACTTTTAAAGGCCCGCGGGTAGCAAAGACGGATTAGTAATCATAGGTGTGATGTGGTCAACCTAGATTGTAATTGTATTTGCAATTAGTGAATTGAGGTTCTAGTGTGGCGCACAAAACAGCCCGTGGTTTTTCCCCGTGTGGGTTTCCACTTAAAAATCTCGTGCCATTTACTTTCCGCATTTTCTACACTTTATTTTTGTTGTTGACTAGTTGGGGTTGGTTTTGTAATCTTGATTATTCTCGAAAATTGGTAAAAAGGGATTAAAATCTATTCACCCCCCCCCAGATTATATTAGGACTCATTAATATATATTTTCAGTTATGAATGTCACTGGAAACGCAGACAATGTCAAGGTGATAACAGGGGAAAATTCTATTATAGCTGTTGCAGGAAATCAAAAACTGTTATTCAAGCTGGGACTAGGTAATATATCTCTTTAGAGCAAATTACAGCTAACCTCCCTGAGGTTTGGCATTTGACAACCAGAAACAACTTTATACTTAATTGATAATGACATCCTCTGCCATTAGTCAAAGTTAGTCAAACTTAACAGAGATAAATGTATTTTTGTCCTTTCAAGCCTTTTTATTTATTAAAAAAAAAAATAGATTTAACAGCTTTAAATCTTCACCATTTATCTTGGCCACATTTTTTATTTTTTATTTTTTGTTTTTGAAAAATCTATAAAACTTGAATCTGAAAAAAAAATTCTAGAAATACATCATTGGAAGAACATTGGTGGAAATAGCTAAAAATGACCACATATATTATAGGAAATTCGTTTTTAACCGCAAACGAAATTTTAATTGTTAATAACCATGTTTTTGAGAAATTACTAGAAAGCCCTCATCTAAAAACCATCCCCAAAACACTCTCACCTTTTTCTCTCTTTTCTTTCTCTCTCCTCTCCTCTCCTCTCCTCTCTCTCCCCGATCTCTCTCCCTCAAAGTCACTGTCGGTGTGCTTTGAGCTGTTGCTGAGCGCTGAAGAAGGTGTCACCGAGCACGAGCATCTTTCTGGGCTGCACAACGACGGTGTTGTTACGCTACTGCTGCGTGAACGAAGGGGTGCCGCCGTGCGCGTTGTAGCTCTACGAACAAAGGGGTGGTGCCGCCGTCATTGTCTACCACTGTCGCCATGCGTTGTTGCTTCATGCGTCGTTCACTTGGGATTCACGGTCGTCGGAGCTCCCCTCCACTGGCGATGTGATTTGCAAAAAAAAAGGAAACAAAAAGAAAAACCTAATTTGTGAATTTGGGGAATTTGGGGAAGAAAGGAAATTGGGCATGATTTCAAGTTTCACATATTTCATTTTAGTCACAATTTCAAGTTTCAAATTTCATTTTAGTCATGATTTTAAGTTTCAATATTCAAGTGTTTAGCCATGATTTCAAGTTTAAGGTTTTTTTTTTTTTTTTCCTCTAAAAACTAATTTCAGGGGTACTCTTGTAATTTATGGACATACACTGAAATTTTTTTTTTTTTTTTTTTTTAAAAAGTGGTTATTAACAATTAAAGTTTCAAAAGTGGTTACTAACAAAAGTTTAATATTTCAAATGGTTACTTTTGGTTTTTTTTATTTTTTTTTTATTTTTTTTTCTGAAGAAAATGTTGTTAGATTAAATTTAGATGATCCATTTTTGTTTTTTTTTTTAAAGTCTGAAAAACTTGAATATGAAGAAAAATCCGGGAATCCATATCGAAGAAGAAAAAATTATCTGAAGAAAATGTTGTTGGATTGGATTTTGATGATCCAGATTATTAATTTTTTAATATTTAGAATTTGAAGAAAATTATGGAGATACAACCTATGTCTCCACATTTTTTTTTTTAATTTGTAATTTTCATTTTTTTTTTTTTATAGTGGAGATCCAAATTTGTTTTCATATATTTATATATTTTTATAATTAGATTTCTTTTTATTCATGGGCATTTAGGTATTTTTAGCGGCCAAATCCGGTCAACGGTTAAACTTGACCAGCTTTGACTAAAGGTAGGGGAAGTCATTGTCAATTAATGATAAAATTGTTTTTGATTGTTAAAGGCCAAACCTCAGAAAGGTTGGTTGCAATTTGCTCATCTCTTTAATTATTGTGGATTTCTCTACCTCATTGATTGCTTCTTTGCAAACTTCAGTGAAAATATATGGAAGAAATTTGCGGTTTTAACTCTTCTTTTTGCTATTTAGGCATTGGAGTAGCAGAGCAGTACTTGTTAATGTATATAATGTATATATAGTTTAGAATTATTTTTGTCTAGTCTCAAGTAGAGGCTTCTTTAGTCTTTTCATGCTTCTATTAATCTATTTGCTTTATCTTGTTTGAGATTTTCCTTACAATCCAATTTTTTCTTCACACTTCTCTTCTAAACACACTCCATTTCTAAAAATTTAAATTTTAAAAAAATTCTAAAGACACTCCATTTTGTTCCAAATTTATCCTTATATATATATTTTCTTTTAAAACACTCCATCCTAAAACTTTATTTTTTTATTAAAAATAAACCTAATTTGACTCCTTTTCTCAAAAAAATTTAAAAGCCAACACTTAAAAAAAAAAAAAAATCTCCAAATTTTTTTTTTTGAAAAAAAAAAAAAAATCTATAAAAAGCAACCCTTTAAAAAATTTAAGCTAACTGAATTGGCTCTAATTAAGTTTGTAATTCAATATTGAGATTCTGTACCTGGCTTTCATTAATTTAAGTATTTTTTAAACAAAAAAAATTCATTGATTTAAGGTTTTTTTTTTGTTTTTTTTTTTTTAAAAAAAAAAAACAAAAAAAATTTCAATAAGCGGCGGACCAAACAAATAAATTGTCTTCAATCAGTTTACAAAGTCATGAAGGAAATCAGAAACTTAGAAAAAGAAAGATCACAACAAACACATCCTAATCAACCTGATTACAAGAGTCCAGAGAGAAAGACAAAGAAAAATCATCCTACTGTGTGCTGATTCTTATCACAACAAACAATCCACTAATTCAATGTTCTCCTTAAGTTTAATAAACATTTAGCATGCATAGACAAATTAGATCATGTACATATATATTTTGAAAAATATGTTTTCGGATTTGTGAAACAAGAAAAAAGAAGATAAATAATAAAATAAATAATGTTGGAGTTTATGAAAATTGGTTTGTGTGTTTAGAATTTTGTTTTTTGCCCTCTTTAGTAATTTTAATTAGGATAAATTTGTCATATGATAATTTTTTTTTTTTTATATAAAAAAAAATGGAGTGTAAAAAGATAATTAATGGGTTGTCAACATCATTCCTAATTTTGTTTTTAGGTTATATAGTTGCAGTCCACTCTTTTCAATTGTCGTTGTGTATTCTTTGTTTCCTCTCTTTGTTTTATCAGACATGGTTTTGCAAGATAATGTGAGATATCATTTTCTATGTTTTGTTAATGTATTTGAGTTGATTTACATGGTATCAGAGCTAGAAAGAATAAGTGAGCGAGCGATCTCAATAAGGTGTCGATGTTTTCGCTCATCAATTCCATTTTGCTCAGGTGTATGAGCATAAGAAGTTTGATGAATGGTGCCTTCAGAGTCTAATAGTCGTTGAAAACCTGTACTCAAATACTCACCTCCTGAGTCAGACTGAAAATAGTTAATAACAGTAGAGAACTGAGTTTTAACCATAGCATTAAAAGAAGTATAAATTGATAAAAAATCAGATTTTTTGCTCATGAGGTACAACCAACAATATCGACTGTAATCATCAACAAAAATAACATAATATCATGCACCCCATTAGTAGGCAAGGGAGTTGGACCCCAAACATAGAATGCACAAGTTCAAAAGGTGCAAGACTAGATGAAGTACTGCTATTAAAAGGTAAAGTAGAATGTTTCTCTAAACGACCACCATTACAATATGAGATATCATGAAAGCTAACATTAGAATCCAACAGACCTTTCTTAATCATAAACTGAAGCCTAGAGCTAGACACATGTCCTAATCTAGAATGCCAAAGATAAAATGGTAATGATGTAGACGACAATTCAAAAGACGACGAATCGATAGATGCAGCAACTGGTGGAGGAAAAAAGAATTGTTCCAAAATATAGAGACCTACGGCTGATTCCAATCTATATCCCAGTTAGGGGTAGATGTTTTCGGGTTGGGTTGGGTTGGGTTGAAAAATTTTCAACCCAATCCAACCCAACGTAAATTTTAACCCAACACAATATTTGTTGGGTTGGGTTGGGTTGATCGGGTTGGGCTTTTAAGCCCAATAGAAAAAATATATTCGAATTCAAATTTTGTTATATGAAAATTTAAATTTAAAATAATTGTTTTCACCCTAATATAATATTACATAGAGTTAAGATTTCTTAAAGGTATTAAAACCAAATCACAACATATAATATTATTGCATAATTAAAAAATATATATATATATATAACAATTTATCCAACTTGGAAAATCTCCATCTAAGCCTCTCATTCATTTTATAATTATAATCACTTCGTCGAATATCTCGTTGTTGGATAATCTATTATTTATTTCAACCAACATAATAGTTTGAGCTTCTGTACAATTATTAGAATTTTTTCTACCAAATTATTAATCGAATCCTAAGAAAAAAAAAGCATTTTAAAGTACAATCAAGGATGTGCCAATTAATATAAAGATGAAGACAATATAATTGCATAATTTTAATAAATGTATTATATATTATCGTATAAAATATTCAAAATTATGTATTTATATTTGTCATTTATAATATCATAAATGGTGCATAAGTAAAATTTTTAAATATTTTAAAATATGAGATTTCATAATAAATATAATCATAAATAAAGTTATTTAATTTATTTTTTATTAAAAATGTCGGGTTGTCGGGTTGGGTTGGGTTATATTTTATTAACCCAACCCAACCCAATCTAGTCGGGTTGGGTCGGGTTGGTCGGGTCGGGTTGGGTTAGTGCCCACCCCTAATCCTAGTGGTGCAATCCTGCAATAAACAAGAATGAGAAGAAAAAATAACATTTAATCTCATATCAGTAAGTTGACTAACTGACAAAAGATTAATAGAAAGATGAGGAACATGAAGAACATTTGGAAGGGACCTAGTAGACTGAGTAACTGAACCAATGGAGCCTAGAGGCATAGAAGCTCCATTAGTAGCCATAATTGAGATGAATTTAGAAGGTGCAATACAATGAGAGAGAAGATATTTATCATGAGTCATGTGATGTGTAGCACCTGAACCATGATCCAAGTAGTAGATGAACATGTAAACATTGTACTAGACAAACCTACTAGTGATTCAAACTGAGTGCTAGAGGATGCTAAAAAACCAAGAATCCAAGCTACCTCCATTGCAAGGGAGGAAATATTGGGAGAAGATTGAATTTCTGAGGTGGTAGAAGAAGACCCAACATTAGCTGTCACTATTACTACCTTGGGGTTGAAAAATTGCCTAGAGCCACTGTTAGTAGATTTGTTAGCGTTACTCATCGGGTAGGCACTCTTCCAATAACCCTTCTCATGACAATAAACGCACCCATCTGATCGATCATATATTGTATATATTTTTTATCCCCATTCCTCAAATCAATTGCTTGCTTCTTGAGTCTTTTTAGCGCTTTAATGGGTGTGTTTGAGTGTTTTCAGGTTATTGGACCAGATTGAGTTGTTTGAAGAACTTCATATAAAAAGTGTTATTTTGAAGAAGTCTAGGGTCTTTTCTGAAATTGAGCAAAAAGCGCTCTCATACCGCTGCTATTTTCAGAGAAAGGCGTCGCAACGTTTATCGGACAGAGGAGACCGCTGTGCAAAACGCTCCATAACCGCTGCCAAAGTGGCAGCGTTCCCAATTGTGGAAAACCGCTGCCATACCGCTGCCAAAGTGGCAGCGGTCAGGCATCGGTCCGGCCAAAACTCCGCGATTTAATAGGTTTTTCCATTGAAGCCCGAGCAGATATAAATAGAGGAGTTTTCTATTCAGAAGGGTGTTCGTCTGGGGAAAGTTCAACAGCCATCATTCATAACCTAAATCACTCAACAAACTTTCTTTCACCAGGCATATAGAAGATTTGAAAATGAAGGAGAAGATTTCAGCATCAGAGATTGGAAGAGTGTCTACTATTTCCATGGGTTCTATCACTTACTTCTCTCTTCTTTTTATTTCATCTATGTGTAACTAAATCCATACTAGGGATTCAATGTGAACCTCTATGAATACTCTTTGTTAGAATTGACTATATTTTCATAATTCAAGTTTCGATTCATTCAATTTGTAATTTCTTCTTGTCTATGCATGGTTAGTGCTAGTCTTGAATCTAGGGTTTTATATGTTAAGGTTGAGATATGTGTGGGTTTCACCATTCTTAGCCAATATTCAATTGTATGAATGAATTTATCGTAGCAGGATATTGCACGTTATCTTTGGTTCTCTTGTTCTTGTGCTTAATGGGTTCTCAATCGTAGTCTACATGCAGGTTTTGCTAATGACTGTGATTGAGAATACTTGATTGTGTGCTTTGTGGGTTTTAGGTTATAGTTTACATGCAGGGTTTGCTAATGACTTAACTGAGAACGCTTGGTGTATGGTTGATGTATTTTTTGCTATAGTTTACATGCAGGTTTTGCTAATGACTGCAGTAGAAAGTACTTGATTTATTCCAGGACCACATAGCACTAATTATACATAATTTAAGAACGAACCCTTAACTTGATTAACATTCTTTGTGAAAGTCAATTCGAAGCATTGAGTAAACGTAGTTAGGGATCATTGATGACCTAGTCCTCTCACCTTTGATCACATTCACATATTCTTGTTAACTGCTTTCTTAGTTTAATATAGTTTTAATATCAAATCAATCAATCAATCAATCTCAAATCTCTTGGTTACTGTTAATTGCTTAGCTTTAATTAGAATTAGTTTTAGTCGATAAATCACTTTTCCTCGTGGGAATGATCCCTACTTGTCACTGTACTTATCTCACGATTCGTGCACTTGCGAGTTAGGTTTTTATAACACGATTTTACACATCAAGTTTTTGGCGCCGCTACTGGGGAATTAGTGAATTTATTGGTTATTTCTAGTTTTAGTTTTAGTTAATAGATTTATTAGTTCAGGTAGTCGAGTCATTAATTTTTAGCTTTTTAGATTTTTCTTTTTATTTATTCTTTCTCCTTTTCTTTTTCAGAGTTTACTAGTGATTTGTTTGTCTCTTTACAGGTATTGACAACAGATGCAAGTTAGAAGATCTCAACAGGGAGAATTATTACCTTTGAACGATAACATAGATCGTATCAGAAATTTAGCAATGGAAGACGAGCAAAATCAGGAACAGAATCAAGAAAGGATGCACCAGGCTCCTAACCTTGTTCCTAATCCAGTATTTGAGCCAGAACCCATCAGAACTATGAAGGATTACAGTAGACCAGTTGTGAGCAATGATCCTTTGTGCATTGTGCTAGAACCTGCAGCAAGGAATTATGAGCTGAAGAGTAGCCATTACAATCAGCTGCCCAGTTTCCATGGTTTACCAGATGAAGATATACTCTTGTTCTTCAGAGAGTTTTACGGAGCAATACAATCCCTACCTAACTACAGGATTACTGAAGATCAGCTACGTATGAGATGCATTCCGCATGCATTGAAAGGAGAGGCGAAAGCTTGGCTGTTAACTTTGCCTCCTGCATCTTTGAGAACATGGGATGAAGTGCGAGAAAAGCTTACTGATTAGTATTATGCACCTCAGAAAACCAGTGAAATCCGAGCCAAAATTTTGAGTTTCTTTCAGCAAGACAACGAGACTTTTTATGAGGCATGAGAGCGTTTCAAGAAATATACCAGGGACTGTCCTCAGCATGGGTTTCTGACCAATCAGTTGTGTAAATGGTTTTATGATGGTCTGACTGAAGTATCAGGACTTCTAGTGAACAATGCCTGTGGTGGATCTATGTATGACAAGTAGCCTGATGAGGTGTACGAGATCTTTGAGAAGTTGGCCCAGAATTCTCATCATAAGAATTCTAGAAGGAAGAAGGGTATCTATACCGTGGATGCTAGCAAAGAGAGTTCCATTCAGATGACACAGATGATGAAGAAGATAGATTCTTTTGCTACTGAAATTGGTCAATTGAAACAAAAGGTGTTTATGGGAGAGCACCAGGCAGCAGGTCCTGGACCTGAAGAAAAAGAAGTTAATGCCATGAACAACTTCAACCCCAGACCTAGGAATGACCCATATTCCAACACTTACAATCCAGGGTGGAGGAATCATCCTAATTTTTCATGGTCAAACAATCAGAACACCGGTAACTAATGGGGAAACAACAACAGTAATCAGAGACAGATTAACACCGGTGCTCAGCAAAACTTCGAATCTCAACCAAAGAAGCCTTCAATGGAAGAATTACTGCAGCAAATGCAACAGCAAATCAAGCAGCAATCGCAGGACATGCAGCAGAAATCATAGCAATTGCAGCAACAAATGCAGCAGCAAATCCAGCAATTAGAACAGCGTATAAACCAAAGGTATGATGTACAATTTCAGAATATTAATGCTTCAATGAAGAAGACAGAGATTCAAGTTGGGCAACTAGCTGAGTCTCAACAAAGAATGGAACAAGGAAAATTTCCAAGTTACACTGAGCAAGCTAAAGCTATGACAATTCTCTGAAATGGTAAGGTGCTAACTGATAATCAACCTGCTGAACTTTTTGATAAACCTGTTACTGTTTCAGGTTCTTCAAAAGAAAAGCTCAAGACTCAGGAGGATGAGATAGTGGTGGAAAAGTCCAAGGATTCACCACTCATTCACAAGTCAGCAAATCCATATGTGCCACCCATCCCATTCCCAGGAAGACTGCAAAAGAGCAAGTTGGAGAAGTCATACAAGGACATATATGACATCCTTTCAAAAGTCAATGTCAACTTGCCCCTGTTGGAGATGATTCAGAAGATGCCTGCATATGCTAAGTTTTTCAAGAGCCTTCACACATACAAAACAAGATTTGTAGAGAATCATCAAGAATTTATGACCGGAAGTGCTAATGCAGTCCTTCAAAAATCGTTACCACCAAAACTTCAAGATCCAGGTAGTTTCTGCATCAACATTACTATTGGTGGTACAACTCTGGAGAGGGTTATGCTAGACTTAGGAGCCAGCATCAACTTAATGCCGTCAACTATCTATGAGCAATTGGGTTTGAATGATCTGAAAAAGACAACCATGTCGCTTCTGTTAGCCGATGGTTCTGTAAGGTACCCTAAGGGTTATGTGGAAGATGTGCTAGTACAGGTAGAAAATCTTATTATTCCTGCTGACTTTTTGGTGTTAGATATGGATGAAGGTGCCAAAGATAGGAACTGCAAGCCAATTCTTTTAGGGAGACCCTTTATGGCAACTGCAAAGACTTTTATAGATGTCCAGAATGGGAAGCTAACGATGACTATGTTAGATGAGACTGTAGAGTTTAAAGTTTTTGAGTCCCTAAAGTTCCCTGAAGCAGTCGACGATTGTTACTCTGTTGAATGTAATGCAATTGAAGTGGTAAAGTCGGCAGTACAAGATGAGTTGTTAGAAGACATATCTGAGGAATTGTTAGATTGGGTTTGTGATGTGTTTGAAGATGATGAAGAACTTCAGCAGATAGGAGTTACAAAAGAGGATTCTGATATGGAGAAAATATATATTGAAGGGGTAGATGAGATCAACAAATCATTAATCCCATCTATTAGTTCTCCCCCTGCATTGGAGCTGAAACAACTTTCTTCTAACCTCAAATATGCCTTTTTAGGGGAGAATGAGACTCTTCCAGTGATTATAGCTTCAGACTTAGAGACAAAAAAAGAAGAAAGACTCTTGGCGGTGCTTCAAGAACACAAAGCCGCAATTGGATGGACCATAGCAGATATCAAGGGAATAAGCCCTACCATTTGCATGCATCACATTCTTTTAGAGGAGGGTATGAAGCCATCTAGAGAAGCTCAGAGAAGACTTAACCCGAACCTGAAAGAGGTGGTCAAAGAAGAGGTCCTAAAGCTACTCAAAGTGGGTATTATATACCCTATATCTGACAGCAATTGGGTAAGTCCGGTTCATGTTGTGCCAAAGAAATCTGGAATCACAGTGGTAGCTAATGAAAACAATGAACTGATCCCTACAAGGAAGACCACGGGATGGAGGGTGTGCATAGACTACCGCAAGCTCAACACGGCAACAAAAAAAGATCACTTTCCTTTGCCATTCATCGATCAGATACTTGAGCGTTTGGCGGGACATGCTTATTACTGTTTCCTGGATGGTTTTTCAGGATATAATCAGATTGTCATTGCCCTAGAAGATCAAGAGAAGACAACATTCACTTGTCCTTTCGGTACCTTTGCTTACAGAAGAATGTCGTTTGGGTTGTGCAATGCCCCTACTTTCCAAAGATACATGATGTCAATTTTTTCCGACATGCTAGAGAAATATATCGAGGTATTTATGGATGATTTTTCTGTTTTTGGTAGTTCTTTTGACCACTGCCTTGATAATTTAACTAGTGTTTTGAAAAAGATGCACTGAGACTAATTTAACTCTCAGTTGGGAGAAAAGTCACTTTATGGTGAAATCTGGAATAGTGCTAGGACATGTGATATCTGATAAAGGCATAGAAGTAGATAGAGCTAAAATTGAAGTAATTGCTAAACTTCCACCTCCTACTTTGGTAAAGGGTGTGAGGAGTTTTCTTGGTCATGCAGGTTTTTACAGGCGTTTTATAAAAGATTTTTCAAAAATTAGTCGCCCCCTGTATAATCTGTTGACCAAGGAATCTACATTTGATTTCAATAATGAATGTATGCTTGCTTTTACAACTTTGAAAGATAAACTGACATCTACTCCTATTATAATGCCTCCTGATTGGTCCCTTCCATTTGAATTAATGTGTGATGCATCAGACTATGCTGTAGGTGATGTTTTAGGACAGCTAGTAGATAAATTGCCATATGTTATTTACTACACTAGTCGCACTTTGAATGATGCACAATTGAATTACTCCACTACAGAAAAAGAGTTACTTGCTGTTGTTAGTGCCCTGGAAAAATTTCGTCAATATTTGATTGGGTCTAAAGTAATTGTTTATTCTGATCATGCTGCTTTGAAATATTTACTAACAAAAAAGGAAGCGAAACCGAGATTACTCCGATGGATCCTTTTATTGCAAGAATTTGATTTGGAAATCAGGGATAAGAAAGGCAGCGAGAATGTGGTAGCTGACCACCTTTCTCGACTAGTGGAAGAGGAAACTGGAGAAGGAAGTACCAAGCTTATACCAATAAATGAGACCTTTCCAGATGAACAGCTAATGAATGTGGAAACCAAAGATCCATGGTACGTAGATATAGTGAACTATCTTGCCAATGTCATCGTACCAGCCGACCTGAACTCTCAAGCAAGACGAAGATTCATCTCCCTCACCAGGCAATACTTTTGGGATGAGCCATACCTGTTCAAATATGGCGCTGATCAGATCATTTGGCGATGTGTCCCTGAAGAGGAGCAGCAAGATGTTCTGAAATTCTGCCACAACCTTAGCTGTGGAGGGCACTTTAGTGCTAAGAAGACTGCTCTGAAAGTTCTCCAATCAGGTTTCTTCTGGACCTCTTTATTTAAAGATGCTTATACTTTTTGTATTTCTTGTGACAGGTGCCAAAGAACGGGGAACATTGGTAAGAGAGATGAGATGCCCCTTTCAAGTCAGTTGGTGATAGAAATATTTGACGTATGGGGAATTGACTTTATGGGTCCCTTCCCATCCTCACATGGGTTCACTTTCATCTTGGTAGCTATGGACTATGTTTCGAAGTGGATTAAAGCAATTGCAACCAAGACAAATGATAGCAACATGGTGGTAAAATTCGTGAAAGAGCACATATTTGCTAGATTTGGGACACCGTGTGCTATCATAAGTGATGGTGGGAGCCATTTTTGTAACAAGGTTTTTGCCTCTTTAATGAAGAAATATGGTGTCAAACACAAAGTGGCAACCCCATATCATCCTCAGACTTCAGGACAAGTGGAGGTGAGCAATAGGAAGATTAAGCAGATATTAGAGAAGACAGTGCAACCAAATCGAAAGGATTGGTCAACTAAGCTTAATGATGCATTGTGGGGGTTAGGGGTGGGCGTTTTCGGGTTGGGTTGGGTTGGGTTAAAAAATTTTCAACCCAATCCAACCCAACGTAAATTTTAACCCAACCCAACCCAACCCAATATTTGTTGGGTTGGGTTGGGTTGGGTTGGGTTGATCGGGTTGGGCTTTTAAGCCCAATAGAAAAAATATATTCGAATTCAATTTTTGTTATATGAAAATTTAAATTTAAAATAATTTTTTTCACCCTAATATAATATTACATGGAGTTTAGATTTCTTAAAGGTATTAAAACCAAATCACAACATATAATACTGTTGCATAATTAAATATATATATATATATATAACAATTTATCCAACTTGGAAAGTCATCATCTAAGTCTCTCATTCATTTTACAATTATAATCACTTCATCGAATATCTCGTGGTTGGATAATCTATTAATTATTTCAGTCAACATAATAGTTTGAGCTTCTGTACAATTATTAGAGTTTTTTCTACCAAATTATTAATCGAATCCTAAGAAAAAAAAAAAAAAAACATTTTAAAGTACAATCAAGGATGTGCCAATTAATATAAAGATGAAGACAATATAATTGCATATTTTTAATAAATGTATTATATATTATAGTATAAAATATTTAAAATTATGTATTTATATTTGTCATTTATAATATTATAAATGGTGCATGAGTAAAAATTTTAAATATTTTAAAATATGAGATTTCATAATAAATATAATTATAAATAAAGTTATCTAATTTATTTTTTATTAAAAATGTCGGGTTGTCGGGTTGGGTTGGGTTATATTTTATTAACCCAACCCAACCCAATCTTAAAAGCAACCCAACCCAATCTAGTCGGGTTGGGTCGGGTTGGTCGGGTTGGGTTGGGTTGGCGGGTTGGTGCCCACCCCTAGTGGGGGTACAGAACTGCCTACAAAACCCCAATTGGTATGAGTCCTTATAGGATAATATATGGAAAAGCTTGTCATCTACTTGTGGAGTTGGAACACAATGCCTATTGGGCACTAAAGAAGTTGAATTTCGATTTAGATAAGGCATGAGAGGAAAGAAAATTGCAGATGAGTGAGCTTGAGGAGCTTCGGGACAATGCATATGAGAATGCCAAGATATACAAAGAAAGGACGAAGAAACTGCATGACAGCAAAATCTTTCGGAAGGAATTCCAACCGGGGATGCTTGTCCTTTTGTATCAGTCAAGGTTACGGTTGTTTCCAGGGAAGCTGAAATCACGTTGGCTGGGTCCATATAGGGTTACTCAGATCTTTCCGCACGGAGCTGTGGAAATTGAAGGTCTTGACGGTCAGAAGAGATTTAAGGTTAATGGACACCGACTCAAGTCATACCTGTGTGCATCCAAGCTAAGGATTGATGAGTTTTCCCACCTCAATGAGCCGTAAGGCTCTTTTGCGTCTTGCCCAGACGTTAAATAAAACGCTCAGTGGGAGGCAACCCACCCAGGTATTTTTATATTTTCTTGAAAAAAAAAAATTAAAAATTTGCACCTGATGCACACCGCTGTTACATGTCAAAGCGGTGTGGCAGCGTTTTGGGAAGCGGTCCTCTCTGCCCCAAAACCGCTGCCCAACCGCTGGTATTTTTGGTTTGGACCTCAAAGCGGTATGGCAGCGGTCACACCTGACGTGAACCGCTACCGGACCGCTGCCAGACCGCTATGTCTATGGCAGCGGTCCTAAGTCAAACGGGGCATTTTAAGCCATCGTTGCCCGGACCAATCACTGAAGACCGCTGCCTGACCGCTGCCAAAGTGGCAGCGGTTCCGCAGCGGTTTTGCACTATTTTATAAGGTCGCTTCGTGCGACAGAAGGGCAGTTTTTTCTTTTTCGTTTTCTTTCTTTTCTTTCTTCTTCCCTTCTTTTTTGCCTCCATTCATGCTCCAGGCCAAGGTATGCTCGATAACTCTGCTCCTTTAGTTTAATTTTTACTTCATTCCTGTACTGTCGTATGTGAGACTCTGCTAATTCCTTCTAACTGATGAAATTCGGCCCCTAGGCCCTAGAGGATGATATTTGCCTGTCTAATGTTCTATTCTGATGAATGTGCTTAATTGTAAACTATAATTGTCAGCTATTTATGAGTCCTAAACCAATTGGAACGAATTTAGGCGACTACTAGACATCAACACGACAATTTAACAATTGATTGAGTTGTTTATGTGCTTTAATGTTAATCTTTGTTAAATTTTACTGTGTGTTGGTTGTGTTAGTGAATAGGAAGTGGAGAATGTACAAGTCCTTTTGGGAAGTTGTGGTGTAGTAATTGCTTGTCGGAGTGCTGCTGAAATTTTGTTATACTGTTTGCCCCATTCTGGAAACTTATTTGCTTTGTGTGCTTCATTTTATCCAGGTATGGTGAGGACTGTCATCAGAGGAGGCCATGCTCCTGCAGACCCCAGTAGAAGGAGAGACAAACGGCCAGTTGAGCCGTCCTATGTCGGCCATCCTGATTATAGGGACAGACTGAAAAATGAGAGGAAATTCATTCTTGAGAGGGGGATGGCACTGGAGGAGTTAGGAGAGACTCTTATCCCTGCCACCGTAGAGGCCAGAGGATGGACAGGATATGTTCGGCAACCTTGTAACGCCAACATCACCCTAGCCCATGAGTTCTATGCAAACATGGTGGACGCTCAGTTCTCCACACACGGGGTGGTGATTGTTCAGAGGGTGCCAGTGGTGATCACAGCGGAGTTGATCAACGAGTATTATGGCTTGCCTCCTATAGAGAGTGCTGATGACGCGTGGCCAAACAAGTATGATCTTGGGTGTGCGCTACGCAGAGAGGGAGCAGCTGGGTGGAATAGGCATAGGTTGCTGAGAGGTGACTTGCATTTGGAGAGCGCTTTTTGGAACCTCTTCATTTCGGCTTCTCTAAAGCCGTCGAGCCACACAGGGGAGATCTTCAATGAGGCCTCTCAGATTCTTTATGCCATCAGGACAGGGAGATACATTGATGTTGCCGGGTTCATTAAGAAGGAGATTTGTGGCTGTGGGCGACAGGTGAGCACTAGTATTATTTTCCCATGTCTGATCACTGCCATGTGTGCTGCAGCTGGTTTGGTAGTTGATGACGACTCTCGGGATGACACATCGGAGCCCGACACTCCACTTTGCCTGTTTACGTGGAACACTCAGGCGAGTGTACGTGGCCTTCCCTTGATTGGAGAGATCGCTGTGTGGAAAAGGCGTCGGGGGGATGACATTCTGGAGGAGCAGGCTCAGCAGGATGAGGACCAGCAGGGTCCGCCCCCAGCTCAGCAGGCATATGGAGATTCTATGCCGGGTTACCAGACGGATGCTGGGGCTGGGTCGTCACAGCAGAGGCCTGAGTGGGTCGAGTACATGCTTTCCACGATGAAGGACTATGTCCATTCTGAGGTCGCCAGTTTGAGGACCGACATGTACTCGCGCTTTGATGCCATGCAGCTCTCGATAAACGAGATCCATCAAGCCACAGTTCGGCCCGCCCAGCCTTCTGACCCATCTCACTCCCATGTTTCAGATGCTGCTGCTGTATTTCCAAAGACCGCAGCCCAGTTTGGAGATTATTTCACTGCTCCCCCTGGAGGTGATTTTTTCGGGCCTGGCTCGAGCTAGCAGCGCGGGGACGACTGATGTGTTTCTTTTCACTTTTTCTTTTTCTTTTTCTTTTCTTTTCTTTTTCTCCTTCATATACACTTTCAAATATTATGTTTTTTTTTTTTTTTTTTTTTTCAGTTTTTACTTTTGAGGATTATGTTTATTAATATTGACTTTGTTTATTTTCTTCTCTTGTTGTGTTCAATTCATGCTGCCTTGTCTTTATCCATGTTGTCATATTTTCATTTTCATACATTGAGGACAATGTTCGATTTAGGTTTGGGGGTGTGACTCCTTTTGTTTTGTTTTGTTTTGTTTTGTTTTAGAGTCTGTCATTCCAGTGTCTTTCAAGACAAGGTACTTTGAAGTGTGCCCTAGAGATAATATGCTTTTCTCAATGAGTTTACACTAACATCTGGCCATTTAGAGTACTATATTGCAGTTTTCAAAACTTATGACATGCTCTGATATGATAGTGGATAGGATGTTGAATTGAATTGCCATGATTAATAGTGGAGACTACCCTTGTGAGTTCACTAAACCAAAAAGCGTACATATATGACACACTATGAGGGTTCTGTTGTTTCTACTCTTTAAACACTTACTAGGTTCGTAGCATTAGATTCGAACTCTATAGGTAGTACATTGAGCATTATAGAACAATCATCATAAAAGATTACACATGTTATATTTTGATCTCGAGTAAGACGAACCAGTGGAAGTGATGATAGACTATGTGTGCTTTAGCTACTTAAAAGGCCTGAAATATTTCCTACCTTATGTGTGTGCTCCATAGCCCTGTTTGAAGCCAAACACTATAGCCTTGTTTTTCTTTCTTCACCACATCAACCGTAACCCAATGAGCCGATATCTTAAGCCTGACCCTATAGCTTGGGATCATATTTTGAGATAGTGAAGAAAAGGTGCTATTTCTGCACGTAACTGTATGCAGATTTCAATGCTAAAGACCAAGGAGAAGAAGAGCTGCATTCAATCCAAAAAGTTTGAAGCCAAAGTCAATTTATTATGTCATTCAAAAAAAAATGCGCAATTGAGTCAAGAAGATTGCAAGCATTCAAAAAAAAAAAAAAAAAGAATGTTAAGGGGTGCAATAAAGTCAATTTATATTGCAAAGCTTGTATTTACTCAAAAGGAGTTTGACAAAGAGAGAAAGGTGAATTATGAAGTATTGAACAACATCAAGTGGTGTCATTCCACTTGTAAAGGAGACCAAGACATTTGTGTGAAGCCGAAAAGGTAATGGAAGACTCTCATGATATGATCCTAGGTTGTTGAATTCCAATTTCCCGTTCTTTCTTGAACCCTCGCCCAATGGCCCCATTACAACCTAAATGAAAGTCTTTTTGATCTGCTGGTTATCCTTATTATGAAAGTAGAGATAGAGCATGTGATTATCTTGTTCATAATGTTTGATTCATTTCATGAGATCTTTTGCATACAAATCAAGCATTCCTTCATTGATATATTCATATGCGATAATTCTTGATATTTCTTGTGCATAATTCCAGTCGCATAAGCTTGATGAGTGATTGTGCCTAGGATCTGTGTGAATTATAAGTGACATCACGTGAGAAGTAGAGTCGAGGCGAATTATATCTATGGCATTTGATGAGGTGTCCTCGAAGCTAAAATGTTTGAGTTGGGCTTTTCTATTTAAAGTATGCAATGTTTTTAGATTTATGGCTGGGTATTATTCTTTACTTATTGGTTTTTGCATGTTGTCTCAACTTGTGCACATTTTGCGGTATTTTGGATGATAGGATGTCACTGGATATGTTTGTGGGTGTCATAGCTGTAAACCCTCAGGAGATAAAACTCCTCCTACTAGAGACACCTAGAGGTTTAAAGGCTTGTAGCATACGCTCAATGCTATCGTGTTCCCTAGGAAAGTGGCTTAGTTAGGATTTGTTTTTCTTAGGTTTAGTTTTTAGGTTTTTGTTTTCTGTTTTGCTCGAGGGCTAGCAAAAGATAGGTTTGGGGGTATTTGATCGGTCATATATTGTATATATTTTTTATCCCCATTCCTCCAATCAATTGCTTGCTTCTTGAGTCTTTTTAGCGCTTTAATGGGTGTGTTTGAGTGTTTTCAGGTTATTGGACCAGATTGAGTTGTTTGAAGAACTTCATATAAAAAGTGCTATTTTGAAGAAGTCTAGGGTCTTTTCTGAAATTGAGCAAAAAACGCTCTCATACCACTGCTATTTTCAGAGAGAGGCGTCGCAGCGTTTATCGGACAGAGGACACTGCTGTGCAAAACGCTCCCTAACCGCTGCCAAAGTGGCAGCGTTCCCAATTGTGGAAAACCGCTACCATACCGCTGCCAAATTGGCAGCGGTCCAGCCAAAACTCCGCGATTTAATAGGTTTTTCCACTGAACCCCAAGAAAATATAAATAGAGGAGTTTTCTATTCAGAAGGGTGTTCGTCTGGAGACAGTTCAACAGCCATCATTCATAACCTAAATCACTCAACAAACTTTCTTTCACCTGGAATATAGAAGATTTGAAGACGAAGGAGAAGATTTCAGCATCAGAGAATGGAAGAGTGTCTACTATTTCCATGGGTTCTATCACTTACTTCTCTCTTCTTTTTATTTCATCTATGTGTAACTAAATCCATACTAGGGATTCAATGTGAACCTCTATGAATACTCTTTGTTAGAATTGACTATATTTTCATAATTCAAGTTTCGATTCATTCAATTTGTGATTTCTTCTTGTCTATGCATGGTTAGTGCTAGTCTTGAATCTAGGGTTTTATATGTTAAGGTTGAGATATGTGTGGGTTTCACCATTCTTAGCCAATATTCAATTGAATGAATGAATTTATCGTAGCAGGATATTGCACGTTATCTTTGGTTATCTTGTTCTTGTGTTTAATGGGTTCTCAGTCGTAGTCTACATGCAGGTTTTGCTAATGACTGTGATTGAGAATACTTGATTGTGTGCTTTGTGGGTTTTAGGTTATAGTTTACATGCAGGGTTTGCTAATGACTTAACTGAGAACGCTTGGTGTATGGTTGATGTATTTTTTGCTATAGTTTACATGCAGGTTTTGCTAATGACTGCAGTAGAGAGTACTTGATTTATTCCAGGACCACATAGCACTAATTATACATAATTTAAGAACGAACCCTTAACTTGATTAACATTCTTTGTGAAAGTCAATTCGAAGCATTGAGTAAACGTAGTTGGGGATCATTGATGACCTAGTCCTCTCACCTTTGATCACATTCACATATTCTTGTTAACTGCTTTCTTAGTTTAATATAGTTTTAATATCAAATCAATCAATCAATCAATCTCAAATCTCTTGGTTACTGTTAATTGCTTAGCTTTAATTAGAATTAGTTTTAGTCGATAAATCACTTTTCCTCGTGGGAACGATCCTTACTTGTCACTGTACTTATCTCACGATTCATACACTTGCGAGTTAAGTTTTTATAACACGATTTTACACATCACCATCCATAGCAACCTTCGACTTCGGTTTACTAGTGACATGTATCAATCCTTGTGAACCTATAGCAAAAACTTGGGAAGAACCCGAGTGAGACATCAAATGAAGAGACTGAAAATGAGTCTCCTCAGCCAATAACTTATTGATAGCAATAAATCATTGTTATCCTTCTTTATGTTGATGAAATGATTATTACTAGAGATGATAGTGTAGGTATCTGAGGTTTGAAGTCTCAACTGCAGTCTATGTTTGAAGTGAAAGACTTGGGTTCTCTTTGATATTTCCTTGGTATTGAGGTGTTTGCTTCGTCATATGGATACTTATTATCTCAATCCAAGTATGCCTCCAAATTTGTTAATCGTACTTTTATGTTTGATGAACGCATAGCTGATACACCTCTTGAGCTTAATGTCAAGCTCAATCATTCAGATGACACTCTTTTATCAAACTCCACTTTATATCGTGAGGTTGTTGGTTCATTTGTTTTGTTATATCTAAATTTTGATTGGTCGACACGTCATCAAACTAGTAAGGATATTGGAGAAAGGATGTGCCATGTCATTGAAAGTCAACTAGTCAAACCAGGCAAAATGCTGACTAAAAACACGTCATCCGAGTGAGCATGTCATTGAGAAAATAAACAAGTATTATGAAATGCGCTATGAGGAGAGTGGCTTGGCCAGAAGAGAATCTTCGCGAAGCAAGATTCTAGTTAGCCAAGATATCTCCCAAGAGAAGATCACTTGCCTGAATCAAGATTTAATAACATCATTAATACCCAGTGACTAAAAAAGGAAATCTCACCAAGATATAAGATCAAGAATCACACTTTGACAAGGAAATAATCAAGTATGAAATCAACCACATTTATTATGTGATAAGCATCAAACGGGAAAGAGATCAGGATAATCAAGCGAATTCATGCAAGCAAAATCATATCATGATTATACAGGTCAACTACTTGCACGACAAGTTTAAGGTTATTAGTGGGTGTATAATTAAAGCCACACTTTCATTGTAAAAGATACACTGAAAACACATGTACAAGCATTAAGAGAGAAAAGTGAGTTGAGGGTGTAATTAGTTTTCTCATAGTGAACCCCTTTATCGCCGTCATAAGCAACCATGGACATTTCCCCAGCTTAGGGTTTTACCACGTAAAATCGCGTTTCACGTTATTTCTTATTTTCACCATACATAGACCATGAATTACACTGTTGGCTGGTTAATATTTCTCAACAAATGAAAAATCATCATCAATAATTGGAGCTAGAAGAAGGGGCAAGAATTACCACATGAAGTTTGTGATAGTATCACAAGGCAAACATCGGATATGGTGATGGATTGGACCACAACCAAAACAAGATTCCTCTTTCACGAGACAAGAAATTTGAAGGAAACTAATCAATAGGAAGCCCCGCCAATGGGAGCCAATCAGTGGTTATCCCTCACATCCAACCAACTGGTGTAACCCTAGAAGCTCTACAACAAATCCAAGTTGCTTTGAAAGAGGTCATCGAAGAAGCAGCCAGATAAGGGATTACCCTCTTAACAACTGTTAGTGCTAGGTCTCATATTTTGATTGGCTTATTTCGTGGACAAACCACATGTGGGGCTTCATGTAAAAGTAGCTTAAGCTTATGATGGTTGGTGATTTACACAACCAAGGCCCTCTCAAGACCTCAAGAGAAGAAGCATTAAAGGTATATTTTAGTGCTTACTTGCTTTGAAGAGATCTAGTTGCACACACACACTACTCATGTATATCTCTAGTACTTGTATGTTGTGTGTTTTATATGTGTGCATTCATAAGTGTTGAATATCTCTTCATGCATGTTTATTTGATTGCATCTAGTTTATTAAAATGTCATAACAAGTTTAGGCATTTGGATTCAAATTACAAGCTTTAGGGCAAAAACCCTAACACCTACTTGATTGGATTTCGGTTCTATAGACCTTCATGCTTTATATGACCATTGGTCGTTGCTTGCGCAATACACCCTTGGTGAATAGTGATCGAGGGTCTGAATTTACATTTATTGCTTCCATTACATGGTTGTTGCTTACACGTGACAGGTGAGTAGCGATTGATGGTCGATCCTTTAATATTCGCCATAAGCTACCCTTGGTCGTTGCTCGCACGATACACCCTCGTTGAGTAGTGATTGAGGGTCTGGTTTTATTCTTCATGCGGTCCTTTTATGGTTGTTGCTTGCGCGTTACACCCTCGGTGAATAGCAATCGAGGACTAGACGGCTCTCCCTACTTCCATAGCTAGAGGTCGTATCAAATGCTATGTTGAACCCAATCTTGTAGTGTTTTATGCGGTTTGTTTTTGTGAGTGGCACGAATGCCATGGTGGTCATGAGTACCTTGTGTGTCCATCTATTTCTCTCTCCAAGCTATCTTTATTTTCGTAACTTAGGGTGTTTGCCTTTAGGAGTAGATTAACTTAGAAAAGCAAGCACCCAGTTACATTTCTATCCTTAGTTATTCTTTTTGTTTTTCTTATCTCATTCTCATGCTCTCACACACACACGAACATGCTTACACATCACACACACCATTCTTACCCTTGCCATATTCCTATTTACAATGCTTTCAATAATCACTAAAACGTGAAACGATCAATGGATGACACCTCCCTACGGACAATACCCTCGCTTACCGCTTTACTAGTTTTCAAAACTTTAGAGCACATTGTGTAAGACAACTTTATAAATTCTTTTGAATTCGCAATTTCCTAACGATAAAAAAAAAACGTGTTCGTGTCTCAATGGCTGATCTATAACCACCGCGATTATATGAGCTTGGAAATAAGGTCAGATCTTTCTAGCTGTGGTCATAAGTGTGTAGGTGAGCTTTTCCAGGAGGTTGTAGTTTTTCTCGAACTTGGTTATGGCACGGTTCACATGGTAGACAAGTTTTTGGACCCCGTCACCACATTCTTTCACCAAGGCTCCTCTGGTAGCGGTCTTTGATACGGCCAAGTAGAGTTGTAATTCTTCACCCAGTATCGGTTTCACTAGCAAATACGGGCTAGTTAGGTATTTCTTTATAGATTGGAAAGCTTGCTCACTTTCCTGGTCCCATTTCATCTTTTTTCCCTTCCTAATAATCTTAAAGAATGGAGGACACTTATCTGTAGATCGAGATATGAAGCGGTTGAGCACTGCCACCCTGCCAGTCAGTCCTTGTGCCTACTTGAGATTGGTAGGAGATTCGAGATCAAGGATGTCCTTGATCTTTTTGGGGTTGGCCTCAATCCCTTTTTCATGCACCATGAACCCAAAGAACTTTCCTACTGCTACCTCAAAGGCACACTTAGTGGGGTTTATTCTCATCCGGTTCTCTCTTATCACTTGAAGGGTTTGGCGCAAGTCCTCATGATGTGCCATCTGGGACTTGGAGATCATATCATCCACATACACTTACATGGACCTCCCTATCTATTCCTTGAACAACTTGTTTACTAAACGTTGGTAAGTGGTGCTTGCATTCTTAAGACCAAACAGTATTACCTTGTAGCAGTAGAGGCCTTGCCTGGTGATGAAATTGGTCTTGTCTTGGTCAACATGGTGCATCATGATCTGGTTGTACCTAGGAAAGGCATTCATGAAACACAGGAGCTTGTTTCCGGCTGTGGAGTCAACCAACTGGTCTATCTTGGGTAGAGGGAAGCTGTCCTTCGGGCAGGCTTGGTTGAGGTCAATGTAATCCATGCACATACGCCACTTCTCATTGGATTTTGTTACCGAAAAAATCATCATTGGGGTGAAGTTCCAAATAACAACTTTAAGGATCAAGATCGGGTTGGATTCCAATCGGTGAGGTATCAAATGGTTCGATACCTGTGATGCTCTTAACAATAACAACTAAAAACTTAACACAGAAAGTGGATTGAAATAACCAGGTTATTTATTGATAATAACTTTTTAATATGGGTACAAAAGAGTATTTCTTTTAACAATGGCGATGGTCGAATCTTAGTAAGTGGAGGAGATGGTGGTGGCGTTCTCGTGCATGTCGATAAGTAGAACAGGTTGAAGATTCTAGGGTTTTCTAAGAGCTGATTTCGGATCCCCTATCTGTCTAGTATATTGTCATTTATATAGGTCCCGTTGCTTGCCATGCACTCCTATAACTTCGGTTTGGGTTTCAGAAATTATGGGACTTTCCTTGGGGATAAACGAGATTGTCGCGGGATTTGATCCCTAAAATCAAGTGATTCTTTCCTGGGAGGATTCTGATAGAGTTGACTCCTCATTCAAATGGAACTCTTTAAATGGCGGGAAGAAATCCATCTCTTGTGTTTGACTAAACGACGGAGTTTTAGTACTCTTCCTTGGAGCTTCAAACTGGTCTTCTAGGCGTGCGAGTCTTACCTTTGTAAATTCTTCGTTTGGTATCTTGACTGCCTGGTGAGCTGGTTATAATAGGTGGTTGAGTTTTTTGGTACCCCAACCCCTACTAGCTTTGTGATTTCTATGGGTTACTTGGTTGTCTGGGAATCGGGATGCCAACTGATATAGTAGCGGGATACCTAGATAATGCAGCAGCGGGATATTGCGTGAAGAACTCTATATCGGGACACTGGAAGAGCTCTGTATCGGGATACTTGGGTAGAGCTCTATATTGATTCAGATCTCTCTCTTGAAGCAGCCGGATGGTATCCAGAAGATTATTTCTCCCTTGTATCTGGGTGGAAAATTCTTCTTTGGTCATTTGCCAATTTTGGTGGTTAACAGATTTGGTCACCATGACCACATTGGCTATCCATTCGGGGTATCGGGATTCCCTTATGAACTTGGTCTTCAGGAGCTTGTCTACTTCTTCATTTACCGCGGCATTCCGTTTGACGTTGAAGTATCTCTATTTCTGTTTGACCAGTTTGAAGGTTGCATCCATTACCAACTTGTAGGTGGCTAAGGTGAGGGGAATACCTGGCATTTTGTCATTACTCCAGGCAAAGATATCATTATAATCCCTGAGGAGCTCCACTAGGCTTTCCCTGACCCTGCTTTCTAATGCCCCTCCTATCTTCACCACCTTGGTAAGATCGTCCTCACTAACAGGTATTTCCTCTAACTCTTCTGTGGGGTGCCCACTGGGCCATCTTTGATCTTCTGGTTCTTCCTCAATCACGTTCAGTACCTTTCCTTCCTCTAGGATATCGTGATCCTCTTCTGGTACCTCTTTGTTTGATTTGTTGGTCACATATGCACATTGCTTGGCTAGCGCGGTAAGATTAGTGGACACTGCGTAACACCTGCGGGCTGCTTGTTGATCTCCTTGAACTTCTCCCACCCTGGTTCCAACCGAAAATTTTAGCACATTGTGGTAGATGGATAACACTCCCCTAATTCTTGATAGGAATGGTCTTCCTATGATAGCATTATAGGTCGACGAGGTATCAACCGTAACGAAATCTGTCATTATGTTCTGTTGGAGGGGAGCTTCTCCGATTATTACTGGTAGGATCTTTGATCCAGCTAGCATTAGTGAGTCACATGTGAACTCGTACAAGGGCATGGTGCAGCTGTTGTAGAATGAGTTCTTCAAGTTGAACTTCTCGAGTGCTTTTTTGAACAAGATGTCAACACTGCTCCCGATATCAATCAGTACACAGTGAACCTAGCAATTGGCTATTTGTACTGTGATTACCATCGGGTCATCATGTGGTTGAACCGTGTTGTAGACATCCTCTTCTATGAAAATGATTTGGCTTACATGTGGGGGAGTCTTGGGATCCCCTAGTGATCCGAAGTACATCATGACCGATGGTGAGTCAAGGGATCTTCCTAGCATGGTTCTTTCTTGAGTTATTAGTGGTTCCTACTAATGTAAGGCTTCCACTGATAGTGTGAACGATCTGGATCTACTGCATTAGATCCTTCCCCTTATCCCTCCTTCTCTCTTTTGCTTCCAACATCTCTCCATGTACCTCCTTCCCTATCTTGATGTTATCCTGTACTTATTGCAAAAATTCAACCAAGAGGTCTCCCCTTACCAATCTTTCGATCTGGTTGTGAAGGCTGTAACATTCTAATGTGTTATGTCTCACATCCTTATGGAAATCACAGTACTTGTAGAGGTTTCTCTTATCAACCAGGATCTTCATAAGACTGGGCTTCTTGAGTAAACCCTTGTCACAGATGGCAAGGTATATGGTCTCCCAGGATGCGTTGAGAGGTGTAATGGTTGTACCCCTCCTCCTCTCCTATTATCCGGGTTACCTCTCTTGGTGGGGGGCGTCGTTCTAGGAGGGATCCTTCTTACGGGGTACCGCTCCTGATGTAAGGGAAGAGAAAGTGACCGGTAGGTAGACCGGTTTGGAGGTTGGTTCTGGAACTTCTTGATTGGTGCAGATTTTGGAACCTCTTTCTTTGGACGTTTGGCTGATCGGGCTTCATCATGCCCAACCTTGATTCGGAGTTGCTCGTCTATCTCCACCTGCTTCAATGCCCTATCATAGGCTTCCTGGTACGTCTCAGTTGGGTGTTTGGCAAATGACCGGAATAGCCTACCGGCCTATAAATTTCTTTGGAGGTTGGCAAAGGTCTCTTTCTAAGTGAACACCCCCATTTGGATTACCTCTTGTGAAATTTCTCCACATTGGGCCACAGCGTCTCACCATGCTCTTAGATAACATATTAGAGTAGAATGGGATCTTTAGGACGAGGCTTGATTCCTTGAAATTGAGCACATAAATCTTTTGTAAGTTGTGTAAAGGAATCCATACTACCTAGTGTCAATTTTTTGAACCAAGTCTTGGCATAATCTATCAGGGTTGAGGGGAACATCCTGTACATCGCCGACCGGGTAGCTTTCTGGATTTCCATTTGGTGTACGAAGCTTTCTAGGTGGCTCAGGGGATCCTCTGATCCGAAATACTTCTCAACTGGCATTTTGAACGTGGGGGGTAACTTTACCTCCTTAATCCTTCTTGAGAAAGGTGCATTCTGTTAGGATTATGCTCAATAGCAAGAGTGTAATATTGTATTTAACAATCTGTTTCATATTAATAAAGTGATTTCTGGTTTAAACAAATATTATAGCATTTATAGTTGAATATTATAATTGTTAAAGTAAATAATCATAAGGTCTAAAGACTATGAGAAAAGAAGAATTGTTCATACATTTGGATATGTATGTGGTAGACACAATTCTTTAGTTAGTCTTGAATATTGTTCACAACTTAAGTTAAAGGTTGGGCACCTTTATCTTGTTAAAGTTGTAGAATTCTTTTGCTAGCATTTGAGTGGGATCAAATGAGATATGATGAGTCTAAAATCATCGGAGTGTCTTCGAGCAAAAGAGTCTAGTGCACTGGGTGCATTGAACTGGATCAAAATGAAATACTTTATCTATAACCGTCAGTAGATAAAAGTAATTTCATTATCAGGACAATCGGAGAGTCTATCTTAATCCTGAGATAAATGATGGACTTATGGTTGCAAGTGATATCATTTGAGTTATCAATGAGTACGATTATATCGCATAGTCTATCCTCGATAATTTGGTGATATTCATTTGTTAATCGATAGAGGACTTCATTTATAGATATGGACATCGTGGCTCCATTTATCAAATGAGAGTATAATATCATCATATGGATGTTTTGAGGTAATTGGATATTAAATCTCAACGTTGAGTTTTCAATAGTGTCTATTGAAAACATGGCTTCTGGACAAGTCAAAATATCCAAGTTCAAAACGTGGTCATATGAGTAAATATGGTAACTTGGAGAGTTATAGGCGGTCTATGAACTCTTGGCGATTACTGATATTAATCATGAGGATACACTATCTCCAATATGATTGTCTAGGGTATGAATGAGGAAGCATCTTCCTTTTCTGTCTTTATTTAAGAGTTCAATTTTAGCTCTTTAGTGGAATGAGCTAAAATTAATGGATCGGACCTAAGTGAATCATTTGTTGATTGTGATTAGGTTATGTCTATTGGAGCTTAAATTTAGATAGCCCGCCAAGATCCCCAATCCACACAGACTTGCATGGATCACTTGATATATTCTACCGGACCAATTTAGGGTCCATATAGAATTGCATTTAATATATTAAGAATATAATTTGCACATTATTTATGTAATGGGCTGCTAAATTATATTTATATATTAATGGATGACATGTGAGCTTGTTTCTTTTAGTAAGAATGGGTCTAGTTCACATGTGGGCTTTTTATTTAAAGTCCTATGGATTTAATGAAATAAGAAAAATAATATTTGGCCCAATATATACATGTGGGGCGGCAAGGTGATTTAAAAGCCTTAAATATTATTTTGTTTTCATTGTTTAATTAAATAATAATTAATTAATTTATTAATTAATTGTTTAATTAAGAAACAAATCTTTTCTGAATAGGAAATATGATTCCTATTGGTATACTATTGGTAGTAGTATACTTAAATTAAAAGACTTGTTTGACAAGGAAATAAATAATTAATTTTATTTATTAAATCAAATAAGAAGTCTTTTATTTTAGTCAAATAAGGAATAAAAAGATTTATGAGTTTGATTAGGGTTTGGAAATCTTAAACAAAATAGGAATTAGAGTGCAACTAAATCTCCAATATTTTAGGAGTAATAATTGCGGCAACCCTAATTGGTTTTGGTAAAAGAATTCGGCCACCCTAGTTAAGAAAGAGAAAAAGAAAATTTGCCACATATAAGGCTATTGATGATTTTCGGCCAGCCTAGGGTTTATGTGCAGAAATTTTATTTCTTCTTCTTCTTCTTCTCAACTCATAGTTAGAGATCTATTATTCTACTAAAAACAAAAGGAACATAGATTATTCTTTGATGGTATATTGTTTGCTTGTTCATTAATAAGCTTGTATATACTATATCGATTAAGGTTCATGCGAGTTTCAATCATAAGATTGAGAACTCAAAAGTGACCGGAATAATCTTAGGTTCCTTTAGATTGTTTTTGGGACTAACGAATCAAGAAAAGTTTGTTTAATCCAATCACAGGTTTGCAATTCAAAGAAAGGGAGACCACGCTCCTAGGTGATCCACGTTCGTGCTAGGATTGAAGATCTTGCGGATTACCATCGACGCAAGTCAATCGGATCACGCGACAAGAGGTATTAATCTTTTGTTTATTTTTATATCTTTAATTAATCAAAAGGGTTTAAGGTTCATAAAATTGGAAAAATTTTAAAAGCTACTCAAACTATTTTTTTTTAGTCTCGCTTCTGTTGCGGGTACAATTTTTCCCTACAACTGGTATCAGAGCCTGGTTGAACCCTTTTAATTAATTAATGTATATATACGTGGATCGATTTCTTTTTATTGTGATTATGCATGTTTAGAAAGAGATGGCACTCTAGGTATTCGCATATATAATTACATGTGATGTATGGATTTATATATGTTTTATGTGGTTTGTTATTGCTCGATTTTGGTCCTAGATTTTCAATGTATTTTTGGTTTTGGAATTGTAACAAGAAGGGTGGTCTATCATCGCCATAATTCCTTCTTGGTAGTTGCTAGACATTTTTTTTATGTATTAAAAATTGCTGCAGTTTTTTAATGTATTATTTATTATAATGTGCAGTATTTTTTTTTACTGTCATGAATAAAAAAAAAAAAAAAAAAAATTCTGCAGTAATTTATTTGTTTAAATTAAATTGTAACACGTTCTACATTGAAGAAACGAAGCAACCGGAACCGAGAACGAGCACCGTGCGCACCCTAGGAGTGGATTGGGCTGCGCATGGCATGCCCGAAATCAAGTTGGCTGCGCACGGCAGCCTTGCAACCAAGAGGGCTGCGCACGGCAGCCATGCAAGGCCTATGGGCTGCGCATGGCAGCCCCTTACGTGGGGTTGTGGCCGTGCAATCCCGAGGAGGGAGGCCGGAGGATGGGCTTATGGTTAATGGGCCACTCGAAGATCTTGTATTTCTATTTCAATGTAATTTACTTGTTTTTCTAGGATGGGCCAAAATTGTTGCTATTTATTTTATGCTTAAATATTACAATATTTGTTGTTGTATGATAACATGACATATAGAATAGGAGTGCCACTCATATATCTCTTTTGGTATGAACATGCATTGAATGATTTAGGTATCTAAATTGGCATCTAGATAACTTGGTAAATCATTCTATGGGATTTAATCACACGCCTTAAATAATTGAGTGGGAGAAGGTGTTTTTGTAACACCTATGGCTTCCAAGATTAGTTGAGCTTAATTATTTTTTGGTAATTCCCCAAAGGGGCGTCCATGAATGGAATTAAGCAATATACTTCTTTACAAGGATAGACTAGACAATGGACTCAAACGAGATCTACTCCCAAAGGAGGGATTTTCGTGAGAGAAAATTGAGGGTCGATATCTTGGTAACACACTCAATGTAATTTTATTGATATCCTCCAAAGAGTTCTTGTCAGTAAAATTGCAAGGCTAAAATTGAAAACGCTGGTTGTTATGTTAACAATTAGGTGGGACCTAGTCTAACTAGTAAATGGTGCGAACTCCCAAAGGAGGCGTAACATTTATGGGTGTTAGATCACCGTTGAATTTTTATGATTTAGTTATTCAATTAATTCAAGATAAATATTTAAAAGTGCTTTATAATGATTATTTACTTATATATGTTTTGTTTTCATTCAGAAATCATGACCCCATCACTTATGAACATCCTGAAAGATAACACCTTAACTGGAGATAACTATGTAACATGGAAAAGGAAAATTGGGTTGTTGCTGCAAAGTGAAAAACATAAGTTTGTTCTAACTACTCCTAAACCACCTGCTCCTAATATTGAATCAAGCATAATGCAAAGAGATGAGTATGAGCAGTGGAAGACTTTAGATGATATGGCCAAATGTTATATCATGGCCATTATCTCCGACGTGTTGCAACAGCAGCATGAAGGAATGGAGTCTGTTGCTGATATAATGATGTCTCTAGAGGAGATGTTTGCTATGAAGTCCAGGACGACTAAGAGAGAGGCAGTGACTGCTTTTATGAATCTTAGGATGAAACCTGGACAGGCTGTGAAGGATCACATGATGAAAGTCATAGCACATCTCAACATTGCTGAACTGCATGGCGCTGAGATAGATGGTGAGACAAAAATTGATATGGTTGTCAATTCATTGTCAGATTCCTTTGATCAGTTCAAATTGGACTACACTTTGAACAAAAAGGAATACACCTTACAGAGCCTGATGCAAGATGTTCAAAGTGCTGAAAAGATCCTTGTGAAAGGCAAAGGTCAAGAGATTCATATGGTTGGTAAAGTTGCTACTGTTAAGGCCCGTCAAAAGGTCAAGAAACAACAGAAGAAAAAGCAACTTGGGCCTACCAAGAAGGAGACCAAGAAAGTAACCAAGATCAAAGGGAAATGCTTCCTTTGTGGTGAAAAGGGACATTGGAAGAGAAATTGCCCAAAGTCCCAGAACAAGAAGGAAGAAGGTAATTTGAATTATCTTGAAACATGTTTTTTGGCTGATTCTACAGATTCTTGGATCATAGACTCAGGAGCCACTAATCATGTTTGTTATTCCTTGCAGGGGTTCCAAGAAAGGAGAAGGCTGAATAAGAATGAGATCAATTTGCGCTTAGGCAACGGAACGTTAGTGTCTGCAAGTGCAGTGGGAGATATTAGAGTTTGTTTGGATTCTAGAAGGCATTTAGATTTAATAGACGTTTATTATGTACCTCAATTCAAGAGGAATTTAATTTCAGTTTCTTGTTTGAATAAATTTGGATATTCGGTTACTTTTAATAAAGTTTTTATTATTAGTAAGAATGACAAAGTTATTTGCAAAGGTACATTGGAAAACGGTCTATACTTTTTGCATAGAAATATCTCTCACTCGTTAGACACAGAAATAACGGAACCTAATCATAAAAGAGTAAAATTATCAACAGATGAAACCTACCTTTGGCATTTACGCTTAGGTCATATTAACCTTAATAGGATTAAAAGATTGGTAAGTGACGGACTTTTGAGTGACTTAAAGGTTGATGATCTACCAACTTGTGAATCTTGTATGGAAGGTAAAATGACCAAAAGGACGTTCTCTGCCAAAGGTGCCAGAGCCACTGAATGTTTAGGATTGATACACACTGATGTATGTGGACCTATGAGCATTCAAGCTAGAGGTGGATATGAGTACTTCATCACTTTCACAGATGATTACTCAAGATTTGGCTATGTGTATCTCATGCGACATAAGTCGGATGCTTTTGACATGTTCAAAGCATTTAAAGCTGAAGTGGAAAATCAGCTTGAGAAACATATAAAAATCTTGAGATCTGATCGTGGTGGAGAATATCTATCTGGTGAGTTTCAGCAATATCTTATTGATAATGGGATAGTTTCTCAGTTTTCTGCACCTGGTACACCTCAACAAAATGGGGTAGCAGAAAGGAGAAATAGAACTCTATTGGATATGGTTAGGTCTATGTTGAGTTATTCAACACTTCCTATTTCTTTCTAGGGATATGCTTTACAAACTGCAATATACATTCTAAACCATGTACCATCTAAGTCTGTTCCTAAAACACCGCATGAGTTGTGGACTGAGCGCAAGCCTAGTTTACGACACTTAAGGATATTTGGATGTCCTGCGCACGTGTTAAAAGGAAAGACAGAAAAGATGGAGTCCCGTTCAGAAACATGTATATTTGTAGGGTATCCGAAAGAAACTAAAGGATATTATTTTTATAGTCCTTCAGATCTTAAAGTATTTGTTTCGACAAATGCTAAATTTCTGGAAAAGGACTATATGAATGATTTTGTGCCTAAAAGTAGAATTGTCCTGAATGAGATGTCAGGAGATACAATTCCACGAGAGGTTACACAACCTAACCCAATTGTAAGTTCCGATCCAACACAAGGTCAACAACCTACCATTCCTCGTCGTAGTGGGAGGGTTAGAACACAACCCGAAAGATACATCGGTCTGGGAGAATCTGTAGAGAATCTCCCGGACGACGATGATCCCTATACGTACAAGGAAGCTATGGAGGATGTTGATAGTCGCCATTGGCAAAAGGCAATGCAATCCGAGATTGAATCTATGTTCGATAACAAAGTCTGGTCCCTTGTAGACTTGCCTAAAGGGATAAAACTCATTGGGTGCAAGTGGGTATACAAGAGGAAAAGAGGTATGGATGGAAAGGTGGAAACCTTTAAAGCTAGACTGGTAGCTAAAGGGTATACACAGAAAGAAGGTATCGATTACGAGGAAACCTTCTCTCCTGTGGCCATGCTTAAATCCATTAGGATACTCTTATCCATTGCAGCATCTTTAGATCTAGAGATTTGGCAAATGGACGACAAGACAGCTTTCCTTAATGGAAGTCTTGACAAAAGCATCTACATGATGCAACCAGAGGGATTCATTGAAAAGGGCCAAATGGAAAAGGTATGCAAGTTGCAGAAATCCATATATGGATTAAAGCAAGCATCCAGATCCTGGAACATAAGGTTCGATCAAGCTGTCAAAGGTTTTGGATTTATTCAGAATCTTGACGAACCTTGTGTATACAAAAGGATTAAAGGCGACAAGTTGGTTTTCCTGATTCTTTATGTTGATGATATACTACTCATCGGAAACGATGTAGGTGTATTGACATCAGTAAAAGAATGGTTAGCAAAACAATTTGATATGAAGGACTTAGGAGAAGCAAGTTTTATTCTAGGTATCCAAATTATAAGGGATAGAAAGAATAGAACGATTGCATTGTCCCAAGCTTCATACATAGACAAAATCTTGTCTAGGTTTTCCATGCAGGATTCCAAGAAAGGTATGTTACCTTTCAGACATGGAATCAAGCTTTCTAAGGAACAAGTTCCTAAGAATGAGCATGAAGAGCAGTTCATGAGTAGAGTTCCATATGCCTCGGCAGTTGGAAGTCTCATGTATGCAATGCTCTGCACTAGACCAGATATTTGTTTTGCTGTTGGCATAGTTAGCAGGTTTCAATCGAAGCCTGGTCCTGATCACTGGACGGCAGTCAAGCATATTTTCAAGTATCTCAAGAGAACGAGAGATAATATGCTTGTATACTCTGGAGGGGATTTGATTCCCGTTGGGTATACAGATTCTGATTTTCAATCAGATTCTGACTCCAGAAAATCCACATCAGGGGCTGTGTTTACTATTGGAGGAGGAGCAGTTATATGGAGGAGTATCAAGCAATCTTGTATTGCTGATTCCACCATGGAAGCTGAGTATGTTGCTGCATGCGAGGCTGCCAAAGAGGCTGTTTGGCTCCGCCAATTCTTGATTGACTTGGAAGTGGTTCCTAGTGCGAATAAGCAGATCACTATCTACTGTGACAACAGTGGAGCAGTGGCTAATTCGAAAGAACCAAGAAGTCACAAGAGAGGTAAACACATTGAAAGGAAATATCATCTTTTAAAGGAGATTGTTCAAAGAGGTGACGTGACGATTACCAAAATCGCGTCAGCAGAAAATCTAGCAGATCCCTTCACAAAGGCTCTACCTCAGAAGAGTTTCGATGGGCACCTAGAGAACATGGGCATGAGAGATATGACTCATTTGCTATAGGGCAAGTGGGAGATTGTTAGGATTATGCTCAATAGCAAGAGTGTAATATTGTATTTAACAATCTGTTTCATATTAATAAAGTGATTTCTGGTTTAAACAAATATTATAGCATTTATAGTTGAATATTATAATTGTTAAAGTAAATAATCATAAGGTCTAAAGACTATGAGAAAAGAAGAATTGTTCATACATTTGGATATGTATGTGGTAGACACAATTCTTTAGTTAGTCTTGAATATTGTTCATAACTTAAGTTAAAGGTTGGGCACCTTTATCTTGTTAAAGTTGTAGAATTCTTTTGCTGGCATTTGAGTGGGATCAAATGAGATATGATGAGTCTAAAATCATCGGAGTGTCTTCGAGCAAAAGAGTCTAGTGCACTGGGTGCATTGAACTGGATCAAAATGAAATACTTTATCTATAACCGTCAGTAGATAAAAGTAATTTCATTATCAGGACAATCGGAGAGTCTATCTTAATCCTGAGATAAATGATGGACTTATGGTTGCAAGTGATATCATTTGAGTTATCAATGAGTACGATTATATCGCATAGTCTATCCTCGATAATTTGGTGATATTCATTTGTTAATCGATAGAGGACTTCATTTATAGATATGGACATCGTGGCTCCATTTATCAAATGAGAGTATAATATCATCATATGGATGTTTTGAGGTAATTGGATATTAAATCTCAACGTTGAGTTTTCAATAGTGTCTATTGAAAACATGGCTTCTGGACAAGTCAAAATATCCAAGTTCAAAACGTGGTCATATGAGTAAATATGGTAACTTGGAGAGTTATAGGCGGTCTATGAACTCTTGGCGATTACTGATATTAATCATGAGGATACACTATCTCCAATATGATTGTCTAGGGTATGAATGAGGAAGCATCTTCCTTTTCTGTCTTTATTTAAGAGTTCAATTTTAGCTCTTTAGTGGAATGAGCTAAAATTAATGGATCGGACCTAAGTGAATCATTTGTTGATTGTGATTAGGTTATGTCTATTGGAGCTTAAATTTAGATAGCCCGCCAAGATCCCCAATCCACACAGACTTGCATGGATCACTTGATATATTCTACCTGACCAATTTAGGGTCCATCTAGAATTGCATTTAATATATTAAGAATATAATTTGCACATTATTTATGTAATGGGCTGCTAAATTATATTTATATATTAATGGATGACATGTGAGCTTGTTTCTTTTAGTAAGAATGGGTCTAGTTCACATGTGGGCTTTTTATTTAAAGTCCTATGGATTTAATGAAATGAGAAAAATAATATTTGGCCCAATATATACATGTGGGGCGGCAAGGTGATTTAAAAACCTTAAATATTATTTTGTTTTCATTGTTTAATTAAATAAGAATTAATTAATTTATTAATTAATTGTTTAATTAAGAAACAAATCTTTTCTGAATAGGAAATATGATTCCTATTGGTATACTATTGGTAGTAGTATACTTAAATTAAAAGACTTGTTTGACAAGGAAATAAATAATTAATTTTATTTATTAAATCAAATAAGAAGTCTTTTATTTTAGTCAAATAAGGAATAAAAAGATTTATGAGTTTGATTAGGGTTTGGAAATCTTAAACAAAATAGGAATTAGAGTGCAACTAAATCTCCAATATTTTAGGAGTAATAATTGCGGCAACCCTAATTGGTTTTGGTAAAAGAATTCGGCCACCCTAGTTAAGAAAGAGAAAAAGAAAATTTGCCACATATAAGGCTATTGATGATTTTCGGCCAGCCTAGGGTTTATGTGCAGAAATTTTATTTCTTCTTCTTCTTCTTCTCAACTCATAGTTAGAGATCTATTATTCTACTAAAAACAAAAGGAACATAGATTATTCTTTGATGGTATATTGTTTGCTTGTTCATTAATAAGCTTGTATATACTATATCGATTAAGGTTCACGCGAGTTTCAATCATAAGATTGAGAACTCAAAAGTGACCGGAATAATCTTAGGTTCCTTTAGATTGTTTTTGGGACTAACGAATCAAGAAAAGTTTGTTTAATCCAATCACAGGTTTGCAATTCAAAGAAAGGGAGACCACGCTCCTAGGTGATCCACGTTCGTGCTAGGATTGAAGATCTTGCGGATTACCATCGACGCAAGTCAATCGGATCACGCGACAAGAGGTATTAATCTTTTGTTTATTTTTATATCTTTAATTAATCAAAAGGGTTTAAGGTTCATAAAATTGGAAAAATTTTAAAAGCTACTCAAACTATTTTTTTTTAGTCTCGCTTCCACTGCGGGTACAATTTTTCCCTACACATTCATCTCCCCCAAGGGGTTCTTCAGCGTTCCTTGATGCTTTCCCTTTCTCAATTGTTAGGTTTTTAGTTTGTGTTGGCATAATTTCCATATCAAAATGATGTTTTCCTTGTATGTGATTAATGGTCATAGGTTGATGATTTGAAGTTTCAAAGAAAGATGTGGCCAAATGATCAAGCAAGAAGTGTAGGGAAAAATAACGTAGTACACGCAACGGAAGCGAGACTAAAAAAAATAGATTTAGTAGCTTTTAAAATTTTTCCTTTTTATGAACCTTAACCCTTTAATTAACTAAACATATATATAATGAACAAAAGAAGAATACCTTTTGTCGCGTGATCCGATTGACTTACGTCGATGGTAATCCGCAAGATCTTCAATCCTAGCACGAACGTGAATCACCTAGGAGCGTGGTCTCCCTTTTTCTTTGAATTGCAAACCTGAGAATGGACAAACAAAACTTTTCTTTTCTTTTGTTAATCACAAAACAATCAAAAGAAGACTAAGATTATTCCGGTCACTTTTGAGTTCTCAATCTAATGATCGAAACTCGGTGAACCTAAATCGATGTTGTACACACAAGCTTATTGATGAACAAGCAATTAGTGTACCATCAAAGAATAATCTATTCACTCTTTTTTGTTTTCGGTAGAATAAAAAATCCTTTCTATGAATTGAGAAAAAGAAGAAGAAGAATTGAATCAAGCACCACACACACACAACACTTGGTGGCCGGATTTTCTTTTTTCACTTAATGGCCGAATTCTCTTCCTCTTTTCTTTTTAGGGTGGCCGAAATCCTTCTCCCAAAATGGACTAGGGTTGCCACAAATCACAAGCCAAAAAAGGAGTTTGTATTGCACCCTAATTCACTTCTAGATTAAGACTTCAAACCCTAATCCAACTCATAGATCTTTTATTCTAGTTATTTGACTAAATAAAAAGACTTCTTATTTGATTAAATAAATAAAATTAATTATTTATTTTCTTATCAAACAAGTCTTTTAATTTTAGTATACTACTACCAATAGTATAACTCTAGGAATCATATTTCATAATCAGAAAAGATTTGTTTTTTAATTAAACAATTAATCAATAAATTAATTAATTCTTATTTAATTAAAACAATGAAACAAAATAATATATTAGGTTAAACAAGACCTTGCCGCCCCACTCAAATAAAATTGGCCATATATTATTTTCTTATTTCATTTAATCCATTGGACTTTAAATAAAAAGCCCACATGTGAACCAGACCCATTCTTACTAAAAGAAACAAGTCCACATGCCTTTCATTAATATATTAATATAATTGAGCAGCCCCTTAAATAAATAATATGCAAATTATATTCTTAATATATTAAATGCAATTCTAAATGGACCCATAAATTGGTCCGGTAGAATATATCAAGTGATCCATGCAAGTCCGTGTGGATTGGGGATCTTGGCGGGCTATCTAAATTTAAGCTTCAATAGACATAACCTAATCACAATCAACAAATGATTCACTTAGGTCCGATCCATTAATTTTAACTCATTCCACTAAAGAGCTAAAATTGAACTTTTAAATAAAGACAGAAAAGGAAGATGTTCCTCATTCATACCCTAGACAATCATGTTGGAGATAGTGTATCCTCGTGATTAATATCAGTAATCGCCAAGAGTTCATAGACCGCCTATAACTCTCCAAGTTACCATATTTACTCATATGACCACGTTTTGAACTTGGATATTTTGACTTGTCCAGAAGCCATGTTTTCAATAGACACTATCAAAAACTCAACGTTGAGATTTAATATCCAATTACCTCAAAACATCCATATGATGATATTATACTCTCATTTAATAAATGGAGCCACGATGTCCATATCTATAAATGAAGTCCTCTATCGATTAACAAATGAATATCACCAAACTATCGATGATAGACTATGCGATATAATCGTACTCATTGATAACTCAAATGATATCACTTGCAACCATAAGTCCATCATTTATCTCAGGATTAAGATAGACTCTCCGATTGTCCTGATAATGAAAAGACTTTTATCTACTGACGGTTATAGATAAAGTATTTCATTGTGATCCAGTTCAATGCACCCAGTGCACTAGATTCTTTTGCTCGAAGACACTCCGATGATTTTAGACTCATCATATCTCATTTGATCCCACTCAAATGCTAGCAAAAGAATACTACAACTTTAACAAGATAAAGGTGCCCAACCTTTAACTTAAGTTGTGAACAATATTCAAGACTAACTAAAGAATTGTGTCTACCACATACATATCCAGATGTACGAACAATTCTTCTTTTCTCATAGTCTTTAGACCTTATGATTATTTACTTTGACAATTATAATCTTAAACTATAAATGCTATAATATTTGTTTAAACCAGAAATCACTTTATTAATATGAAAAAGATTGTTAATTACAATATTACACTCTTGCTATTGAGCATAATCCTAACAAGAAGATGCCTTTGAAGAGGAATGGACTACTTTGCACAATTAAGGTAATATAGACTCATTCTTCTTCAAGGCAATAGGCACACACACAAAAATCATTTATATGTGTCCCTGCATCGTTGTGCAACATTTATATAGCACATTCACATGTTTTTACATGCTCATGCATTGAACTCAAATTCTCTTACATTGCAGAATTGCATGTTCTAAGACTATGTCTAGGAAACGGCATACATGTGTGACATTGTGCTTATATGTTTATAATTTATTGTTTTTGGACTTGAACATGATCTCTTATGATTCCTTATTGAGTCCCGGTCATTTCGGTTACTCATACATTTGATTTCGAGTCCAAACGATGTAGCTACGCTACTTTTCTTTCTCATTCGTTGAGCTGTGTTCGTCTTCGTTTTCCAAATTGAATTCTCAACCTTTTGTCAAAGTTTCGTAGTTGTCGTTGTGCGTGAGGGAGTCACGATTCGTAATCCGAAAATGGATTCGAAATCGGAGTTCGGAGGCCCGGATATGGCAGAAGAATGCGAGCGAAGCACAAAAGGAGGTTGCTCAGCCAAATGGCCAAGCATGTGTCCACGTGTGACACACGGCTGAGACACCTCTCTGCCTGCGTGTGTCACACGCAGTCCACACATGGAGGTGATGTGTCATCAGCTGATTGGTCGATCTATTTTCTCTCTCTTGCTTCCTTTTAAATATTTTCATTCCCTCCCATTTCCAAATAAGAAGAAAAGAAAGAAGAAACAGCCTAGATTTTCTCTCCAGAATTTTCTCACCTTCCAAACACCATTATAAAGCTCGAACTGTGTATTAAAAGGCTCAGAGAATCGAAATTCACTAACCTATTCATAAATAATTAAAAAGCTCGGATTATTGTTTAAAAGGCTCGGATCTAGTTTAAAAAGGCTCGAAAATGCACGAAAATGCTCGAATCTAGTGTAAAAAGGCTCGGAGATTTTAAAAAGCTCAGGTAACATTTTAAAAAGCTAGGGGACAGTTATAAAAAGCTCGGGAACTGTTATAAAAGACTCGGGTAACTTTTTAAAAAGCTTAGAGACAATTATAAAAGGCTCGGAAACCAGAATCTTCATCGTCTTCAAAACAAGTTTTTTCAGAAACTAAAACCCTAACCTAACCTCATCAAACAAACATAATCAACAACAAATCAAATCAAACCTAATCTACATGATGAAAATGGCATCCAACATCAAACACACATAAACTTATCGAGAGCAAAAACGTGTGAGGAAGAAAACTAACCACTGTCTTTTCAGTTCGCCGGTGAACTCTCTTCGATGTTAGTACTGTAGCTCCGTCGCCGATGAGTTTGCCATCGGATTTTGGTCTCCTTTAGAATTGTAGCGCCGGCAGGTTTTCTCTCTCAAGGGTTTTTTAACGCAGCGAAAAACACAAAGAATACGACCAACGTCAATATTCTGTAATAAACTCTGGAATCCACCAGAAAACAAAGAGAAAACTCTTTAAAACGAACTCTAAAATTTTATTAATTGAAAGATAACTCAGCCTCGCAGCTTACAAGCATATTTAAAGCGAAAAAAACCCTAACTCTAATCCTTGTTGGACAAGAAACGGGCCTAATTACTAAAAATTACCAAAAATAACAAAATTGAGATAATTACATAAATAAATACTACTAACGACCCTAAGCAAGCAAGAATTGATGGCAAACACTTCTGACTTGTAAAACTCAACTTATGACCAAAACGAAACTTTCCTAAAATAGCAAAAATGACAATTACGGGACCTAAACGATGGAATTCGGCTAAAAAAGGGTATGCCATAGCAGCAAAGCTGTTGATTATCTCCTCTCTCGCTGAAACGCTTCAACTGTGAAAGTTTCATGTCATTCCAAATCCGACGCTCTCTAATTGCCCTTGAATTTATGATGTTCTCTCATCATCATATAAGCATCAGCCACTTGTTCTACACCATTTTCTCTCAACGTTTGAAAACAAGACAAAGCGACAAAAAGAGGTATTTTTGTCTAGTCACCTAAATAGGTGCCTTTTAAACTTAAATTAGTAATGTGGTGACTGTCTTACAAAAAGTGCCCCATACAGTGACAAATTTTTTTTGAACTCTTAGCAAGTGTCAATAATATAATATAGTCATGTGACAGTGACTGTCTTTAGCAATGGGGTGTCGATATTTATCAACTGTTGTTTGTTGTGTGGCGTGAGTGAATCACATCCCAGACTTGCATGTTGAAGCCTTTTTGTTTGATTTGCCTGAAATATGTGCTCAACGTTGAAGTTCAAGGTGATATAAATAAGTCCTCTCTTCCAAGACACAGTATTTCCACGAAAAAAGAACCGAGTTCCTAACAGGGTTCATCAATCATTAGTTCTGGCGTTTCAATCCTTTCTTGAGCTTGAGAAATAATGATGCTTGATCACATCAACTCAACATCACTTTCTTTGTGGCCCCGCCATGTTGGGATTTTTGTTTTTCATAGTCAAAGCCCTTTTTTGCTTTCACACCATTTAATTACTTTTCTAGAGGACCACCCCACCACCCAGCAGAACACCCACCCACCCCCCCTAAAGTTTTTTCATAGTCAAATCTCTTTTTTGCTTTCACACAATTTAATTACTTTTCTAGAGGACCCCACCACTACATCTCTAAAGTTTGGGGGACCATTTAGTGAAGTTTCTGTAATTGGTTTGAAAAGCAAAATCAATTCATGTCCAGTATTTTTCATCTCTCTTCCTCACGAGAATCACATAGCCAAGAAATTTCCATTTCTTATTGGTTTTTGTTTGAACGTAACTAGCAATCTTAATTGGTAAGATTTCATAGGTCAGGATCGAATACCACTAACACCAGAGTTTGAGTTTAGTTTATATTTGAATTGTATTGTTGTGAAAGAAAGTTTTAACAAGAAAACAAATCTATAAATGTGTCGAACAAGCCAAAGGAAACCATTTGAAAGTGCATCTTGATTTTCAATGTTGTTGTCAATAGGTCAAGTCTTTCTATTACTTTGTAAACATGGAAGAGGAGTTGTGATTAGTCATTATTGACCAATCAAAAGTAACTTTCCATACACTTCACATATGTGATTTTCATGTTTCTACAAGTCTTTGCTACCGAGTTTTCAAGTCAACTGGCGTGTTTTAAAGGATAAACAACTGAACTTATTGAGAAGAAACTATAACAGAAATCACTCGATAAAAGAATCAACGCAATGACTTGTTAATAGTAAGAATAGTTGATCATTTGTTGTTGTACTCGGAATGGCTCGTGCTTCTTCTCTTCTGCTCCTCGTTATCTATCATCTTTCACTACTTTCCTGGGCTGAAGATGTAAATGGGTTCAATCCAAAGTGCGCATCTTTACCTTGCGGAATTCTGGGGAATATCAGCTTCCCTTTCTCCAATCGAACACATCCTGAGTGTGGGTTGATAATGGTAGATGAATGCGTTAAACCAATTGGTCAGAAGATTCGGTTTGGGAAGGATGAGCCATCGTTTTATATTAAAGACATCAAGCAGGACAATAGTCTTGTACTTACTGACCAAGCGGATGATCAAGAGCATAGGTGTGGAACCTTCAAAAATTTTAATCTCTCCAGCTCCCCCTTTTACTCTTTTGAACTCCCATTCAAGTCAAACATGTTTAGATGCAACGGTACTCATTACAGTAACCTCGGGAATTTCAAGTTATTCTGTAATGAGTCCAATCATTCCATTATCTACTACAATCAGACAATTCATGATTTACCACATATACCAGCTGGATGTTCGGTTATTCAGTCCCAAGTGACTCAGACTCCAAAACATGTCGTCTTTCGTAATATATATACTGGTTTGTTCTTTCTTCAAGTGAATGTGACTAAAGAATGTTCCGGTTGTTATTGGAGAGGAGGGCAATGTCAGAGTGATAGCAATGGAAAGTTTAATTGTACAGGCGCAAAAACAGGTATCAAAATAACAGTAAGGTAGTAGGATTTGCACATGGTGGATCATACATGACCTGCTGTTTGTGTTTCAATGTTTTCGAAGTTGGCTTTCTGTTCTAATTCATTTATATAAGCTGCATATACTCGAATGCCACGCCATAATTCTTTTCTTTCTACAATGATTGCTTCAATTGGTCTCTGTATCAGTTTCTGATGGACAATTTTGTTCTTCTTTTGTACAAATTTTTTTTTTCTAAATGGATGCCAGCTTTGGTCTCATCACTATATATTTTATTGTCTAAACTATCGCCATATTGTTTGTAATTTTTGTTGCAGGAAATAGAAATAACACTGCATTTGGGCTAAAACTAGGTAATCTCTCCCTTTAAACATGTCCATCCTTTACAACACCTTAAAATCATTTCAATTCTCTGTTACACACTTTCTGCAACTTTGAAGAAATATTTAATTGATTAGAACTTTTGGTGTTCCTACTCTTTGGTCTGCTGGTCAAAAATTTTATAGCTCTTCTTTCATCTTTTTAGGATTCGGAATTGGAGTACCAGTCCTCCTGATTGTGGCTCTATCCATCTACATTACACGGCGTCGCAGAAAAGGAATATATGCTTCACCAAACTCAAGATATACTTCTTCCTATCCTTCCTCAAAATCAGACCTGGAAGCAGCCAGTGCCTACTTTGGGGTCCCCATCTTCTCCTATAGTGAACTTGCTGAAGCCACTAACAATTTTAATCATGAGAAAGAACTTGGAGATGGAGGTTTTGGAACAGTATACTATGGTAAGAAGATCAACTTTTGTTTGTCTCAATTAAATGATCATCTATCGTACATTCTGATATAACTGTTAAAAATAATAAGAAAAAGAATACAAAAAGTTTTAACAGTTTCCTAAATGGCCCATTTGTTCATTACCAATCAGGAAAACTCAGAGATGGACGAGAAGTTGCTGTCAAGCGCCTATACGAGCACAATTATAGAAGGGTTGAACAGTTTTTGAATGAAATTGAAATACTCACACGTTTGCGCCACAAAAACCTTGTTTCCCTTTATGGCTGCACTTCACGTCACAGTCAGGGTCTTCTCCTTGTGTATGAATTCATCCCCAATGGCACTATAGCTGATCATCTCCATGGTGATCGGGCGAATCCTTGTTTACTCACATGGCCTATTCGTATGAACATTGCCATAGAAACTGCTAGCGCATTGGCTTATCTCCATGCTTCTGATATCATACATCGCGATGTAAAAACTAATAACATCCTCCTTGACAACAACTTCTGTGTGAAAGTTGCAGATTTCGGGCTCTCCCGGTTGTTCCCCACTGATGTTACTCATGTTTCAACTGCCCCACAAGGAACTCCAGGCTATGTTGATCCTGAATATCACCAATGCTACCAGCTAACCGATAAGAGTGATGTATATAGCTTCGGAGTTGTCCTTATCGAGCTCATATCATCAATGCCTGCTGTTGATATATCTAGACACAGAAATGAGATTAATTTGTCAAACTTAGCGATAAACAGGATTCAAAAACATGCAGTCGATGAGTTGGTTGATCCATGTCTTGGATTTCACTCTGATGAAGAAGTGAAAAGGATGGCAACTTCAGTAGCAGAGCTGGCTTTTCTATGTCTGCAACAAATTAAAGAAATGAGACCTACAATGGATGTTGTTTTGGAGGAACTGCATAGAATTAAAAGCGGAGAATGCAAGTCGGAGAATCTAACAAGAGAAGATGATGATGACAAAAAAGAGTTGAAGAGTACGCAGCAGCCACCACAATCACCACCACACTGTGAGGAAAGTGCCTTGTTGAAGAATATCATACTGCCACCTTCACCCATTTCTGTCACTGAAAATTGGATTAGTAATGACACTACACCTACTGTAAGTAACTAAGGTTTTCTCTTACTTGCTCTGCTCAAATTAATTTCAATGGTGGATGTTGATGATGTGAAATATTTGTTTTGACACTCATCTACTTGTAACTTTTGTGTTATATATCGAAATATATCAAACATGTAAAGCAGATTACGTATAGGTCAAGGCAAGAGGGAATGTACATAGTACATGGAGCTTTTTTTTTTTAAACTATTTTTTTCCCTTTTCTTGTGTCATTGTTATTCATATTTTGTACAGATTGGTGTAACAATTTACCGAGGGAAAAAAGAATTGTATGTATAGGTTGTGGATCCAAAGATGCCTGTTCAAATTCGTGTTAGTTTTGCTGAATCCAATTCAAGATGCTTAACTTTTCCTTGTTGAAATCTTGGCCATATCAGTTTCCCATTCTCCAATGAAAACCATCCTGAGTGTGGATTGTTCATTGTAGAGAATTGTAATCAACCATTTCATCAAAAGATTCAGCTGGGGAAAGATGGTCCCTGGTTTTATATTTCAACTACAATCTCTCAAGATAATACTCTTTTACTTGCTGAGAATCCTGACCAACAACTCTATTATTCAGACCCTTTTCGAAACCATACCTGTGGATTCTTCAAGAATTTTACCATTTCCAGATCTCCTTTGTTTTCTTTTGCATTCCCATTCAACATAACCTTGTTTAAGTTCCCCAGTCCCACTACTCATCCCAGTAGTATCCCCCCAACTAATCCCCGTTTTCTTTGCTATAGCTCCGATTACTCTGTTTTCTGCGACAACTTTAGTGATCATCTAACTGGATGCTCAGTTATTGAGCCCCAAGTCAACTACACTCAAAAAAATATTGACTTCCTTAATGTTTATACAAGTTTGTTCTATCTTCAAGTAAATGTAATAAGAGAACATTATGAATGTCACTGGAAACGTGAACAATGTCAAAGTGATAGCAGGGGAAAATTTTATTGTTCAAATGCAGAAACTGGAGGTATTTGTAAAGAAGATAGATAGAATTATTTAGTAAAAATGTCTTGCATTACATTGTGTTTGTACAGAGTATAAATACACGAAAGAGTGATGATACAGAGAGATATTAACAGTTGTATATCAGCCAATAACATAGCAGTGAATCATGAAATTGAATCTATACTTGGTAATGACAGCAATACTCAATCCTTGACTTATGCTGTATCAATTACAATCTTCAATGTGTTGACTAGGAGACTTTGATTGCTCTAATTACTCTGATTGCTCTAATTGCTCTGATTGCTCTTTCCTTATATGCTCCCGCAAGATTGGGGTTCCATCATGAACACCAATCTTGGCCCTAAGTTGCTGCAGTTTTTGTCGAGGTAAAGGCTTCGTGAGTGCATCTGCAGGTTGATCTGCCGAACTGACATGGGAGACATGTAACTTTTTCTTTGACACTTGGTCCCTTACAAAGTGAAAATCAATAGCGATATGTTTCATACGGGAGTGAAAAACTGGATTGGCACAAAGATACGTGGCACCAATGTTATCGCAATAAATAGTGGGAGATGTAGGAAGTCGAATGCCAAGTTCCATGATGAGATTTTGTAACCAGTTAAGTTCAGCTGCTGTAGAAGCTACTGCCCGATATTCGGCCTCTGTAGAGGACCTGGCTATTGTTTTTTGTTTCTTAGAGCACCAAGAGATTGGATTAGCACCAAGAAATACAACATAAGCAGAAGTGGAAGACCTGTCATCTTTATTCCCTGCCCAGTCCGCATCCGAAAAGGCATGAAGTGTGGGATCTTTGGTTCGGCGAAGATGGAGACCATGGTGAATTGTACCCTTTAGATAACGCAAAACTCTTTTTGCAGCAGCCCAATGAGTAATACTCGGTTGATGCATATATTGAGAGAGTTTATTTACTGCGAATGATATATCCGGCCTAGTTAATGAGAGATATTGCATGGCACCTAAAACTTGTCGATATAGTGTAGCATCAACCTCAGGAGTTCCATCATGAAGAGTAAGAGTCTCAGTTGCAGAGAGTGGTGTTGAGACATCCTTAGCACCTTGCATTTTTGTCTTTTCTAATAAATCACGGATATATTTGTGCTGGGAGAGAAACAGCCCATGCTTGGTAAATGTGGCCTCAATGCCTAAAAAATAATGTAGAGGTCCCATGTCTTTAAGAGAGAATCGCCGAGCCAGTGAGTTAATGAATTTCTGAACAAATTCATGAGAATTCCCTGTAATCACAAGATCATCCACATACACTAGAACAAAAAGTGTTAGATGATCATGAGAATAAATAAACAAGGATGTATCAGATTTAGAGTTATGAAACCCAAATATTTGAAGAAATCCTTTTAGTTCATTGTACCAAGCTCTGGGTGCCTGCTTGAGACCATAGATAGCCTTCTTGAGTTTGCAAATGTGATCCGGAAATTGACTGTCAACAAATCCAGGAGGTTGACTCATATAAACATCATCAGTGAGGGTACCTTGAAGGAACGCATTATTAACATCTAATTGTCGGATGTGCCATGATTTATTCACAGCAAGTGACAGAACAAGCCTGATTGTGGCAGGTTTGACTACAAGGCTAAATGTGGCATGATAGTCAATACCGGGACGTTGGTGAAAACCCTTGGCTACAAGGCGGGCCTTATAGCGTGAGATAGTGCCATCGGGATGGCGTTTAACTCGGAAGATCCATTTACACCCAACAACATTTTGTGAGGAATGAGGAGGCACAAGTTCCCATGTGGAATTATGTACGAGAGCAGTGAACTCATCACTCATAGCATTGCGCCATGGAGTGCTTTTTAGAGCTTGATTGACAGTGGATGGTTCATCAGTTTCTGGTAGCATGTGGGATGTGGTGTGATTAAGCTGTTTTGGTTTAAATATATTATTTTGGGACCTAGTAACCATTGGGTGGGTACGGTGGGGTGTAGGATCAGATTGATGAAGAGAGGTTGCTGTAATTACCTGATTGTCGGATGAGCATTGGTCACCACTCGAGGAAGGCATCACTTGGTCATGTGCATGAGTGAGTTCCTCTTGTGCATGAGAAGCATCTGTTGATCCTGTAGAGATAGGAACAAGATTAATAGGTGGAGGGCCAAGTATAGATGGATTGTTGGTAGTGTTAGTGGATGTGTTATTGGTAGGTGGACTCGGAGATGTAGGAATCATATAATGTGGTGTTTGACTGTGATACCAGGTTTGAATGTTTGACACATTTACTCTAGGACTGTGAACATCATGACTTTTAAAAGGAAACTCATTTTCAACGAAGACAACATGTCTGGATGTGAAATTTTTTTTGGTGGAGGGATCGAAACAACGATAAGCATTATGAGTGGTAGAGTAACCGAGAAACACACATGGTGTAGAACGAGGTTCAAGTTTATGATGTGTATATGGTCGTAACCAAGGATAGCAAAGACACCCAAAGACGCGAAGTTTGCGATAATTGGGAAGTTGCGAAAATAGCTTCTCAAACGGAGACTGAAAATTAAGCACTGGGGTAGGTAGACGATTTATGAGATACGAGGCTGTTTGGAAGGCAAAAGACCAGAAGTGCAAAGGAAGAGATGCTTGATGAAGTAAGGTGATACCAGTCTCAACAATGTGATGATGACGTCGCTCAGCGATGCTAATGATTTGAGGTGTATGTGGTGGAGAAATGAGATGTTGAATGCCAAGAGTAAGAAAGGTTTGGCGAAGTCCTTGATATTCGCCACCACCGTCGGAGTAAACTGTAACAATAGATGTGTTAAAATATTTTTCCACAACTGATTTAAAATTGCAAAAAACTTTAGACACATCAGATTTAAATTGGAGAGGATAGTTCCAAATGTATTTAGTGTAGTGGTCCACAAATATTACATAATATCAGTAACCATCAATTGAAGGAATAGGTGCAGGACCCCAAACATCGGTGTATATCACATCAAGTGGACCACGACTGACAACAGTTGAGACTCCAAATGGCAAGCGATGACTTTTATTGCAAAAACAAGAATTACAATTATTAATACTGCTAGAAGAGGAAAAAGGCAGGGTGTTGTTAGAGATAACACGACGAAGAATAGGAATGGAAGGGTGACCAAGCCTGCGATGCCAATCATGTAGAGGTGCTTTGAGAGTAGCGTGAGCTTGAGGTTTGAGGTGGGATGATTGTAAATGAGATGGCCACTCATACACATTATCCTTGTTCCGCCCTTGAACGAGTGATGCCCCCGTGCTCAAATCCTTCACAACAAAAGAAAGTGGAAAAAATTCAATGGAGGCATTATTTTGTTTACAAAACTGAGAAACAGAGAGTAAATTTTTTTTAATGGAAGGAGCACACAAGACATTATTTAGTGTAAAGGTAGAAGAGGGAGTGGAGAGTGTAGTTGCTCCGGTATGAGTTATTGGAATACCAGTACCATTGCCAATCACAATATCATCCCCACCATCATACTCGGAGTGAATGGTCAAATTTTATAAATCTGAAGTAATATGATGTGAAGCTCCTGAGTCGACAAGCCAATTGTTTGAATTGGTACCACCAGTGGCTACATAATTTGCCTGAGTTTCAGGATAGCGCTGATGACGGGCCCTGCAAAATTTAGCAATATGCCCAGCTTTGTCACATATTTGACACACCAGTTTAGGTTGAGAGAAAGCTTGATGCGGTCGGCTATGATTATAGTGCTGATTGTAATTCTTGTTGCCATTTGATCGAAAGTTAGGCTGCTGATTGAAGGACCGATTAAAGGTATTTGGAGAAGTCTTTTTATTATTATTTGAAAAACTAGCTCTTTGTTTGTTACTAGAGCTTTGACTGTATTGAGCAGTAATCTGAGAAGATTCCTTTCTTGCCTCTTCTCTCTTGAGATAAGTCTCATGGTCATTCAATTTGTCCTGCAGTTCTTCAAATGAGATGGGTGATTCTCTGGCTCGAACAGCGGCAACAATCTCTTTATAATCATATCCTAAACCATTCAAGACATGGATGGTTAAATCATCGTCAGGAAGAGCAGCTCCAATAATAGACAGTTCATCAGCTATGCCTTTAAGAGTTTGCATGTATTCAGCCACCGTTTTGGTCCCTTTGCTAGTATTGGACAGACGCTCCTTTAAATGCATAATGCGAGAGCGAGATTTATTGGCATATAGGCGTGTGAGACGATTCCATGCTTCATAAGTAGTGGTGGCAGTCGCAACAAGAGAGACAATTTGTCCAGATACTGAAGCGAGAATAGCTTGGATGAGCAAGCTATCTTGTCGTTTCCACAGACGATAGTCTGGATTTGGAACTTCTTGGTTATTTTGATGAATGGTGGCAGGAGGACATGGGAAGGAACCATCAAGATATCCGATCAAATCATAGCCATATAAAAGTGTGTAAAATTGAGCACGCCAAGATGGATAATTTTGTGATGTGAGTTTGAGAGGGAGTTGTGCAGCAGCGTTAATAGAAATAAGGCCAGGATTTTGAGAGATTGAACTGGGATTGAGAATGACATGGTTTTGGCTAGTGTTTGGAGAACTTGCAGAAATTTCTCCTGACATGTTGATAAGTAGTGATGAAGAAGAAGAAGAAAAAATATATGTATATTACTCGTGTGAGTGATGCAGCAAGCAAAGATGATACGGAAAACAAAGGTTTGGATTTCATGGAGCAAAGGAATCGACTCAAAGACGAAGGGTGCAGAAAGAAGGAAGCAAAGACTTGGAAGGGCCGCAGCTGTCAGAATGGGAAAATTTCGGGGGCCTTTTCAGAGGGCAAACGAACTCAAAATCAACATTATAATATGTTTTCGGAAAGCCCAAGACGAGCCCTACAAATGTTATGAAGACTCTATCTTCTATAAAGGGCTAAAACATATCCGAATTTGGCCATTAAATTTCAGGCGCGCAAAGACAGCTGTTTCGAGTTTTATGGTTTTTAATTGTTGTCATGATTCTATACGTTTATTTTATTTCCTTTTAATTTATATGTAATTAGGTTATTAATTATTTTATGATTTGATTTTATTAAATCAAATCCAATTTCCTTTTTAGATAGGTTTTTAATGTTTTGGGATTCTTTTGATTTTTAGGAGATTTGATATCTTTTTCATTTAGGACTCTTTCCTGATTGTTTAGGATTTTCTTGTTAGTCAAGTTTTGCAATTCTATTTAAGTAGATTGTATTAGGGTTTGAAAGGCAGCTTTTTGATTAATAAAAATACCGAGATTGTTTCTCAACTATCCATGTACAACATTCTTTGCGAAGATTGAAGTATTTGAAGCCTGTTAGCAATCCTTCGTGCGCGAAGTTGAATGTTATCAGTAGCCTGATATTCTGGCATCCGTGCGCGGATCAACAGAATATTGGTAGGTTGTTTCCAATTTGTTTTCTTGCAGATTTTTCTCGTAGAGCTTCCGCTATATCAGTGAGCTATGAGGCTCTGATACCATAAAGAAGATAGATAGAATTATTTAGTAAAAATGTCTTGCATTACATTGTGTTTGTACAGAGTATAAATACACGAAAGAGTGATGATACAGAGAGATATTAACAGCTGTATATCAGCCAATAACATAGCAGTGAATCATGAAATTGAATCTATACTTGGTAATGACAGCAATACTCAATCCTTGACTTATGCTGTATCAATTACAATCTTCAATGTGTTGACTAGGAGACTTTGATTGCTCTAATTACTCTGATTGCTCTAATTGCTCTGATTGCTCTTTCCTTATAATTTGAACATGACTTGTTTTACAAAGTGGATAAGTTTTTTTTTTTTTTTTTTTTTTTTTTTACTATCTTGTCAATTTTGATCTGATTACTATAGTTTTAACTGTCTAGACTAACACTATGTTACTTGTTACTTGTAACTTCTGTTCCAGGGCATCAAAAACTATTATTCAAGCAAGGACTAGGTAATATCTCTTTAATTATTTTACCTTGAAATTATTGTGGATTTCTCTGCCTCATCGACTGCTGCTTTGCAAACTTCAGTGAAAATATTTGGAAGAAATTTGCAGTTGTAACTCTTGTTTTTGCTCATTAGGTATTGGAATAGCAGTACCAACACTCCTAGTTGTGATTCTATCCATCTACATTATACGCATCTCAAGAAAGGAAAATATGATTCTCCAAACTTCTACTCAAAATACTCTTCTTCCGATCCCTCATCAAATTCAGACCTGGTAGCAGCCAGTGCCTACTTTGCGGTCCCTATCTTTTCCTATTCTGAACTTGCAGAAGCCACAAACAATTTTATTCATCAGAAAGAACTTGGAGAAGGAGGATTTGGAACGGTATACCATGGTAAGAAGATAAAATTTTATGTCTCAATGGAATGATCATCTACAATACATTTAGATATAACAGCTAAAGAAACATAATTATTCAAGAAAACTTAGAGATGGATGGGAAGTTGCAGTCAAGCGCCTATATGACCACAATTATAGAAGGGATGAGCATTTTATCAATGAAATTCAAATTCTCACACGTTTGCACCACAAAAACCTTGTCTTGCTTTATGGCTGCACTTCGCGTCACAGTCAAGGTCTTCTCCTTGTGTATAAATTCATTCCTAATGGCACTGTTGCTGATCATCTCCATGGTGATCAAGTGAACCCTTGTTTACTCACATGGTCTATTTGTCTGAACATTGCCATAGAAACTGCTAGTGCATTGGCTTACCTTCATGCCTCTGATATCATACATCTTGATGTGAAAACTAGCAACATTCTTCTTGACAACAACTTCTGTGAAAGTTGCAGATTTTGGGCTGTCCCGATTGTTCCCCAATAATATTACTCATGTCTCCACCTCTCCACAAGGAACTCCAGGCTTTGTCGACCCAGAATATCAGAAATGTTATCAGTTAAAAGAAAAGAGTGATGTATATATATAGCTTCAGAGTCGTCCTTATTGAGCTCATATCATCAATATATCAGACAAAGATCGAGATGAAATTAATTTGGCTAGCTTGGCGATAAACAGGATTCAAAAACGTGCAGTCTATGAGTTGATGGATCCATGTCTTGGATTTCATTCAGATGAAGAAGTAAAAAGGATGGCAACTTCAATAGCAGAACTGGCTTTTCTATGTCTGCAACAAAATAAGGAAATGAGACCTTCCTTGGATTTTGTTTTGGAGGAATTGCAGAGAATTAAAAGCGGAGAATGCAAGCCGGAGAATCTAAAAGAAAAAGATGATGACAAAGAAGAGTTGAAGAGTATGCCACCACATTGTGAAGAAAGTGTCTTGTTGAAGAATTTCAAGCTGCCACCTTCACCCATTTCTGTCATTGAAAATTGGGTTAGTAATAACACTACACCTAATGTAAGTAACTAAGGTCTCTTCTCTTATCACATACAAAAAGTAATTTAAATGGTGGATGATGTGAAATATGTTGTGATGCTGACACTCAAGAGGGATTGTATATAGAAAGTATATGGAGATGTTTTCTGTTTTCTTTTTCCCCTTTTGCTTGTCATTGTAATATTAGAGTTTATAATTTGGAGATGTTCCTGTATGATTTATTCAGAAAAAAAGAAAAAAGAAAAGGTAGACTGATATAAGCCTAGTGGATATCAAAGATGATTTACTAGTAAATGTCATTGGAGCCTAGAAACTTGGGAAACTTAGGAGCGCTATATGCATATAGTAATCCTGACAAAAGGTACATCATGTTAATGTGCATTCACTATCTCTCAAATTTGACATAATTATAAACTGATATGTCTAGTTTGAAAAATAGCTAAATTTAGACGGTTGAACAAGCCCCTGAAACAACTTCATTTTTTTTTTTTTAAACAACTTGAAACTATATCTGTCATCATAATTTTCAATGTTCTAGTTGTTCAAGAGTCAAATCTTTCTAGTTATTCAAGAGTCAGTGAGTCAAGTCTTTCTGCTTTCTATAAGTGTTTGCTGCCTAACTTCCAGGTCAACTGTCGTGTTTTTTTTTTTTACAAAAAAATAATAATAAAAAAAATAATAAAAAAAAAAACTCAATATAAGAAGTAACGCAGAGACATTTTTAATGGTAGAATAGTTGATGCCTGGTGTGTATTGTGTATCAGTTATTGTATTTGGAATGGCTTCTGCTTCTTCTCTTCTACTCCTCATTATCTCTCATCTTTCAATACTTTCCTTGGCCGAAGAAAAGACACTATTTCGTCCAAAATGCCCATCTTTTCCTTGCGGAATTCTTGGCCAAATCAAGTTCCCCTTCTCCGATCGAACGAATCCTGACTATGGGTTGTTCATAGTAGATAACTGCAACAAACAAGAAGGTCAGAAGATTCAGTTGGGGAAGGATGGGCCGCAGTTTTATATAACAGACATCAAGCTGGACTACACTCTTCAACTTCATGACTTTTGAAAAGCCAAGGCAGCATGGTAGCTGTATATCCTTACAAAATGTAACTCTGTGATGTAAGACAGTTTTGGGTGTTTTCTTATTTTATTAATTTGGGTCTTTATTTCTTGTTTAGCAAGTTTATTTACTTTAGTTTGATAGGAATTAAATTTAAGTTTTTGAAATAAATCAAACTTACCTTTTAGGTAAGATTTGATCTTTGTTTTTCAGTCAAATTAGGAATCATAAATCTTAGAAGATTATGATTAATTTTGATATTTTCCTATTTTAGTCTTTTTAGGAATGTCGTATTCGATTCGTATTAGGATTAGTTTGTTACAAATAGTCTTATTATTTCCAATTATTGTAACTTTTTTCATAATCAATAAAATCGTTCTTTAGAACACTTATCTGTCGTGGATTCGACATGCTCTTTGAGGATTCGAGAGCACCATTTTCTAACGTCAATTAGGGAATGATGGTCCCTGCATGGTGATCCATGCTTGGGTAACTACCGGTCACTGCGTCAAGGTTCGTCTGAGTGTGCCTCAGGGTTCGACAAAGTGATCATTCTTATTTTCGCCATACCCCGCTGCGTCAATTGGTATCAGAGCCACCGAGTCTACCTCTGTGCTAGGCTCAGTGTCCACGTATCACAACCAACTACCTTTCTAAACACCATATTCACCTTCCATATTTCCCCATTTAAAAAAAAAAAAAATCGAAAAAAAAAAGAGAAAGAAATCAAAAAAAAAAAAAAAGAGAGAGAGAGAAAGAAATCAAAAAAAAAAAAGTGTGTAATAGTTCAAAGAATTCACAATCAGCCCCAAAGATAGCCGCGCATTCTCAACCATCAAAGTCACGCGCACCAGAAGCCGCGAGTGGATTTATTTTTTGTAAGCAATTCTCAAGGTTCAATTTTCAGTACGTTTTTTTTTTTTTTCGAACTCTGATTTCAGTTCTCAATGGGTTTCAATGGTTCACTTGGTTCCAATAATTATCTTTCGAGTTATAATGATTATCAACCAAGACTTCGATTTTTTTATGGACGTATGAAAACTGAAGAATTTATTAATTGGTTGGAAGAAGTAGAAGAATATTTTGACTATCGTAGAGTCTCAGAAAGTCTGAAAGTTTTATGTGTAGAAGATTGTTTGAAAAACGATGCATTGATTTGGTGGGAAGACTTTCAAAAAGATCGAAAAAGATTTGGAATGGATAGGATCATGTCATGGCCTGTTATGAAACAAGTAATGCAGGAGGAATATCTTCCAGATGATTATTTTGAAGATTTTTGTTATGCAGAAAATATAGTTGAAAATATTTCTTATGATGTGGAAACTGTCGAAGGAATTGAAGACAATCAACTAATCTTAGAAGTTGAAGACTGTGATATTTCTTATGAAGTGGAGACTGTCGAAGGAATTGAAGATGATCAATTGATGTTAGAAGTTGAAGACTGTGATCTAACTGTGGTTGAAGCACAACTGGAAGCTAAATCAATTTCCATTGAAAAAGTTTCCGAGGGTGACAACTTATTTGAAAATCCACACAATTTTTTTAGGGGTAATTTGAAGATTGCTTCTCTTCATTCGGATTTCGAAGATCCAACATTGTTCCTACTATCTGAAGAAAGTTCATTCAAGCCGGTAATTGACAAGGTGGTACATCTCAAGTATTATCTACCTAAACAAAACCTTGCCAAACTCGACGACGAGTTTTTTTTAAGAGGAGGAGAATACTATGTGGGATGGGAAAAACTAGTAGCGAGGAATCGATGCCATCCAAACCTCCGTAAGTGTCCAGCGGCCCAAGCCGTGATCGATAGGCAACGCCAATGGCAAATAGCTTGGGCATATTCAACATTTTGTTGGACTATCGTTTCGGTACCACTTTGGATTTGGGACGAGCTACGAAGAGATTTTTCGGTTGGGGTTTATCACTCCCACAAGACGAATAAGGGTTTTCTTTGTTTACTTGTCAATCCTCGTACTTTAACCGAACTCGAGGACGAGTGTTTTTTTTTTTAAGAAGGGGTGACTGATGTAGGACAATTTTGGGTGTTTTCTTATTTTATTAATTTGGGTCTTTATTTCTTGTTTAGCAAGTTTATTTACTTTAGTTTGATAGGAATTAAATTTAAGTTTTTGAAATAAATCAAACTTACCTTTTAGGTAAGATTTGATCTTTGTTTTTTAGTCAAATTAAGAATCATAAATCTTAGAAGATTATGATTAGTTTTGATATTTTCCTATTTAAGTCTTTTTAGGAATGTCGTATTCGAGTCGTATTAGGATTAGTTTATTATAAATAGTCTTATTATTTCCAATTATTGTAACTTTTTTCATAATCAATAAAATCGTTATTTGGAACACTTATCTGTCGTGGATTCGACATGCTCTTTGAGGATTCGAGAGCACCATTTTCTAACGTCGATTAGGGAATGATGGCCCCTGCATGGTGATCCATGCTTGGGTAACTACCGGTCACTGCGTCAAGGTTCGTCTGAGTGTGCCTCAGGGTTCGACAAAGTGATCATTCTTATTTTCGCCATACTCCGCTGCGTCACTCTGCCCACCTCTGCTTATTTGTCTTTTAATGTTCCATCTGAAAGTGTACACAAATACTATGTACGAGCTCGGGTGTCTTTTAAAAACGACATAGAGGGTGTGTGAAAGGGTTGTTAATCCGTTATTACCAAATTTTCGGATTAGTCAATATTACAAATATAACCCAATTCACAAAACAATAATCAAGTGTAATAAGGTGCGGAAATATAAACGACACTTGATTTTTACGTGGAAACCCTCAACAGGGAAAAACCACGGGCTATTATAGTGCGCCACACTCGAACCTCGAATCCACTAATTGAAGTGAAGTTTACAACCTATGTAGACCTCGTCTAACACTCCGGTCTGTAACCCCCCACTTCTACCACGCGGGCCTGTAAAAGTGGACCTAGTCCAATTTGCTTATGTGACCACCTAATCCCGGTGTACGACCTAATCCCGATCTATCATACAAGACTTACCTCTCCGAAGAGATCAACACCCTATGTGAATATGCAATGATATCCAAATATACAATAAGAGCTAGGGTACTCTAGATGCTTACCTAGGATTATGTGATGACAATAAAATCAATCCTAGATATGAAGATAGCTATATGACATGGCATAATAGCTTAGCTATGTAAAGGATAACCAATCCTAGATACAATAGCTATCAAAAATAACCCACAAACATTCAATCATGTCATCACAAACAATCTCTATTTTGAATATAAGATATTAATCTAAGATCATTCAAATAATAAAAGAGATGCCTTGATAAATAAAACACTAAATATCAATGGATAAAAGTGAAGAACATACCAAGGGAAGTGTGATGACCAAAACCCATGCAACTAAGCAAACTAACTATGCTAGAAAATGCTTAGATGATCTTTGATGCACATGAATGTTTATGGCATAGCTTTTAGGTAATAATAACCTAATCAATAAAGCTATGTAAAATATAAACCCAATCAACACATAATCTCAATCATGTATGTAGAAATTACTCAAGAACATACAAGTAATAAAAGAGATAAATTGATAAGTAAAAACACTAAAATTAGATGAGATTAGTGTTCAACAAATCATACCATGTGTGTTGAAGAAGACCCATGCATTAGCACATACTAGATGAACCTAGATGATGCTTAGATGATGATTTATGCATGTGGAAATGGGTTTAGAGGAATAAAGATGTGATCTTTAAGTTTTTCCTCTCAAGTCTCTCTAAATATCTCTCTAGGGTTCTTAGAATCAAAGACTTGTATTGTGAACCAAAGATAAGGATATATTTATAGAGAGTAAAAATGTTGGGTGAAAAGACAAAATTGTCCCAACTTTACGGGCCAATTCGGCAGCCTATTCTGCTGCCCGTGACAGCAGAATCAAGAGCGCAGAAATGCACCTGACACATTCGGCGCCCATATTTTGCGGCCATGGACCGCAGAAAACGCGACAGCGCATAACTCAAATTTGAGCGCACCGAAATATGACCAAACGACATCGAAACCTTTCATATGATATATCGTTGGAAAGGTATGGAAGTCTACTTTCTACTCCAATTTATGGAATGACATTTTGATGTCTGTAGAAAAGGTTATGGTCATTTGAGTGACCAAAGGTCAGATACGGATAACAGCTGTGATGCCCTGTTTTAGTGGTTACTTTGGAGATTTCAAAAGCAATCCAAACGGTCATAAAATATTACGAATAATATACCGTTGGAAAGGTATGAGTGTCTAGTTTGTCCAAAATTTTACAAAACTCAATTTGAAACTTTGTGTAAAAAGTTATGGTCACAAGACCATACAAATGTCAGTTTTGAAAAACATTTAAATCATTGAAATCCAATATTTTGAACTTAGACACTTCACTCCAAATAACCAAACCGAATCTACCACTTATCCAAGAGAAGAATGAGACCTTCTCAAGTGGTCAACCATCGTGCTAAGATATGCACACCATCGTGCAAGCACGGACGTTTCCGATCACTCAAACGGAAACGAATTACACCACACTAAAAGCTAATCAAACATGAAGTGCAAGTGTGGGAATTGAATGCATCCTAATGTCTATCATGTCATGGCATTATCATAAAACAAGATGCAATCAATTCAAACAAGCATGAATACAATTCATGACTTTGCATCCTAATGCCTAAACATGTTATGGCATTTTAATGACCTAGATGCAATCAAATAAAACATGCTAGAAGAGATGTTCAAGAACATGCAAGCACTCATATAAAACACACAACATACAAGAATAAGATTTATGCATGAGTTGTGTGTGTGTGCAACTATGATCTCTTCAAAGCAAGTAAGCACTAGAATTTACCTTTGGTGCTTCTTCTCTTGAGGTCTTGAGAGGGCCATTGGATGATCACCAATTCCTAAGCTACCCTTACATCAACCCCAACATGTGGTTTGTCCACGAAACAAGCCAATCAACAAATGGGAATCCTTACACCATCCAATGGAACCATGCTCAAATGCCCCTCTACTCACACTAATGACATTAAAAACACAGAATTCCATCAACTCTGCAATGACTCCACTCACTCCCTTGTCTACAATAGGTCAGGTATTCATCCCCCCAACTGTTCACTTATTTCGCTAGTTGTGAATAAGACTCCTAACAGTGTTGAATTTCTGAATTTAAATACTGGGTTGTTCTATCTTCGAGTGAATGTAACGAGGGAGTGCTATCGGTGTCATAGGAGAGGAGGCAAATGTCAAAGTGATGACAAGGGAAATTTTCATTGTTCAAATGCAACGAGGAAGTGCTATCGGTGTCATAGAAGAGGAGGTAAATGTCAAAGTGATGAAGAGGGAAATTTTCATTGTTCAAATACAACGATAGGTATCAAAACTAAAGGTACTAGGAGCCTAGGACTAGTATGTGAACACATACATGTCCTGTCTCTATGTTTCATTGTTTTACATATTGTTTGGTTATTGTTTTATACATATATACATTACAAGTACGTGCAGCAAAATCTTTATCAGTTTTCAGATGGGTTGTCGCTTGTCTGCTTTCTTATACCATCTTGTAAAGGATGACATTTATTGGAACTCACTACTATATAAACTAACATCATATTGTTTGTAATTTTTGTTGCAGGAAATGAAAACATGAGATTTAAGCTTGGAATAGGTAATATATGTTTAGTCGGTCCATTTATCGTTTTGATCGTGTTTTTCTGCAATCTCCAAAGAGGCTGCTGTGAAAAAGTAAACAACTCTTTCTTTTGGTCATTAGGTATTGGAATTAGAGGATTGGTAGCGCTGATTGTTGTGCTTTCCATCTTTACTAAAAGGCATAAGAAGAAAAGAAAATATGCTTCTTCAAACTTCCATTCAAGTTCCGTTCTCTCGTCAAAATCAGACCTGGAAGCTGGCAGTGTCTACTTAGGGGTCCCCATCTTCTCTTACAGTGAACTTGCAGAAGCCACTAATAATTTTAGTCTTGAGAAAGAGCTTGGAGAGGGAGGATTTGGAACAGTATACTATGGTAAGAAGTTACAATTGGTATGTTTCGATTGATAGATCACTTATACTACACTTCACAGTTAGCTAAATGGCCTATTTGAACATTTTTATCCAGGAAAACTTAGAGATGGACGGGAAGTTGTGGTCAAACATTTATACGAGCACAATTATAGAAGAATTGAGCAATTTATAAATGAAATTAAAATCCTAACCAGTTTGCACCACAAAAACCTTGTCTCACTTTATGGTTGCACTTCACGTCATAGCCAGGGTCTCCTTCTAGTGTATGAATTCATACCCAATGGCACAGTTGCTGATCATCTCCATGGTGATCCAGCGAACCCTTGTTTACTCATATGGCCTATTCGTATGACCATTGCCATAGAAATTGCTAGTGCATTGGTTTACCGTCATGCCTCTGATATAGTACATCGTGATGTGAGAACTAACAACATTCTCCTTGACAACAACTTCTGTGTAAAAGTTGCAGATTTTGGACTTTCCCAATTGTTCCCCACTAATGTTACTCATGTCTCCACCACTCCACAAGGAACGCCAGGCTATGTTGACCCTGATTATCACCAATGCTACCAACTAACCGATAAGAGTGACGTATATAGCTTTGGAGTTGTCCTTATTGAGCTCATATCATCAATGTCTGCTGTTGATATATCTAGACACAAAGATGAGATTAATTTGGCTAACTTAGCGATAAACAGGATTCAAAAGTGTGCAGTGGATGAGTTGATTGACCCATGTCTCGGATTTCATTCTGATGACGAAGTAAAAATGACGGCAACTTCAATAGCAGAACTGGCTTTTCTATGTCTGCAACAAAATAAAGAAATGAGACCTTCCATGCATGTTGTTTTGAAGGATTTGCTAAAGAATTAAAAATGGAGAGTGCAAGCCAGAGAATCTAAAAGAAGAGGATGATGATGACAAAGAAGAGTTGAAGATTATGCAGCAGTAGCCACCACCATCACCACCATACTGTGAAGAAGCTGCATTGTTGAAGAATATCAAGCAGCCACCTTCACCCATTTCTGTCACTGAAATTTGGGATAGTAATAGCACTACACCTAATGTAAGTAACTAATATTTTCTCTTACATGCTCTGCTCTAATTAATTTCAATGGTGGATGATCATGATGTGAAATATATGTTTTGACACTCATCTACTTGTAACTTTTGTGTGTAGATAGCAACATGGAGCTTTTTAATCTATTATGTGTCATATAAATTAGCTAGATTACCAGATCAGAAGTTAGGTTGCGAGTCAAAATAAGAGTTAGGATATATAGTAGAGAGAAAACCATAAATAGCCACTTGAATTATTAAACTTTTGTTACTAAGCACTTTTGAAATTTTAATTGTTAATAACAACTTTTTTAAAAAAATTTCAGTATATATCCGTAAATTACAAGAGTACCCCTAAAATTAGTTTTTTTTTTTTTTTTTTTTTTTTTTTTTTTTTTTTTTTAAATCTCAAACTTAAAATCATGGCTAAAACTTGAATGGTGAAACTTGAAATCATGACTAAAATTAAATTTGAAACTTGAAATCATGCCTAAAATGCAATAAGTGAAACTTGAAATCATGCCTAAAATGCAAATACGTGAAACTTAAAACCTTTCTTCCCCAAATTTCCAAAATTCACAAATTAGGTTTTTTTTGTTTCCTCATTTTTGCAGATCACATCACCGGCGGATGGGGGCTCCGACAGCCGTGAATCTTAGGCGGCACCAGCTTGTCGTCGTTGGCGTAGCAGCAGCAACGCGCGACAATGCCACCCTTCGTGCAACAGCAGCAGCAGCGCGACAACGCCACCCTTCGTGCGCAGCAGCAATGCGACAACCCGTCGTTGTTGGCGACGACTTCCGGCGTTGCCGCAACAACTTCCGGCGATGCGGCGATACAGCGATGACTTCCGGCGTTGGCGCGACGACTTCCGGCATTGTTTGACGACGTTGGCGCGACAACTTCTAGGGAAAAGAGAGAGAGAGAGAGAGAGAGGGAGATCGGGGAGAGAGAGCAGAGGAGAGAGAAAAGAAAGAGTGGAAAGGAGAGAGAGGGGGTTTGAGGGTGGTTTTTATATGAGGGTTTTTCAGTAATTTCTCAAAAAAGTGGTTATAAACAATTAAAAGTTCGTTTGTGGTTAAAAACAAATTTTCCCTAATATATGTGGTCATTTTCAATAATTTTCACTATATAGTATTACTATTTTCTAATTGACGGGATTTGAATACTTATTTTAGTACTACGAAAATTCTTAGATGTGGGATCATGCACATGATTATGGAGCATCTTTTACTACGGTACGTGCACGTGCCCACAGACACACTCTTTCTAGCTCACTTTGTTATTATTTCAAATCCACCGTAAACATACATGTCCTAATTGATTGCAGATGGCTGGGTTCTTTATCTTCAGCATAGTCTACCTGTACAAGAAGTAAAAAACCAGTCAATGAAGAAATTATCACATTGAGTTGTTGAAAAAAAAAAAAAAAAGGAGAATCACAAGAATTCTAACAAAAAAGAAAAAATACATTTTCGGGTCAGAAAATGTTTTTTAGAAGCCAGTCCAGGACATGAGATTGTAGAGTATCAAATCTAGTTTGCCCTTAGCCTATGTTTGGTAGGAAGGAAAAGGGAGAGGAAAGAAAAGGTGGAGGGAAAAGGGAGGAGAAAGTGGAGATATGTGTGTTTGGTATGGAGAGAAAAGGGGAAGGAAAGGAAAAATGGGTGGAAAGAAATGTGGGTGGGACCCACCAATTTCTTTCCTCCCAAAAGTGGGAGGAAATGGGAGGGAAAGAAAGGGGCAAGTTTTTGGGCAAGTCAAAATTACCATCTTATCCAAATTTTTTTAATATAAAAAATATAATATAAGGGTAAAATAGTAAAAGTGATAAAATGATCTTTTCTTTCCTTCCTGTTTACCAAACAATACGAGGGAAAATCATTTTCCTTTCCTTCCCTCATGTTTTCTATCCCTCCAAATCTTTCCATCCTTCATATTTTCTTTCCTCCCTACCAAACGGACCCTTAATTCTCATATATTGTCAATTTAATTAATTAGTATCTCTGCTAGCTATCTCTTGCTAATTTGGAAAGCCGGTGTGGCTAGTAAACTAGGACTCTGCTATTGGTAGTTTCCATTTTTGTCAAATTTCAAGGTACTCAAATTAGATGCTTGATTGAAATTACATTTTTTACAATGAGATTTGTTTTCCCATTTTGTACCGGTGCTTGCCTTGGTAAAATTTTAATTTTTGAGAATAAATATTTGATGAAATGAAAGAATGGATGAAGAAGATTCAAATCCTAATTACATCAAAATCTTAGAAGATATGATCTCCTCATAATCCTACAAAGATATGATCTCATCAATCCTTTACTTTCACACAAAGGATTAGGGCAATACCCTATCACGCCTGTAAATACACTTGTATTATTCAGAGTTAAGGAACGATTATTCTCATAAATTACACAAAGGAGAAAAAGAACTTGAGGAGTATTGAGTGTGTAACAATATTATTCATAGTTATATACTTATATTCTTTCCCTCACCATTTCCAGCAACCATGGTTTTTTCCAAGCCTTATTAGTGTTTTCCACGTAAATAATGTGTTAAGTATGATTAGTCTTTATTTTCTTATATTTCTACATTATCACCATTAATACAATTATTGTTGGACGGTTGACTTTTCAACGATCTAAATATCACCGTCAACAATAACATGCAAGTACTTGAGTTTTTTTTTTTAAAAAAAAAAAATCACATATATATAATAAGAGTAATGCTACATTGCCCAAATTTGGTGCCCAAATGATGTGGCAACAATGTAGACCATTCAGTTAAATTGTATTAGATTTGCATGATTTAAATGAATGGTCTACATTGTTGCCACATCATTTGGGCACCAAATTTGGGTAATGTAGCATTACTTATATAATAAACATATCAATATCCTTCAACAATCATATATATACACAAGTACTTAAATTTTTTTTTAAAAAAAATCACAATACATAACAAACATTGTTTCAACAATTTTTTTTTTCCCTCTTCTTTCAATTATCTGTTGGGATTATTTTTTGAAGACCTCAAGTCAATTGAGTTTTGTGAAGATAAAATAAAAGCAAGTCAAGTTGCTTTTGTCATTTTGTGCAATAAATGAATTGAAAAAGCAAGTCAACAATTGTGGCATATTAATGCAAGTTCAAATTGGTTGCAATGATGTGTCTTTCACAGCGTGTGAGGCAGCGGTCCAAATTTTTTTGTTGAGCGCTGCGCATGTTGACAGCGGTAAGACGGCGGTCAGGCATCAGTGTTTTGCGCTGCGTATTGCACTGTGATTTTTCGGCAGCGGTTTGAGAGCGGTATTTGTCACAGAGGTGCACGTTGTGAAGAGCGCTGTGACATCGGCAACGGTCCGAAGCAAATCCACGTGCAATGAAGACTTGCACAGTAAAGAAAGAGGAAAAAAGAAATAGATCCCAATTAGGATTTGACCAACCCTAGTGCTCCCATATAAATACCACCATTATGTAAACCCTAATGTATGTGAGAAAAATTGCTAGAGAGATAGAGAGCAAATTGTAGAGAGACTGAGAGAGAGACTAAGAGATTGTAATCAACTCTGAAAGTAGTGGATTGAGTGCGGTGCGCTCCGTGGACGTAGACAAATAGTTGAACCACGTAAAATCTTTGGTGTCGTTTTTTTCTTCTTATTGCTTTCATATTATCTGTGTGTTTAAATTTGTGTGTGCGATTTTTCTCACAATAATTGGTATCAGAGCCCTAGGTTGGGGCAGGTTATTTTTTCACACAAATCTAGGTTATCTCGAGGTCAACGATTTTATCGCAAGGATAGGATCTGAGAAAGATTCTCATAAGATTGAGAAATTCGATGGGACGAATTTCAGTTTCTAGAAGATGCTGATGGAGGATTATATGTACCATAAGGACCTACATTGGCCGATAAAAGAGAAGCCGGTAATCATGACCGATGCAGATTGGTCAAAGAAGCGGATGCCAAAGAACATGGATGAAGAGGATCTCGAACTGCTGGACAGGAAAGCATTGGGAGCAATTCGTCTCAGTTTGACGAATCAGGTCGCTTTAACGTAAAGGATCAGCTAACTGCCAAAGATCTGATGAAGACTTTATCAAATCTGTATGAATAGCCTTCTGCGGTAAAGAAGGTCCATCTTGTCAAGAAGCTATCAAATTTAAAGATGACGGAAGGTCATGGTTTTAGAGAGTATCTAAACTAGTTCAATGAAGTGAAGGATGGGTTAACTTCTGTGTCTATGGGTTTCGATGAAGAATTCTTGGCTATGTTTATGCTCACCCAATTGCCAGAAAGTTGGAAGATGACATGTCAGTCATTGCCAACTTGTTCGGAAAAGAGAAATTGGATTTCTCACAGGTTGTGAACATGATCATAACCGAAGAGATTAGGATGCGTGAATAGGGATTTGGAGCGTCTACATCTTCAGCATTGAATATGGAAGGTAGAGAAAGCAGAAACAGAAATTGGAACACAAATCAACGAGGAAGATCAAAGTTAAAAGGTAAGTCTAAATCCAGGTATCAGGTCAATTATTCAAGAAATCAGCACCGAAACAAGAAAGATGTAGAGTGATGGAACTGTGGTAAGAAAGGCCACTTCTCGTATGAGTGTGGATCTGAAAAGAAAGATAAGGGCAAGAGCAGTGCGAACTGTGTGTCAGAGGAGTCAGATGACTACCTCATCTGCTCGTTGGAAAGTAAGACGGAGTATTGGGTTTTGGATTCAAGAGCGTCTTTCCATACCACACCTCATGAGGAGTTATTTGAGAATTATGTCTCCGGAAATTTAGGTAAGGTGTATCTTGGTGACGATCAAGGATGCAATATTACCAGGAAGGGAGATGTGAAGATTCAGCTAAAAGGGTCAGTTTGGAAACTCAATAACGTGAGACACATACCGGATTTGAGGAAGAATTTGATCTCCATTGGTCAAATGGCATCTGAGGGTTACATGACAACTTTCACGGATGATAAGTGGAAGATTTCGAATGGTATTATGACAATCACCCGAGGAAATAAGAATGGGTCGCTTTACACAACCACGGATGGTTGTGGTTCAATCGCTATGGCGGAAGGTAAAGATGATCCGAACTTGTGGCACCAGAGGTTTAGGCATATGAGTAGTCAAGGGCTGAAGTGTCTACATTCGAAAGGTAAGTTGCCAGATTTGAAGTGTGTTGAGGTTGATTTCTGTGAGAGCTGCATATTGGGAAAACAGAAGTGAGTGAGTTTCAAGAAGACCAGAAGGGTATCGGCAAAGTAGAAGCTGGAACTAGTGCAGACCGATGTTTGAGGTCCAGCTTCAGTCTCGTCAATCGGAGGTAAACAGTATTTCGTCACATTTATTGATGACCACTCTAGGAAGGTATGGGTTTATCTAAAACACAAGTCTGAGGTGTTTGATGCTTTCAAGAGATGGAAAGCTAAGGTTGAGAATGAGACAAGGTTAAAGATCAAAAAACTGCATTCAAACAATTACGGAGAATATGAAGACAGTGAGTTCAAGAGGTTTTGCTATCTAAGTGGGATTAAGCTCAGTAGAACCGTTCCTGGAACCCCACAGCATAATGGAATAGCATAAAGGATGAACAGATCATTGACTGAGAGAGCTAGAAGCTGAGGTTATATTCAGGGTTGCCAAAACAGTTTTGGGCAGAGGCAGTCAATACAACAGCATATTTGATCAACAGAGGACCATCAAAGCCTTTAGACCTCGCTATACCAGAAGAGATCTAGACTAGGAAAAAGGTACAACTTTCTCATCTTAAAGTGTTTGGGTGTGTTTCTTATGTACATATAGGTGATCATGCGAGGAATAAGCTAGACGCCAAGTCAATGAAGTGTACTTTAGTGGGCTATGAAGGAGATGAATTTGGTTACAAGCTGTGGGATGACCAAAACCGCAAGATGATTAGAAGAGAGATGTTATCTTCAATGAAAAGGTTATGTACAAAGACAGAAACACACAGGTGTCTAAGCCAGAAGAGCCAGAGTATTTTGGGCCGAATGATGTGTCAGAGAATAGGGTCGTGGAACCAATTATTCATAATGATAAAGAACAAGGTGTGTCGCTCCAGGTTATAGATCCTATCCCACATAGAGACGTTCCAGCGACACAGGCTCAGAGTGTAGTGATAAGATCAACTCGAACTCCTATACCAAATAAGAAGCATTTGCAATACATGTTGTTGATAGATGCAGGGGAACCTGAGTGCTATAATGAAGCATATCAAAGATAAGGTGCGATCAAGTGGAAGCTTGCAATGAAGGATGAGATGAAATCGTTGATTTCAAATCAAACTTGGGAGTTAGCCAAGTTGCCTGAAGGAAAGAAAGCCATATAGAATAAGTGGGTATTTTGAATCAAAGAGGAACATCATGTTGTTAAACTAACTACAATTTGTTGGAAGGTTTTGACTACTCTGAAATTTTTTCTCCTGTTGTTAAACTAACTACAATCCGGTTAGTGTTAAGTATTGTCGCAGCAAATGGGTTATATCTTGAGCAGTTAGATGTGAAGACTACCTTTCTTCATGGAGATTAGGAGGAAGAGATATACATGCAGCAACTAGAAGGGTTCATAGAAGATGGCAAGGAAGAGTTGGTGTGTAGGTTGACAAAGAGCTTGTATGGTTTAAAACAAGTTCCCCGACAGTGGTACAAAAAGTTCGATGGGTTTATGCAAGTCAATGGATATTTGAGATGCAATGCTGACCACTGTTGTTAATTCAAAAAGGTTAAGTCAAGTTTTATTATTCTGCTACTTTATGTTGATGACATGTTAGTAGCTGGTGCAGATTCAGAAGAAATTAACAATTTGAAGAAGCAACTCTCGAGTGAATTCGACATGAAGGATTTAGGTGCAGCAAAACAGATTCTTTGAATAAGAATTAGCAGAAACGAACAGGAAGGTACATTGAAGCTTTCACAAGCAGAGTACGTTCGGAAGGTGTTGCAGAGATTCAGCATAGGTGATGCAAAATCGGTAAGAACACCTTTGGCTAGTCATTTCAGGTTGTCCAAGGACCGGAGTCCGAAGACGGAAGAAGATAAGGACTTCATGGCTAAAGTTTCTTATGCTTCAGCCATTGGAAACCTAATGTATGCCATGACTTGCACAAGACCAGATATTTCCTATGCAGTGGGAGTTATGAGCCGTTACATGTCAAATCTAGGTAAGCTTCACTAGAAGGCCGTGAAGTGGATCCTAAGATACCTACGGGGTACGATAGAGAGATATCTAACCTTTAGAAGAGACAAACTCAAGCTGGAAGGTTATATGGATTCAAATTTTACTAGGGAGGTGGATCATAGAAGGAGTACCACCGGATATGTGTTTACAATGGCTGGTACCGCAATTAGTTGGATGTCCCAGTTGCAGAAGATAGTGACAATCTCTACAACTAAAGCAGAGTATGTGGCTGTAACAGAATCAAGCAAGGAGCTGATATGGTTATAAAGTGTTAACTGCCAAAATTGGCGAAGGACCAAAGAAAAATTTTCTACCTCAACACAAGAAGGATATAGGATAAACGAACATCATCTGGTTACCCCGGCAAAACGGACCCCGACTGATCGACCCTGACTGATCCGAGTACACATCCCTTCCAACGGGGTCCAACCCAGCCTTCCTCCAGTTTTTTAGGACCTCGCCAGCATCTTAACTCAGAAGTATGGCCGCGAAGCCGGACTACTCACTAGAACTCACCTTGTGATCCAATGACCGGGCTTCCTAGGAACCCCGCAACGCCCCAATGCGGGGTTCTCCTGAGCATCCCACTATCGTATGAACCCCGCAGCACCCCGGCGCGGAGTTCTACTGAGCATCCCGCTACAATATTAGCTACACGTTCCCCTATTCCATCAGTAGGACGCTTACTGGACGTAGACGGCCCGCTAAGCAGAAGGGCACCAGGAAGCAAGATTCTTGCACCAGGAAGCAAGATTCTTACACCAGGAACTAAAAGCTCCACAAAAGATCCAGCAAAATGCCGCCGTACAAAGGAGGTATACTCCTTCCCACCAGAGAGTCCTATCTTGAACAGGTCAGCACAGTAAGAATCCAATTAGGAAGGTGAGAGATTGACTCCTCCTAGGAAGGGAAGACTGGATTCTGCACGTAAAAACTCAGAGATTACCTCCTAAAAAGAAGAGGATCCTGCAGCTGCCAAACCCTAGCCCGAAATTATAGGAGTGCATGGCAAGCAACAGGACCTATATATACAACTACTTATTCATCGGAAGGGGGACCGAAAATCTTCTCCAAAAAACCCTACATTCTACTTATCGACAGGCACAGTTTGGCCATCATCACCATCTCCGTTACCTTCGTAAAATCTCCATACACCATTGTAACCCAAATAAGAAATAGTTCGCATATTGTAATGAAAAGTAACAGTCAATAAAAGTTCATGATTATTTAATCTTCACAGTTTCGTTTCGTTTCGTGCATGCATTGATAGGGACATAGTCGGTATCAAACTACGTGATACCCCTCCGACCAAGATTATTCACGGTCTTGGTCCTCTTAAAGTTGTTATTTGGAATTTCATCTCATTAACAATTTTCATGTAACACTTTTGGCGCCGTTGTGGGGATTATTATCCCAACCATCATTCAAAACAGTCTTCTTCCATTTGGAAATATTCAGAATGAGACTCCGATCCTCCCAGGGTCATCCCGAGCCATCAGGACTCCAGTCCCTTGCTTCCACTGAAAGAGCCCAAAGGCGGGGTAAGGGCACCAGGAATGAGAATCCTCCACCAGTGCCCCCACCAGCTACAGGCCTTGTCCCTCAAGACCCCGCTAGGCAGGAAGTCAATTGAGATGTCTTAGAACAGCATGCCGCAGCCTACGTAGAAGCAATCCGACTCCGGATGATAGCCCAGGGGATTCCCTTTGAAGCAGCCGGAATCCCAGGAGACGCTGGCCCAAGTATCAGGGCACCAGTTTTCGACCGATTGGGCCCACCTCTCCTAGTCCGACAGGCGGAGGTCCGACCCAGGCTAGTAAAATCCACAATCGAGGTTACTCCTAGGAGGATTCAGTCTCCACCAAAACCAAAGGCAAAGGAGAGGGATCTGCATCCCGACTCAGAAGGAAGTGCCAAATCCCGAAGGAGCTCCAGAGAAAAGCGTCAGAGAGCTAAGCGAAAAGAGGTAATCCTTGATTCATATTCATCAGATGAAGAAGTTTCAGTAGCCCGATCCGGAACCAAAAAGTCTCAACGCCTGGAGGATCAGATGACAAGGTTGGCGAAGGAGTTGGAGCAGCTGAAGAAGGGAAAGCATCAAGGAAGTCAGAAGAACCCCCTGGGCGAGATGAATGCACCATTCTCCAAAAGAGTGAGAGAAGCAGGGTTGCCCCCCAAATTCAGGATGCCTTCAGAGAAGTACTCTGGAACCGAGGATCCCGTCAGCCACCTAGAAAGCTTCGTCCACCAGATGGAAGTTCAGAGTGCAACCAGGATTGCCATGTGCAGGATGTTCCCCTCAACCCTGACAGACTGTGCCAAGACATTGTTCAGAAAATTACCACCAGGTAGTGTTGATTCTTTCTCTAAACTTACCAAAGATTTCTGTGCACAGTTTCAGGGAATCAAACCCCGTCCCAAGGATCCTATCCTGCTGCAGTACGTAGTTCAAGAGCTGGGTGAGACTCTGAGATCTTATGTGGAGAAATTCCACAAAGAGGTTGTCCAAATGGGTGTATTCAACGAAAAGGAAACTTTAGCCAATTTCCAGAGGAACTTGTGGGCCGGCAGGCTATTCCGGTCTTTTGCCAAGCATCCTCCCGAGACGTACCAGGAAGCCTATAATCGGGCTCTGGAACAGGTGGACATCGAGGAACAACTCCGGATTAAGATTGAACACGATGAAGCCCGATTAGCACCGCGCCCAAAAAATGAGGCTTCGAAGCCTGCACTAGCTAGGAAATTTCAGAATCAACCTCCAAACCAGTCTACTTACAGGCCGCCTCCTATTCCTTCGTACCAGGAGAGATACCCAGTCAGGAGATCACCTCCCAGAGAGCTCCCCTTGAAGGAAGTATCTAGAATAGCGAGAGAGGAAGAAGGGTATAACCATTACACCCCTCTCAATGCTTCACGGGAAACTATCTATCTCGCTATTCCGGATAAGGGGCTACTCAGAAAGCCAGTCCCCATGAAGATCCCTGTAGACAGGAGGAATCAATACAAGTATTGCGACTTCCATGAGGATGTGGGGCACAACACCTCAGAATGCTACAGTCTCTGAAATCAGATGGAAGCACTGGTAAGGGGAGGACTTCTAACTGAATTTTTACAGCAGGTACGAGATAGCATTAAAGAAGGAAAGCAGGTTCAAAGCGGAATGCAGGAAGCAGCAGAGAGACAGAGAGAAGGAGAAAAGGATCTAATGCAGCAAATCCAGGTGATCCACACCATCAGCGGAGGCCCCACCTTAGCAGGAACTTCCAACAATTCAAGGAAGAACCACGCAAGAAAAATTCCCAAGCTTAATGCTGACCATGAGATACTGAAGGTCAATGGCGGACCCCGAGATATATCCCGCTCAACCAAGATCATCTTTACGGAGGAGGATGTATACAATACGGTACAGCCACATGATGACCCTATGGTTATAACAGTACAGATCGCCAATTGCCTAGTACACCGCGTCCTGATCGATACGGGAAGCAGCGTGGATATTCTGTTCAAGGGGGCTCATGAGCAGCTCAACCTGAAGAACTCTTGCTACAACAGTTGTACCTCTCTACTATATGGATTCACAGGGGACTCCGTAATGCCGATGGGAACAAAGATACTGACATTGATAGTCGGAGAGGCTCCTCTTCAGCAGAACATAATGATGGAATTTATTGTAGTGGACACCCCGTCTGCATACAATGCAATCTTGGGAAGGCTTTTCTTGTCAGGGATTAGAGGAGTGCTATCCATCTACCACAACGTGTTTAAGTTTCCAGTAGGATCAGGAGTAGGAGAGGTAAGGGGGGACCAACAGGCAGCCCGCAATTGTTATGCGATATCCACCAACCCCGCTGCATTGGCTAAGCAGTGCGCACAGGTGACCAGCGACCCAGGTCCAAAAGTGCCAGAGCGGGATGGTCATGTCCTAGAAGAAGGAGATGTGCCAGACATAATCGTGGAAGAGTCAGAAGAAGAGGAGCGTGGTTGGACCAGTGGGTGCCCCGCAGAGCAGCTAAAGGAGGTCCAAATCCGGTGTGAAGATCCAGCAAAGACAGTAAAAGTGGGAGAAGGTCTGGACCCGGAGGTAAAGAGGGATTTGATAGAGCTTCTCAGGTAGTACAACGATATCTTTGCTTAGAGCCATGAGGAGATGCTTGGCATTCCTCTTAGCTTGGCTACCCATAGGTTGGCAGTGGATGCAACATTCAAGCCAGTAAAGCAGAAAAGAAGACACTTCAATGCTGAACGCAATGCCGCGGTCCAAGAAGAGGTTGACAAGCTCCTAAAAACCGGATTCATCAGGGAATCCCGGTACCCCGAGTGGATCGCCAATGTGGTTATGGTAACCAAGTCTAACGGGAAGTGGCGAATGTGCGTGGATTACACCGATCTCAATCGGGCTTGCCCCAAAGATAGCTTCCCTCTGCCTAAAATAGATCAGCTTATTGGCTCCACTGCAGGGAATAAGCTCCTAAACTTCATGGATGCTTTCTCAGGGTACAATCAGATCATGATGCATCCTTCAGACCAAGACAAGACTAGCTTCATTACCGGACAAGGTCTCTACTGTTATAAGGTAATGCCATTCAGACTTAAAAATGCAGGTGCCACCTACCAACGCATGGTGAACAAACTGTTCAAGGCACAGATAGGGAAATCCATGGAGGTATACATAGATGACATGATCACTAAATCTCCAGAAGCAAGACAACATACAGGGGACTTACGCCAGACCTTCCAGGTAATAAGGCAGAACCAGATGAGGTTGAACCCCGCTAAGTGTGCATTCAAGGTAGCGGCAGGCAAATTTCTGGGATTCATGGTACATGAAAGGGGAATTGAAGCAAATCCTGAGAAGATCAAAGCCATTCTAAATCTCGAGTCCCCTACAACCCTCAAACAGGCACAAGGATTAACCGGACGAATAGCAGCCCTGAACCGATTCATATCCCATTCCACAGATAAATGTCTCCTTTTTTTCAAAGTCATCAAGCAGGGGAAAAAGATGAAGTGGGACGAGCAGAGCGAGTAGGCTTTTCAAACTCTAAAAGAATACCTGTCAAGTCCGCCGCTATTGGTAAAACCAACCCCGGGTGAAGAGCTTCTACTCTACCTAGCAGTTTCAAAAGTGGCTACTAGTGGAGCTTTGGTCAAAGAATGCAATGACGGGGTGCAGAGGCCAATCTATTACGTGAGCCGGGCTTTTACAAAGTCCGAGAGAAATTACACCTTACTAGAGAAGCTCGCCTACGCCCTGGTGACCACATCCAGAAAGCTCCGGCCTTATTTCCAAGCTCACACCATCGCGGTTGTCACAGATCAGCCTTTGAGACAATTCCTCCAGAGGCCAGATGTGTCGGGCAGATTGGTTCTATGGGCCCTAGAGCTCACACAGTTTGACATCAAATACATGGCAAGAACCACGATTAAAGCCCAAGCCCTGGCGGACTTCATAGTGGAGTTTAGCCCGATCCTGAACCTAGGCGTATCAGTAGACCCCGATCCGAATCAAACCCTTCTGGAATGGCCTGTAGACAGCAAGATATGGACACTTTACACGGATGGAGCTTCGAACCAGTCGGGATGCGGAGCTGGGATGGTCCTGATCAACCCCGTGGGAATTGAGGTAAGTCATTGCTTCAGGTTCGAATTCAGAGCCACCAACAACGAAGCAGAATATGAAGCTCTGCTAGCAGGAATGAAAGTAGCAGGGACTCTGGGGGTTGAGTACCTTCAGATCAAGAGTGATTCCCAATTAGTGGTCAATCAGGTGACAGGATTGTACCAAGCAAAAGGTGACAACATGATGGCCTATCTAGCTAAAGTTCAGGAGGCTATGAAGAAGTTCAAGGGTGTAAGAATAGAGCAAGTGCCTAGGGAGAAAAATCATCGCGCGGATGTTCTAGCTAAGATCGCCACTGGAGAGGGACACGCGTTACCGAAAGGAGTACCCCTCCAATTAGTTCCTTTCTCCAGCATAGCTAAAGAAGCAAAGGTTCTTCCTGTGAGCCGCCTCCCGTGTGTGATGGATCCAATAGCTGACTATCTCCAAAGTAACATTCTCCCTGCAGATCCGGATCAAGCCCGCCGGCTAAAGAGGACAGCTACCCGGTACTGCTTGGTAGAAGGACACCTATACCATAAGGGGAAATCTCTCCCCCTACTCAGGTGTCTCCATCCCGATGACGGGCGATGGGCGCTCAACGAGGTGCACTCAGGGGATTATGGTAACCACGTGTCAGGGGAAACTTTGGCTTACCAGGTAATCAGGATGGGTTACTACTGGTCGACTATACATCAGGATGCAAGGCAGTTCGCACAATCCTGCCAGGCTTGTCAGAAAACAGCAAACCTCCATCATCTCCCACCAGAGAGGCTTTCCTCAATCAGTACTCCCTACCCCTTTGCCATCTGGGGACTAGACTTGATCGGGCCACTCCCCGCTGCACCCGGCCAAGCCAAGCATGCAGTGGTGGTGATAGATTACTTTACTCGGTGGGTAGAAGCCAAGGCCCTTACCCGGATAACCGAAGAAAAGACCACCAACTTTGTCATGGAACACATTGTCTGCCGATTTGGCACCTCGATGGCCATCATAACTAATTTGGGAAAGCAATTTGACAATGCCAACTTTAGGGATTCTATGAAGACCGGAGGATCAATCTCTGTTTTGCTTCAGTGGCTCATCCTCAAACCAATGGGCTAGTTGAAGCTACTAATAAGACCATTAAGAAACTCCTGAAGAAAAAACTCCAATAGAAGAAAGGATTGTGGGTAGCAAAATTACCCCATGTACTGTGGGCCTACAGAACGACTAGGCGGACAGCAACGGGAGAGACCCCCTACTCCCTAGTATTTGGGGCAGAAGCAATCTTGCCCATCGAGCATAAACTCATATCTTTCCAGGTCCAAAATTACGAACCGGAAGATAATAAGGCTAAGTTAAGAGTTAGTCTAGACCTGTTGGAGGAAAAGCAAAGCAAGGTTGCAGAGAAGGTGGCGGTATACCAGAGCAAGATAGCCCGACACTTTAACAAGAAGGTGAGGGTCTGAAGCTTCAAAGAAGGAGACTTAGTTCTCAGAAAGGTGACCCAGAACACACGAAGAAGGTCCGACGGGGTGCTAGCCCCTAACTAGGAGGGTCCGTACTTGGTTAAGGCATCACTCCGGGGTGGTGCTTATAAACTGGTAGACATAGAGGGATACCCAGTGGACCATACATGGAATGCTGATCATCTCTGGAAATTCTACCCTTAGAAATTTTGTTCGTATCAAGGGGGATACTCACCCCGATTTCATGTTTGTACCATTGGGGAAATTCAATAAAAGCAGTTCTTTCTCCTATATGACTCTCTTGTGTCCATTGCTTGATGTCTCCTACTAGATTCTCCAACGCCTCTCACTGAATATACTTAATTCACCATTACTAAAGCGCCTCAAGACCAGGAAATAGCCTCAGGGCGCTCCTGCTGCCTTGGTAGGGGAATACCCTCCTCCGAGAAGCCTGGTGCTAAAGTGGCCTTAGTTGCCTACCAGGACAGATTACAGTAAGAATCGGGCTGCCTCAGGGTACCTGGTTCCTTACTTCGCCTTAAGACCAGGAAATAGCCTCAGGGCGCTCTTGCTGCCTTGGTCGGGGAATACCCTCCTTCGAGAAGCCTGGTGCTAAAGTGGCCTTAGTTGCCTACCAAGACAGATTACAGTAAGAATCGGGCTGCCTCAGGGTACATGGTTCCTTACTTCGCCTCAAGACCAGGAAATAGCCTAAAGGCGCTCCTGCTACCTTGGTCGGGGAATACCCTCCTCTGAGAAGCCTGGTGCTAAAGTGGCTTTAGTTGCCTACCAGGACAGATTACAGTAAGAATCGGGTTGTTTCAGGGTACCTGGTTCCTTACTTCGCCTCGAGACCAGGAAATAGCCTCAGGGCGCTCCTGCTGCCTTGGTCGGGGAATACCCTCCTCCGAGAAGTCTGGTACTAAAGTAGCCCTAGTTGCCTACCAGGGCAGATCAACTATAGCATCGGGGTGACTCGTTGGGATGCTTCGCCCTTTATTTCCCCGCTTACTACCCCGACAGAGGACCAACAGTCAGAAAGAGATTTAGAAGTTTATCTTCAGCAAGTCAAATTGTTCGTGAGTAGCAGGTTTCCTCGACTGACTGCTCTACACTTTATACTGTTACGTGTTTAAGGGAGTCCGATTAAAGGAAGATGTGATTTGACCCCGCTGATTCTTATGGTTACAAGATATAAGCATCACATGTTTTATCTTTATTACCCATCGGGGTCCAGTCATTGTCCTTATTACCCATCGGGGACCAATTACTCATCAGGAGTCCAAGTATCAACAAATTTATATGCTGTGGAAACTTTCTAAGTATAAAAGTGAGCAAAACACAGTATGATTCATAAAGCAACTATATTTATAATTAGGGTGCCCAATCCCCATTCAGGCTACAAGTTGAATCGATAAAACGAGGTGCCCAGCTCCCGATTCGGGCTACAAAATTTTTTTTTTTTTAGGGGAGGCCAGGCTAGTCCTATTTTTTCTCTTCTGGATGCTCTCCTTGGCTAGCTACCTCATCTCCCAGAGGCTTAACTGCTGCATCAGTTTGGACCACCTCCTCTACAGCAGAAGACTCAATCAGGACCCCTTCAACCTGAGGGACTTCGGATCTAGCAGGTCCCACATCTTCCTCCACGACGACCACTCCAGTAGCAGACTCGGGACCCGCCACTTGTTCTTCAATGGTAGGAGGATCTAGATCAGCTTCCTCAGTGCCATCAAGTTGGATTTCAGCAGCCATGTCGGCTTCTGGAACCGGGTGAGCTACCTCCCATGGAGGGGCCTCTGTCTCTTGATCCCCTCCTGCTAGCTGGGCAGCCCTTGCCATAATTTGCTCCCGGTCCCAGTTCAAGGCTGCCTCGAGGTCGAAGGGAGGAGGCAAGGCAGTGGCCACCTCGTAACAGGCTGTAAAGTAGCAATCCTCAAATGAAGGCCCTTGTTGAGCCTCCAAGCTTGCTATGGTCTCCCGCAGGAGCTGATTCTCGCTCTGTAGCAGCTTCTTTTCTCGTTTTAAGCACTCCCTCTCCTCCCGGCTGCATAGAGACTTGACTGTCTCAGTGTCCAGGCTGCGTTCAGCACGCCTAAGAGCCACCAAGGCCTCCTGCCTCCCTTCTTCAGCGTGTTTGGCATCTTGAAGCAGAGGAGCTACGCTTTGCTGGGTCTGGAGCAGCTCCTAACGAGTATCCTCCAGCTTCGCTTGGAGACCAATATAAGCTTCCCTCAATGTCAGCAGCTGCCTCTCCATGGCCATGGCAAACTTGAAGCCCTGCAAGAAGAAAGAAAGTCAATACTTAGCAGAAGGAGGAAATAAATAACAAGAAAGAATTAGAAGTTTACCTCAGCCAGAACCGAAGCCCCCTTGGTGACCAAGATGTCTGTAGAAAGCTTGGCCATATCTATCAAACTTCCACCAGGGCAGGAGGCCGCGAATCTGGACACCACCTCGTCAAAGGTAGCACCCCTGGACCCCGATCCAGAGGCCACATCAGCAGCAGGAACAAGAGTGTGGATAGTTGCCTCCTCCACCGGGGTTCTCACAGGATCCACGGGAATAGCTGCAGTAGGAGGAGAAGGAGCAGGAGAGGTCTTTGTGGTAGGGGCGGCTTCCTTCTGTGTCGATCTTCTAGAACCTTGGGCCTTAGCCGCCCTGGCCAGCATTGCCGAGATCCTCGAGCGGGATGGAGGAGTAGAAGGATGGCGAGCTGGAGTCTTGGCCCTAGACCCCGCAGGAGCAAGAGCAGGTGTTTTTAAGGGAGAAGGGAGCAGGAGGAGGGTTGGGGTCGATTCCCACTCGAATGGACCCCGTCGCGGTCCTGGCAGCAGAAGCAGGAGAAGGGACAGGAGAAGAATGAGCTAGCAGAGTCATGTCCCCCTCTCCAGAGGAGGATAGAGACCTCGCTGCCATCGGGGTAGCTGATACTACAAGAAGAGAAGATGCTCAGTGAGTAGTAGAAGAAGGAGAATATATACAAAAAGAAACAGAAAAGCAAGATGTAGAAAGCTCACCGGGAAGAGCAATTGAGATCCTCAGGTACCGCTCCAGGCGGGCTCCCTCAAAGGGATCCAGAGTAGGATACTGCAGGTTGGTGTATCCCTTTTTCAGGATCCTTGTAAGAATGTCCCGAGACTCGGGAGCTAACACCCCCTTCGCCCACTTGTCCCTCGCCGTGAACTGGGTAGGGACGGGGTACTCATACCCCCCTACAAAAGCAGTGCACCCCCAGTCGCCCTCAACCACCAGCCATTCCTTCTTCTAGGGCGCCGAGTACTTCACAATTGCCCCGGGGACAATGAACTTCAAATCATTTGATGCACTCAGGTAGAACTGGCCCGGAGGCACCATGCTCGTGATGTTGAAGAGGAAGCGGAGCTCGTCCAACCCCGGCTCTCGCTCTATATGATCTTTTTCGCACTGCTCCTTCCAGAGCACCAAGAACCCTGTCAGGTGCTTCCAGAAGCCCGGTGAGATTTCGAGAGGGGCCAATTCAAGCGCAACTAGAGCTCGACGAAGAGTAGGATGCAACGGAAGCCGGACTCCACACTCAAAAGCGGCTTTGTGGATTAGCAGACGGTCTGGAGGCGGGGTGTATACGTCATAACCCCTGTGGGGAAGGGAGAGAGTGATGTATTCCAAGATCTTGTACTCTTCCCGTAGTTTGTTGAGCGTATCCACCGTACATACAAAGTCGGGTATAATCCGACCATCGTGAAAGGCGGTGAAGGAACCCGTTTGGACCCCGACCAGTGTGATGTCAGGTCCGCCACTTTCCTCGTCACCGCTAGACTTTGAGGCGCCCACCTCATCACCAATCAGGACCGGGTTTTCAGGTTGGTTGTGAAAACCCGACCCAATTCGGGGATTTCGGGTAGAGCGGCGACGCTGAGCCCGCGGGGGTTTCTTCAGCGACCTCGTCCCCCTCTTGACCCCGTTTCTTCTTCTCAGAGGTCGGGGAATCCACCACCGCGTCAGCCGCCTCCTTACTAAAAAGGGCGTCGATGCTATCGGACTGGGGAGATGAGGCGGGGTCAGGATGAATGGGAGTCGCCGCAGTAGAAGGATTTTGTTCGTTAGTATTTTCTTGAGGAGCAGGAAGTTGGGAAGAAGAAGCCATTGAAGGAGAAAAAAGAGAAGAGAAATTTCTGGAAGGGTGAAAAAGAAGAAAGAAAGTAAGTCAGAAAGAGTCTTTGTTCTCGTTTGATTCTGAAAAGCTTGAAAACTTGAAAGTAAGAAGCGCCAGTAGAGCCGGTCTATTTATAGAGGAGGAATGACGGTTACCCACTCGAAAACTGGAATCGGTGATCGAAAGAATGGGTAGAGGCATTTTCCGCATTAATCGTGCCAAAACGGCTCTTTTTGAAAACGAGGAACCCAATCAGTGATCGACACGCAGTCAGTTATAACGTATAAAATTTAGATTTCCTCCTCCTAAGTGGAAACCTAGTCAGACAAGGAAGAAAGCGGATAAAATAGAAAATCCTTCAAGTAACGACAAGATCCTGACTCCGACCCCGACCCCGACCCCGACAAGGTATCAGTGTCCAAGTCAGGAGGGACTTCTATTAACCGCCAAAATTGGCAAAGGACCAAAGAAGAATTCTCCACCTCAACACAAGAAGGATATAGGATAAACGAACATCATCTGGTTACCCCGGCAAAACGGACCCCGACTGATCGACCCCGACTGATCCGAGTGCACATCCTTTCCAACGGGGTCCAACCCAGCCTTCCTCCAGTTTTTTAGGACCTCGCCAGCATCTTAACTCAGAAGTATGGCCGCGAAGCCGGACTACTCACTAGAACTCACCTTGTGATCCAATGATCGGGCTTCCTAGGAACCCCGCAACGCCCCAATGCGGGGTCCTCCTGAGCATCCCACTATCGTATGAACCCCGCAGCACCCCGGCGCGGAGTTCTACTGAGCATCCCACTACAATATTAGCTACACGTTCCCCTATTCCATCAGTAGGACGCTTACTGGACGTAGACGGCCCGCTAAGCAGAAGGGCACCAGGAAGCAAGATTCTTACACCAGGAACTAAAAGCTCCACAAAAGATCCAGTAAAACGCCGCCGTACAAAGGAGGTATACTCCTTCCCACCAGAGAGTCCTATCTTGAACAGGTCAGCACAGTAAGAATCTAATTAGGAAGGTGAGAGATTGACTCCTCCTAGGAAGGGAAGACTGGATTCTGCACGTAAAAGCTCCGAGATTACCTTCTAAAAAGAAGAGGATCCTGCAGCTGCCAAACCCTAGCCCGAAATTATAGGAGTGCATGGCAAGCAATAGGACCTATATATACAACTACTTATTCATCGGAAGGGGGACCGAAAATCTTCTCCAAAAAACCCTACATTCTACTTATCGACAGGCACAGTTTGGCCACCATCACCATCTCCATTACCTTCGTAAAATCTCCATACACCATTGTAACCCAAATAAGAAATAGTTCGCATATTGTAATGAAAAGTAACAGTCAATAAAAGTTATGATTATTTAATCTTCGCAGTTTCGTTTCGTGCATGCATTGATAGGAACATAGTCGGTATCAAACTACGTGATACCCCTCCGACCAAGATCATTCACGGTCTTGGTCCTCTTAAAGTTGTTATTTGAAATTCCGTCCCATTAACGATTTTCAGGTAACACAAAGTTTGTTAGCTGAGTTGGGATTCGATCAAGTGATGAATGTGTTGCACAGTGACAGTCAGAGTGCAATACACTTGGCCAAGAATTCGGCGTTCCATTCTAGGACCAAACATATAGATCTTCGCTACCATTTCATTCGATCATTAATCGAATAAGGCGTGTTAAAGCTTGTGAAGATAGTAGGTAGCAAGAATCTGGCCGACATGTTAACTAAGCCAGTCACTACTGAGAAACTGGAGCTGTGCGCAGCTTCAGTGGGTCTTTAAGACTGAAGACGTGGGGGATGAGTGCATCGTTATTTATCCACTACATCATCGAGGAAGGATGGAGAACCTCTATTGAGTTTCAATCTTCAAGTGGGAGATTGTTGAGATTATTTTTTGAAGACCTCAAGTCAATTGAGTTTTATGAAGATAAAATAAAAGCAAGTCAAGTTGCTTTTGTCATTTTGTGCAATAAATGAATTGAAAAACCAAGTCAACAATTGTGGCATATTAATGCAATTCAAAGCAAGATCAAATTGGTTGCAACGCTGTGTCTTTCACAGCGTGTGAGGCAGCGGTCCAAATTTTTTTGTTGAGCGCTGCGTATGTTGACAACAGTAAGACAACGGTCAGGCATCAATGTTTTGCACTGCGCATTGCGCTGTGATTTTTCGGCGACGGTTTGAGAGCGGTATTTGTCACAGAGGTGCACGCTGTGAAAAGTGCTGCGAGAGCGCTGTGACATCGGTAGCGGTTCGACGCAAATCCGCGTGCAATGAAGACTTGCACAGTAAAGAAAAAGGAAAAAGGAAATATATCCCAATTAGGATTTGGTCAACCCTAGTGCTCCCATATAAATACCACCATTATGTAAACCCTAATATGTGTGAGAAAAATTGCTAAAGAGATAAAGAGTAAATTGTAGAGAGACTGAGATATTGTAATCAACTCTAAAAGTAGTGGATTGAGTACGGTGCGCTCTATGGACGTAGGTAAATTGCTGAACCACGTAAAATCTTTGGTGTCATTTTTTTCTTCTTATTGCTTTCATATTATCTGTGTTTTTAGATTTGTGTGTGGGATTTTTCTTACAACATTATCTTGTGTTGGAGTAACACTAGCATGAGCATCTACATCAACATTACTATTATCAAGCCCTTCATTATCATCTATATGAATATTGAAATTCTCCTCTTGATCATACACATGATCCGTGTCACGAAAACCATCCCTAGTTGGTCCATCATCAATAGGTACAAAACCCGAAGCTAGCGCCCAAGCTCCATCCCCGGTAGCTGCAACTAGGGGTGGGCATAAAAGTGTGAACCGAACCGAACCGACCCAAACCGAACCGAACCGAACCGAACCGATTTTGGGTGTTTGGTTCAGTTTTATAATTGAATTCAATTCAATTCTGTTTGAACCGAATTGAACACGAGTCGGTTTCGATTTTGAATCTTCAAAACCGAACTGACTCATATGAACTGACATATATATAAATAAATAAATAACCTAGCTTTTTTCTAACTCTTCAGACCTAACAACATCTCGATTCTCTCACAAAACCGCAGCCAAATCTCTCTCTATCTCTCAGTCTCTCATAGTCACATAGTCCCTCTTTCTCTTCCGCCGCTCCATCAACCGATTAGCCCACCGGAAATTTCTCTTCCACCTGCACTAGTCTTGCTTCTGCAGTTCCGCCTGCATCGTTAAGGTATTTCTCCTCTTCTTGCCTCATCAAGGTTTTTCTTCTTTTGTGATTTGTCTTGTGTTTTATGTTTTTCTTCTTCAGATATTATTAATATATGTAATATGTCGTATGATTCTCCACACTGCTTTTATCAATTTACTATTCCAACTTGTTGATTGATTGGGATCCCCTTATTTGCCCCAAGTTTCATTGCTTGATTTGTATTTTGATTAGAAAATTTTGTTTTTAGTTGAGCAATTAAAATCTTGGTTCTGTGAATACTTATACAACCAAAGTAGGACAGCACTCTTAAACAATTGATTATGCCACTTTTCTTTTCTTTTTTTTTTTTTTTCTTTTTTTTTTTTTTTTTTTTTTGTGCAGTTGTCTTTGCAAAAAGCCAAGAAGGAATTTGGTAGCTATTTAGCAGCTGCTTATGATTGATTTGGACAGTATTTATTTAGATGTATTTTGAATATGTAAATTTATTCTATTTAACTGTGATTTGATTATGTAAAAAGGAATTCGATTATGTAAAAAGAGATGTTTATACATCCCATCCCAATATCAGTTTTATTTTTTATTTTTTTCATTTGAAGTCCCATATCAATTGCCCAAAGCCCCAAATAATAAAATTACTGTTAAAAGGTAAAAAAAAAAACAAATGAAATATAAAATTAAATAAATAAAAATAAAAATTTTCAAAACCTAATAGGCCCAAAACCGAATTGAATCGAACCGAACCGAACTGAGATAAGGGTGTTCGGTTCAATTCGGTTTTGGGGTCTAATATGGGTCAAACCGATTCACATTTTTAAAAACCGAATATAAGTCAGTTCAATACGGTTTTGGCCAAAACTGAATCGAATCAAATCGCGCCCACCCCTAGCTGCAACATCTTTAATCCATATTTCTAACTGATCGGCATGTTTCAACCCTTTTGATCGAAATTTAATTGCGTCCGGATTTTCCTACGAAAATATATATACTATGTTATGTTTTGAATAAAGAACAAATATATATATATATATTTAGTATAGTAATATAAATATTAAAAATTGTACCTACAATCATAGGTACTTTAGTTTACAAAGAAATCACAGGTATATGAGGTTAAAAATAAAATCACAGGTACCTGAGTTTTAAAAAAGAAAATATCATAGATACAGGAGTTTAAAAAAAATCATAGAAACCACATGTATATGAGTTTAAAAAAAAAAAAAAAAATCACAAATACATGAGTTTTAAAAAATAAAATCACAACTACATGAGTTTTAAAACAAAAATCACAAAAACATGAGTTTTGTTTTATTTTTTTATATATAAAAAAAAAATATCACAGGTAATTGAGTTTTTAAAAAATCACAATAAAAACAAAATCACATATACCTGAGTTTTTTTAAAAATATATAACAGATACATTAGTTTTTTCTAAAAAAAAAAAAAAAATCACAGATATAAAAATATGGGCTTCTCCAAATAGACAAAAAATAGGTTTTTTAAGATTATAAAAACTGTTTTTGAAATTTTCCAAACAACCAAAAAAAAAAAAAAAAGAGGGCAGAATTTCACATAAGTCCTACCTTTTCAGTGATTTGTCATCTTTATAAATGTTTTTCCAAATTTATTACTTTAGTCCTTATTTTTTCCAAAACTCATCACTTTAGTCCATTTGACCAAATATGTGAAAGTCAACTATTTTAAAATATATGAAAGTACACTTTTACCCATATTACTATTTAATGTAGCTAAAATGATTATATTAGCTTTAAATTAAAATGAAAAAGAATAAAATTCTCAATAATAAAATTTTAAATAAATATATTACAAAAAAAATCTTAAATAAATAATAAAAAGAAAATCCATTAATTTTTTATTTTTTTGTATTTTTGTCATAATGAATATTAATTTAGCTAAAATGATTATCTTAGCTTTAAATGATTTTTTTTCATAATTTTTTTTTTTTTTTTTGTAATCTATTTATTTAAGATTTTATTATTGAGAATTTTATTGTTTTTCATTTTAATTTAAAGCTAAGATAATCATTTTAGCTAAATAAAAATTCATTATGAGAAAAATACAAAATAAGAAAAAATTATTGGATTTTTTAATTATTTATTTAATCTTTTTTTGTAATATATTTATTTAAGATTTTATTATTGAGAATTTTTTATTTTATTTGAATTTAAAGCTAAAATAATTATTTTAACTAAATTAAATAGTAATATAAGTAAAAATATACTTTCACAGGTTTTCAAATAGTTGACTTTCACATATTTGGTCAAATGGATTAAAGTGATGGAGTTTTGGAAAAAGTAAGGACCAAAGTGATGAATTTGAAAAGACAATTATAAATGTGAAAATCACCAAAAAGGTAGGACTTATGTGAAATTCTACTAAAATAATAAATAAATAAACCTTAAAACAAACAAAAGTCATACCAAAGTCTGAAGTTTAAAGATAGCAAGATTGCAACCGTGCAAAAGATTGTCTCTGTTCTTGACTTCTTTCGGTAATCTTCCATCCCTATGCATATATACTTGAACAAATCGATTCTGCTTCCGCTTTTGTAAGCAAAATTTATTTTAAATTTTTGTTTTATCGATTGTAAACTAACAACGACATCTAATTGTTTAGAGAAAAGAAAATCTATTAGGCAAGATTGGATTCATAGAAACTGAACTCAAGACACCCTT